>CM067504.1:32010049-32411878 GCA_034509495.1 Acestrorhynchus altus | reverse complement strand
GTTTGTTTCTTTTCAAAGTGTCTAAGAATCTTACCTGCTTTATCAAATCAATTTAAAGAACTGACCGTTCGCTTGCTGCCCAATATGTTGCATTTATATATTACTTGTAACTACTGTAACTACAGGTTACTCATATCAACTGTCCGTGGTTTTATTCATAGCTGATTAGTGCTGATTAGTGCATAGAAAAAGTCACTGGAAGAAACTGGCTACAGCATCTATCCCAGGTTCATAATATCAATTTTGAATGTCATACAGGTTAGAGACCTGAGGCTGTGTGTTCACTAGCCTTAATTTACATGGTTACATCATGAGGAGTAATGTAGGCCATGGGTTTCTTGTTCACCAAACCAGCAATCAGAACGTCAAGCTGTGCAATCAAACAAAAGCACCTGTGGCTTGAATGCAAATGCTTCTCTGCGCTGGCACAGCTACTCTGGCATGACAACTACAATAACTGGAGTGCTGGCATTGAGGGGAGTACATCTGTAAGCTTAAATAGGGCACCTGTCGCTTCCAGATTGCATGTCCCTTACAGCATCAAAAAACGTGCAGAGAGTCCTACAATTCCGCAGAAGAACAAGGCCTCTTTATAGAAACAAATACTCACAGGGTGCTGAGGCTCAGTTATGGGCAGCATGCTGATTGTGGCATGAAGTACAGTAGAGTTTAGCAGGAAGATAAAGAGCTCCAGGATTTCTGTAGTTTTTACTGTCCGATTTACCCCGATCAGTCATGACATTAAAATCACCTTCCTAAAGTATGTAGGTACCTCTTGTGCCATGCAAATATTCCTGATCTACAGTGGGGAAAATAAGTATTTAGTCAGTCACCAATTGTGCAAGTTCTCCCACTTAAAAAGATGTGAGAGGCCTGTAATTGACATCATAGGTAGACCTCAAGGAGAGACAAAATGTGAAAAAAAAATTGAGAAAATAATTTTGTCTGACTTTTAAAGAATTTATTTGCAAATAATGGTGGAAAATAAGTATTTGGTCACCTACAAACAAGCAAGATTTCTGGCTGTCACAGACCTGTAACTTCTTTTTTAAGAGGCTCCTCTTTCCCCCACTCATTACCTGTATTAATGGCACCTGTTTGAAGTTGTTAACAGTATAAAAGACACCTCAAACAGTCACACTCCAAACTCCACTATGGTGAAGACGAAAGAGCTGTCGGAGGACACCAGAAACCGAATTGTAGACCTGCACCAGGCTGGGAAGACTGAATCTGCAATAGGCAAGCAGCTTGGTGTGAAGAAATCTACTGTGGGAGCAATAATTAGAAAATGGAAGACCTACAAGACCACTACTAATCTCCCTCGATCTGGGGCTCCACGCAAGATCTCAGCCCGTGGGGTCAAAATGATCACAAGAACGGTGAGGAAAAATCCCAGAACCACAAGGGGGGATCTAGTGAATGACCTGCAGAAAGCTGGGACCAACGTTACAAAGGCTACCATCAGCAACACACTACGACGCCAGGGACTCAGATCTTGCAGTGCCAGACGTGTCCCCCTGCTTAAGCCAGTCCATATCCAGGCACGTCTGAAGTTTGCTAGAGAGCATTTGGATGTTCCAGAAGAGTATTGGGAGAATGTCATATGGTCAGATGAAACCAAAGTAGAACTATTTGGTAAAAACACAACTCGTCGTGTTTGAGGACAGTGAATGCGGAGTTGCATCCAAAGAACACCATACCAACTGTGAAGCATGGGGGTGGCAACATCATGCTTTGGGGCTGTTTCTCTGCAAAGGGACCAGGACGACCTGGTCCGTGTACATGAAAGAATGAATGGGGCCATGTATTATGAGATTTTGGGTGCAAACCTCCTTCCATCAGCAAGGGCAATGAAGATGAAACGTGGCTGGGTCTTTCAGCATGACAATGATCCCAAGCACACTGCCAGGGCAACAAAGGAGTGGCTTCGTAAGAAACATTTCAAAGTCCTGGAGTGGCCTAGCCAGTCTCCCGATCTCAACCCCATCGAAAACCTTTGGAGGGAGTTAAAAGTCCGTGTTGCCCGCCGACAGCCCCAAAACATCACTGCTCTAGAGGAGATCTGCATGGAGGAATGGGCCAACATACCAGCAACAGTGTGTGCCAACCTTGTGAAGACTTACAGAAAACGTTTGACCTCTGTCATTGCCAACAGAGGATATACAACAAAGTATTGAGATGAACTTTTGTTATTGACCAAATACTTATTTTCCACCATTATTTGCAAATAAATTCTTTAAAAGTCAGACAAAATTATTTTCTCAATTTTTTTTTCACATTTTGTCTCTCATAGTTGAGGTCTACCTATGATGTCAATTACAGGCCTCTCTCATCTTTTTAAGTGGGAGAACTTGCACAATTGGTGACTGACTAAATACTTATTTTCCCCACTGTATCTCCATGACATTAGCAGCAGTTCTTTTAAATCCTGTAGGGAATCTCAATAAGCATCAGTGAACCTTGTTCTCATGACCCTGTTGCTGGTTCACTAGTTGTCCTTCTTTAGAGCACTTTTAGTAGGTACTGATCTCTGCATAACAGGAACATCCCACAACACCTGCCTGATGATTTGGAGATGTTCTGACCCAGAACATCACGGTTTGTTTCTTTTCAAAGTGTCTAAGAATCTTACCTGCTTTATCAAATCAATTTAAAGAACTGACCGTTCGCTTGCTGCCCAATATGTTGCATTTATATATTACTTGTAACTACTGTAACTACAGGTTACTCATATCAACTGTCCGTGGTTTTATTCATAGCTGATTAGTGCATGTACACAATGAATTACACAGTGAGAAATATATTATTTTACATATGTGTGTTTATATTTGATTGATGTTCATTCTCCATTTCTACATTTTATCTAAGAGCTTTAACAAAAAATATAAGTGATAAACTTTTGATATATTATATTTATTTCATTTTTATTTACTTTGTTATAAATGTTATTTACAACATTTTGTAGCGTGAATTGACCACATAAATAAAATAAAATCCCTCAGTTTACAACATGGAAAAATGCAGAAATCAAATTTTATGTTTGTGTGATGTTTATGTTTAGATATTATGAAAATATGGTTAGTACAGAGAACTCGCTGGTGTGATCTTTCTTCTGCTTTATTAAGATATTTTTCACATAATAGCCTACATGGGGATCTTAATTGTAGTAGTTACATTAATTTAATTATAGGTGTATTCGTTATACTAAAGACAGCTTCTTATCAACAGCATTTTGATTGGATTTTCCTGTTCCACCTTAAATTGGGCAGGCTCAAGGTATCAGAATGTGGCTGCTTGAATAGTTTGGAAAATTCCCATTCTGCATTAAAGGTAGTTTAACAATATGAGCCTCATCCCTTTTGCAGTGTTTACATTGGTTTTATTGCATTTGTATTTGCAGGACTAATAGAAGTGATTCACACATTGACAGATTTGCTGATGTATGTATTCTGCTGGATTTCAGAGGTTAACTTGTAACTTTTTTGTTGTTCTGGGCAACTAACCAGCACAATCACAGATTAAACAGAAATTAAAGCAACAGAGACATCTGTATCTAAAGTTTATAACAAAACTAATTGGTGAAGTTTGGTTTGGTAGTAAGAATTCAATGGCTAATTATGTTTCAAGTGAATCTTGACCTCTCCAACATGGCTGACGCACAGTGAACACGTCACTTTAGATAGAACAGGTATGTATCTGCATTTAGGTATGTATATCTATGGTTTTAAGTCGTTAAGTGTTAAAGAAATCATATAAAAAAAACATATTTAATTTATTACTGGTCAAAGCTGGTCATAGACTCCCAAGGTTTGTGAAAAAAGAAAATTAAGACTTTCTGATGATTTTAGCATCACTCTTATTAGGGACGTATAGAACAGGTCATACTGTATCATTCCATTTTTATTAACATGCTAGACTGAATCTCTCAAATATTTCAAATACTGTACTTAATATATGACCATTTGAGCTAAATCCAAATATTAACATGGGGTACTCCTAAGTTCTGTTGTATTGAACTTTAAATCAATTTTGAGAGCTTGCAATTTTTAACAATGCTACTACTTCAGGGTGCACACTGATATGTAAGTGACTGAAACTTCCAATAATCCTCAATTCTTCCATTTTTGTAAACACAGGTGAGATGGGCTTAGGAACCGGGAAACACTGCTTCCGGTTAAGCTTCAATACTTTTCCCTCACATCAAAGGTTTAAAGTTTTCCAACCTACATCTGGTCTTCAAACCATTACTTATGAATCAATGGTACACATTAAAATAGATTTCCAGGAAATACTTCATGAAAAGTTGTAAAAAAAGGAGGCAATTGGCCTTCTGGGGCGACCCTACTGATGCGTTCCCTGAGAGAGTGCCTTTGAAGACGAATGAGGCAGTAGACGAGTTGCCAGCCTATTCCCCTGAAGTGGGAGCTATGCAGATCAGGTGAAATATCAAAGGCTACTCAGGGGATAGCGTACCTGTGAGGTAGCACTTGAATGACAGTAGGATTAAGAGTTCCCATAGCAACAACATCTTCGTCTTCCAAGGTCACAATTTTGGCTTTATTCCCATCCAACTGCTGGAGCGTGATGCGTTCAGTCAGAGTTCTCGTGTAGAAGTCTTTCTGCTTTCGGTAACTGTAGAAGAGGAATGAGACAGAGAAAGAGAAAGATATGAGACAGAGTAGGTGCAGTAATACATGCACAGAAAGTGTGTTTCGAAATCTGGCAGGAGAGTTGGAACTGGAGGAAAATCAGTAGGACATTAATAATTCATTCGCCCAAATAAGCGGAGGAAGGATCCCATGCCTGCAGGCTCACAGCTGATCCACTGTAGCTGATATTTAGTTTACACACACTGCTACAATATTCTCCTGAGAGAGAGACCGAGAGAGGGGGGTGGGGATGGGGTTGTAGGAGAGAAGGACGGGGCGCAAAGAAACCTGCAATGGCTTGCAGCTGCAACATCTGAACACATGAGCCGCTGCCAAAGGCAATGTTTGGACTGTGCTAAAAGTATTGGTTCTTCACACTTAGACTGTAAAGTAGCCATGATAGTTCTGAAACACCTGATTGCACTTGTATTTGCCTGTCTACATCCCAAAAGGATTATGATAGGATTATATTCAATCATCTAATCAGCCAATTGCAGTGCAGTACATCATGCAGATATGGGTCAGCAGCTTCAAGTGATGTTCAGATCAACAATAGGAATGGAGAAACTTAACATCTCAGTGATTTTGATAATGATAGTTGGTGTCAGATAGTCTGAGCATTTCAAGATCTCCAGGGATTTGCAGCAGTCAACAGCCTCTAGAGTTAGTCAAAATGGTGTAATAAAGAAATCATATTCCACACATCCAGTGAGCGGCAGTTCTGTAAATAGAAACACTTTGTTTGATGAGAGAGGTCAACAGAGAGGCAGAAGGCACCACAGAGTCAGCAGCCTGTTGCAGCTCCTGCAGTTTTTTTTTTCTTTTTCTGGCTTTTAACCTTTTACCCCTTTTTCTTGTACTTTAGGTTTTCTGTTTGTGAAGTGTCTGTTATCATCTTCAACCACAATGGACACCAAACGTGTAGCATTTGTGTTGGTCTTTGTGCTACTTTTCTCTCTGTTTATGATTATGTCTGGAGATCCCATGGAGAGCCATGCTCCTATTGTTTACACGAGGGACCAGCTGTTAGTGCTTAGGCACAAAATCCCCTCAAAAAGAGTATGCGGGGGAGCCAGGCTGGAGCTCTGTGTTGCATACGGAGGAAATGCTACAAGCCCATCCTTCATTCTGTTGTTATGGGGAATGTGAGATCGCTTTCATCTCATTCCGATGGACAGGACAGAAGAGAGCGGTAAAAGGAAAGGAGGTGGCCTGAGTTTTTGTCAGTGATAGATGATGTAACTCTGGGCACATCACAAGGAACAAATCTGCTATAAGAATATTGAACTGTTAGCCGTTACCATGAGACAATACTATCTCTCAAGGGAATTTTTGAATGTTATAGTGATAACTGTGTATGTTTCCCCCACTGCAAATGCTGACAGAGCTTGTGATATCTTGCACTCAACTGGGTGCAAGCTGAAGACCCAGCTCCCAAACGCCATCCTCTTTATCTCTGGAGACTTTAAATATGTTTTTCCATCCTCCACTCTGCCCACATTCTCCCAGTTTGTTACCTGCAACACCAGAGGAAATAAAATACTGGACCTGTTTTATGCCAACATGAAGGAGGTGCTCCTTCCACTTGGAAGATCTGATCACTGGTTTGGTTCATCTTCTGCCTCTGTACAAACCGCTTGTACAGAGAACCATCAGTAACCCGCATGGTAAAGAAATGGTTGAAGGAGACTGAAGAGGCTCTGCAGGACAGTTTTGTAACAACAGTGTTGGAAAAACTGTGTGATCCAAATGGGGAGGACAATGACAGTCTCACTCACTGCATTACTGTCCTTTAGGTCAGGTGACAAAGATAAGCTGGAAGCTGTGCAGAAGGAAGAACAGGGATGGGGACAAAAACAACTACAGGAGGAAACTGGGGGAGCAGTTACAGCATGATAATGTCAGCAGAATTTGGAAAATCCGTGAGGACCAGAAGTCAATTTTTTAGTAGATATGATCACTCACCTGCCCCCCATCCTACATATCCTACACCCTGCTGTACCCTCACTCTGGGACACTACTAACATGATGCCCTCCCTTCTCAACAGCTCACAACCACCCCCAACTGTTTTGCCAGCTGGGAGCTCCAATCTGCCTTTCACATACTCCAGCACCCAGCCTCCAAGCTCCAGTCTGTCCTTCACAACAGCCCAGGTGAGGAATGAGCTAAAATCAAGACAAGGAAAGCTATAGGTCCAGATGGCATCAGTGCCAGGCTCTTCAGCTCTGTGGGGTTAATGAGCACATGTTCATCAAAAGCCTGAATCTGGGAAGAGTACATGTACAAAAAATGTTGCATCCAAAGGACCTAAACAGGTACAGGCTGGTGGTGCTGACTGCTAATCTGAGGAAGTCACTGGAGAGACTGGTCCTTAACAATCTCTGCACTCTGGTGAGTACACCCATGGACCCTCTTCAGTTTGCCTACCAGCCTGGCCTCAGGGTGGATGATGATGTCATATGTCTACTACACAGAGCTCTTTCTCACCTGGAGAAGCCTGGAGACACTGTGAGAATCACCTCCTTTTCCAGTGCCTTGAACACCATACAGCCTGGGCTGCTTAAGGACAAGATAGAACACATTGGTGAGGTCACTTACCTATCAAATTGGATATTGGACTACCTCACCAACCGACCACAGTATGTGACAGCACACTGTCTTTTAGACAAGGTGGTCAGCAGAACAGGAGCAACACCTAAGCGCACTTAGGCCAAAAGGGGCCAAAGCAGACTCTACTTACTGAGGAAACTGTGGTCATTTGGAGTGCATGGAGCATTGCAAGGACCTGCTTTGACATAATGGTGATATCTGCCATTTTTTATGGGATGGCCTGCTGGGGCAGCCTTATTTTGATGGTAGAATGGAAGAGACTGAACAAACTCATACAGAGAGCCGGTTCTGTTTTGTGAAGCCCCTTAAACACAGTGCAGATGGTGGGAGAAAGAAGGATAATAGCAAATCTGGCAGCCAGAGGCTTCTTCACCCTTAGGGTGTGAAGGAGTGGTATCACAGATCCTTCCTTCTTGCTGCTGTTAGACTCTACAACCAGCACTGCTCTCAGCAAACCACACCATGTAGCATGTGCAATACTTCTTCCATCTCACTATGTGCAATGTGCAATTATCTGTAAATTGTCCCTAGATGTTTTTTCTGCAGATATATGTTTTTCATTATTTACAATGTTTATTTTATATATACTATACTATTAATGTTTCTATTGTACTGAGTGCCTTGCTATCCCTTTGCTGTGGGACTAATAAAGGATTATCTTATCTTATCTTATCTTATCTTATCTTATCTTATCTTATCTGATCTGATCTGATCTGATCTGATCGAAAGGTCAGACTGGGTGGAGCTGACAGAAAGGTTACCATAACTCAGAGAACCTCTATTTACAACTGTGGTGAGCAGAAAAACATCTCAGAATGAACAATGCACCCAACCTTGAGAGGGATGGGCTACAACAGCAGAATATCACACCTGGGTCAACTTCTGTCAGCCAAGAACAGAAAACTGAGGCTGCAGTACACACAGGCTTACCTAATCTGATGAATCAGACGATAGTAGCATCAGATTTTGGCACCAGAACTATGAATCTCCATGAATGGATCCAACCTGCCTTGTGTGAATAGTCCAGGCTAATTGCAGAAGTATGGTGGTATTCTTGGAACATTTTGAACCATCATCACCTTAAAATGCCATGGCCTATTTGATTATTGTTGCTGACCACATGCACACAATGTGCCCATGGGCTACAATATTACAAAAAAAAAAAAAAACATGCCACTTTCCATGTACTGTACCTAATAAAGTGCTTAGGCTGTACACTGAAGGCTCTGAAAGTACTTTGTCCACCTTTGAAGAAACCTGATGCACTTCAAAGTGCATCAGAGCCTCCCAGCATTCACCACTTTAATTTATGAGAGACATTGCTACTGATTTACATGTACAAATGGAGGCCTGAGGAAGAAAATAGTGTTGTAAATAAATGTAAACATAGTATTTTCAGCACTTTCAGAGAGATGTATAAGGCTAATACATTACAGCTATTACATACTAATGTAATGTCTATTTGTCATGCTGGTGGAAAATTAACATCGCTGATTCTTGTAATTGATGACAGAGTTTCTAATCTGTACTCAGCCACAGATCTAGGATACTTTGCAGGGTTAAACAAAGTTTTCAGCAAATGTTCCCCCAGGAAATCCATTTCAGTCAGATGTATTGTCTTTCACATATGCTGTATTTATAGCAGGGGATTTTAACCAGAGATAATATTATCCGTTGGTTGGCACTTTTTAGTCATCCTGTGAGACAAATATAGTACATACACGTGTTCTGAATTCTGTTCCAAGTTTAAACTCTTTTCTGCTGATTTATACTACTAAACCATAACATATAATCTTAAATTGCACATATAACATAATCATCATCCAGGGATTAAATGGAAGTAGACACTTGGGTTAATACATGCATTTGTCTCTAGGCATTCTTTTCACTTACTCAGAGAACATAAAATACAAAGAAAAATGCCTGTTATTGGGGGGTTTAATAATGTGTATTTTGCTTTGTGGTTGTCCTGTGGGGTCCTGATCACTGAAGAACAGAGTTAAAGGAGGATAACAAAGTTTGTAGAAAAACAGAACAGTCTGTAATCATAGAACTATAAAGTGCTCATTTATGGTAAGTTTGATATTGTACAGAACTGTCTTATGAGAACTTCACCATAACGTCCCCTAAAACTATAACAGTAGTGAATGATACATAACATTACTGCACTGTCCATCATTAGTCATTCAAAGTGGTTTGACATTTTGAAGACTCAACTGACGAGTGTTTTCAATTCAAATTTGTAGTGAGAACATTACCAGGGAAACTTTCCCACCACTCACTTCTAATTCAAATTGGATCAAAATGTCCTCAGGATTATCTCACTGGTTGAGTCTTCTTGAGTTATTGCTATGAGAATTTTCAAAGCCCTGGGAGACTAGAAAACTTTCACAGATATAAAACTTTTTTTTTCTTTTTTTTTGTAATACACATAAATACATTATTAACATTAGTAACATTAATCATGGATTATGAAACACATTTGCTTAAAGTGGAAACACCTTAATTTTTCATTTTGTACATAATAAAATATATTGAATACTGTAGATATAAAATGATTATAGGTGAAAATATATTTATGTTTGGTACTATTGTAGGCTTAAACTCTAGCACACCAACACATTGGTTTGGTGTCATTAACTACATCACAAGGTTGGTTTGTGGAAACCTTCCCTCTGAAAGACAGTTATCATGGGTCTTTTATTTATTTATTTAATTTTATTTTTTTTTGTTTCTTGATCTCTAGGTCCAATTATGGTAGAAGACAAGCTGAAAAGTGTTTTGACAAGGTTCCAAGGAACCTAATGGCTTATGCTTCTGAGCCACTGAGGAGAAGAGAAAAAACTCCTTCAATGTCCTTGAATGGCCCAGCAAGAGCCCAGACTTGAACATCTCTGGAGATATCTAAAAATGGCGGTACACCAATGCTCCCCATCCAAACTGAGGAGCTTGAGAGGTTCTGCAAAGAAGAATGGGATAAACGTCTAAGCTTGTAACATCATACTCAAAAAGACTTAAGGCTCTGATTGGTGACATCAGAATAGCTTGCTAGTGAGGTTGAACACCGTGTACCTTAGTATTTACTCATTATATGTTAAAACATTCAGATTTTTTGCCAAAATATATTGTAAATTAAGCCATCCAAAGGTTTGAATAAGTTTTTCATGCAAATTGATGTCTTGGATCCAGTTTGCATTCATTCATTTATTCATTTTTATTTGAATTTTGAAGTATTCGTGATTTGTTGAACTCTTTTTAGTCTCATGTTAATCTCAAATAAAGAAGTAAACATGACACTACTTAGAACCTGAGCTTCTAGAAATCACAAGTTGCCAATTATGTATTAACAGGATTTGAATTTAGGTGATAAGAAATGCTCTGTGTTTAATACAAATAATAATGCAGAGTTTTTTATACGGAAATACATCATAATGAATAAAGGTTAACTCATAGTGAATAAACCACTAAACAAATCCACAGTGGTGAGACAGTCACCCTTCTCTGAACCCATCAATATGTCAAAGCTTTAGGCACTGTTTCTCATCCTTTTCACCAGTGACCACATCTCAGAGATCATTTGCCGAAAATGAAAAGAACTGACCAGGAAAGAAAAATGAGCTGGGATCAGAGACGGAGAAGAAGGGACAGATTAAATTAGATGAGATTGATTATGTTCCTGTATTATCTGGGTGAGTACTGACCTTCAAATTCTCATTTCAGTCATCTCTATTGATTCATGCTTTTTCTTCTGTATTTTCTTTATCTTTTTCTTTTTCTGTTTTTTTTTTTTTTTTTTTTTTTTTTTAAGTTGTTTATCTGCTCAGACAGGCTACTGGCTACTATGATTCTCAATCAAGTCTGGGAGAACGAGTCAATAACCGGATATTTTGTTGACGTCTTTATGAAACACACTTGGTTGATGCATGACTGGAGAGTAGCTGAAATGGATGCTGAAACTGTAGCCAATGTGACTTAGAAGAACTTCCTTTGACCTCATGGTTGGATGCTCTGAGGAACTCTACCTTCACTGCCATGACTTCATTTAATCAATCTATGGAGCAATGCTGCAATATGAAGAGGGTGCAGGGAGATCACATAGAACTGAGGGAAATTTGAAATGCAAACATTATCAGCTGATTTGCTGGAAGGAGTTTTTTTTTTTTTTTTTTTTTTAACCAGAGACTAATTTCAAACTTTACTTGAAAAGTATGATCAAATTTTATAGTCTCTATACTTTTATTCCAACAAAGACATAAGAGATAATTCACAGTAGTGAGAGTTCTTCTTCAAGTACACTATATTGGTACACCTATTCATTCATTCAACATATTCAGTTTCTACTGAAATCAAGTAGAAATTATTGAGTTTATCCAGCTTTGTCTGTCTCTACTTTTCAAAGAAGTATTTCTACTAGATTCTGGACCATTGTTTGAGCATTTGATTGGTGCATTTAGTGACAAGAGTGATAGTGAGTTCAGTATATTGTATGATAACCACCCCAACTCATCCCAGTAATATTGGATGGAGCACCATCATCCCAGAAAGCAGAGTTCTGCTGCTCCACAGCTTAGTGTTGGGGGACTGTATACCTCTCAAACCCACACCTGGCATTAGGCACTGTGCCATCAGGTTCATGGTTTCTCCTCCAAAACCTCTCTACAAGGACTAGACAGGTTCTGTGTTTGTGCATTTGCACATCTGTGTCAGCAACTGGTGTAACTAATTTGTCTGAAAACCTCTATTAGGCTATATTAATATAGATTGTATATTTTAATTATGACTAAGAAAGCTGTAAGATACTGATACAAATAATTATTAAGAGTGCAATGCCGTGAAACAGTGCAATGCAGTGCAACTTCACATAATGTTCACATCAGCCTCCAGAATGGGGGTAAAATATGATTGCTGGTGTGAGACAGCATAGTTTAAGTATTTCTAGAACTGCTGATCTGCTGAGATTTTCAACACAACAGTCTCTAGTTACTCAAAATGATGTAATAAAGACAACACCCCCACTGAATGGCAGTTCAGCACACAGAGACACCTTGTTGATGAAACAGGTCAAAAGAGAATGGTCAGACTGGTTGGAGCTGGCAGGAAGGCTAAAGTTACTGGTAATAATATGTAAACATGTGATTTTTTTTGTACTGCAAACTCTCTCTAATGATGTAGGGAAAGTAGTTAATTGCATACTGACCTCATGCTCATTTTGTGTTATGCTCTTTCTAAGGGCCTACAGTCTGCTGGGTCATTTCAAAGTATTTTTTTTTAAAATATAAATGTTACAGATTCTCATTTTCTAATTAGACTCAAATAACTCCAACTCCAACAGCTCCTTTCCACTCATGTCAAATGAACAACGAGAGGTTACTTCGGCCCACACTACAAAAGCACATTAGCTCTCCTTGCCGGAACGTTCCTAGGCCTAAGGCAACGGAGCCTCAAAACTCAGTAAAACCCCACTCCAAAGAAGCAGCTGCTTTCCCATGACTACCATTGCTGCTATGTTATCTGTGAATGCACACGTTTCATATATTGAAGCATATATATATATATATATATATATATATATATATATATATATATAATAAGCAAACACACATGCCTGTGCACCATTATTATACAGCACATTTGCAATAGGGCTATAACATTGGTGGAGATTTGATTTTATAAGTTGTGGGGATACAATTAGTGTTTACTTCTTCAGCGGCTATTTTACATTTTGTTTAAATTGGCATGAAAAACATGTACAAGTTTGTGAAATTAATGCTTTCCTTTACTTTTACCTGTCTTTTTTGTTACTTTTTGCACCCTTTTCTACTTGTTTTATTTTAATAAATGAGAAAATGATCATGTTCATTAACACAAACACACTATCATGGTCCTATAACTAAGGACTAATTGAAACAGTGTAGTTTAGATGATTTCTGAATTATAATCTCTTCATTTGCTTTATTTGTAAAATCTTCAGAGCTTTAGCATTGAACATCATGAAGCTGGCATACAGAACAGAAGATGTAAAGCTGAAAACTGACACTAATCAAAGTCAGCAGCAGTGTGTGTGTGTGTGTGTGTGTGTGTGTGTGTGAGAGAGAGAGAGAGAGAGAGAGAGAGAGAGAGAGAGAGAGAGAGAGAGAGAGAGAGTGAGAGACAGAGGACAGGATGAGAAGAGGATTATTTATTCATCCATATTTCATCAGAAATGAAATGTAATCTACTTCTGAACTCAACAGTTGTGCCATGTTACCACCATGATGCTGCTTGTTATTAATGAAACCACTAACAGGCTCTGTAAAAGGATTGAACTATGTTTGAGCCACATTTGGTCAATGATAGAAATAGAATAAGACTAAATGTCAAGTTTCCTGAATAAAGACATGCATCAAAAGCACTAATCAGTATTCTTCATAGAACCAGAATCCAGGTCAGTGATGTTTTTAGCCTTGTAGTTTTGGTGGTTGCTTCTTCTAGAAGTGTGGAGGAAGAGTGGAGAGGCACAGAAGCCAAGGTGTCAGAAGTCCAGTGTGAAGTTTCTGCAGTCTGTGGTGATTTAGGAGGCCTTGTTATCTGCTTGTGTTGGTCCACTGTGTTTTATCAAGCCCAGAGTCAACATAGTGTCAATCAGGAAATTTTAGGGCACTTCATGCTTCCATCTGCTGAGAAGTTTTATGGAGATGCTGATTTCCTATTCCAGCAGGACTTCTCACCACAGAGAATTGATGGAGTATTGTAAAATGTGAGAAAGGCCTGATCCAGTAATACATATTAACTGAAGGCCACTATTAAAGCAACTTAGGCTTCAATCACATCTCAACATTGACACAAGCTGAAAGTGTAAACGAACAAACTTTGCAGAGATCAGGCCTTTCTCTGTTTGATTCTTCTGTGTGATTTTATGAAATATCCTAACAATCTGATTCTGGATTTCTGATTTTAACGACGTATAAGCCATACAGAGCATACGGTGTGAAAAAGAAAAAAGTAAAAATGTGCCTTTTTGAATTAAATGATAAACCAAAATGACATTTTTCATGATCAGTGTCAGTGGTTATGGCTAGTGGAAGTATTCAAATCCAATCAACACAGTCGAGCTCAATTCAGTGAATTCCCTGCTCTAACACACCAGATTTAACTCGGTTAGTTACTAGGTTCAGTCATTGTTTGTGCAGAGAAATCATCAAACCATGCAGGCTCTCCAAGACACCCTGGTCTGTAGAACCATTTTCTTCTACACAGCTTCTTCTTTGATGCTGCTACATTTTCTTCCTAAATTGGAGCTGTTTTCCATGGCTGACTTTCCTTTCTTTAATATATTCCAAAATGTCGATTTCACTGTGTACAAGTTCTGTGCCATGAGCACAGAATTATTTTCCTCCAAGAATTAAATTTGCTTGCTTTTATTTGCATACTGTAATGCTGAACTTGTCCAAAACACACAGGCACTGCATACAAGAGATACACATGCGATGGTACATTTTCTAAACATTAATATAAAATGAGATACTAAACATCAGAAATACCACCATTTTGTACTGTTGGCTTACGTTCATCTGTTCATCTTTAATTCAAAACTACTTCAGGATACAGAATAATCACCTCACTCTAAACCAATATTTTAGAGAGCACTCAAACAGCCATAAATTCTCCCTTTCAACCCTTCAATGAAAAGATGTAGTGGAGTGTATTGACAATTATCTAGTCTTCTTCTCAATGGAAATGGAAATAAAATGAAAACCAAATCATAATGTGGAAACTAAGGAGTGCTGTGATTCCAATTAGATATTGAATTCACTGTCCAAATACTACTGACTACTGTATGCATTTTGCTGCTGTCTGATACGTGAAGTGAAAAATGACCATTTTTGCCATTCACAGCACTCAACATGAGCAATTTGTATATTTACAACACAGAATGCTGCAACGTCCACTCATTTATGCATTTAGTATTTACACTGTTGTCTGATGTGTATATAGTCATATATGACTTTGATTAAGGTGAAAATACTCAGTTTTGCAAGCATATTATTCTTTCAGGGCCGCAGATTAAATAAGCAAGAACACTGGCTCCTGGTTGCATCTTTAAAAATATATATTTTTTAAATATCCAAGGGATGTATATTAAAAAAACACACTATTTCTCTTCATAAGAAGAGCAACAAAGTGAAGAAAAAAGCTAAAAACTACAAAGTTGCTGGAGATGCATCTATCTCACTCAGTGCCAAGTTGTAAAATTAATACATCACACATTTTTGGAACATCGTGGAACATAATATATGTAATGTTATAGGCTAATGTTCACAAAACCTTTTAAAACCATGGGATTCATGAGATGATTTATGGTTAGCTTTTAGCCTTTCCCCAACTGTCTTCCCCAGGATTGTCTTTACGGTAGAAAAGGAAATCCAGTTGGTTGCCTAGTATTAGATTTTTCGTAGTCATGAGCCCTGGTTTCTACAACAACCTGTATTCCCATAACTAGCAGAGTCTAGCAGAGCATCAACACCACCATATTCTACTAACGTCACTGCCACATTTTACAGCTTCACCAGCTTTGATGAGAGATTTCTCTAGTGGACAGAGTTTACGTAAATGTTGAGGGTGTGATGTAACCGTTCTGGGGTTTTGATTCTGTTGAATCTTCTTTTAAAGGAGGAATAACAGTCTTTGAAGTTTAGAGTTTTGGACCTCCATGTGTTGAATTCTCGTTATTCAACTATGAGAAGAAAAACAATGAAGAGCCCGTTTTAAGCTAAACTGGTAATGACTACTTCTGTATATTAAAACAAAAAAAAAATCCACCACCTGGTAAAGTAAAAAGAGTTGATTGGTTGACTTGTAAATCCAGCAGAAGCCTTACAATCTATTTAACATTCTACAGGATGTTTAACAAGCCCCAGATGCTTTAAGCCATTAACAAGGTGTAAAAATGATCAATGTTCATTTCAATATAGTCCTATAAGTTCTCTGCTGCAGATCGAGGATAACTGTCTAAATTTCTCTCCATTTCGAAGTGTCCATGTCCATTCTCTCCTCTAAGCTTTGCAAGAAACTCAAGGAGGGAAAAAAGGCCCGGCACATCTGTCCATAGCCAGATATGGCACGATAATATGTGTCAAGATGTAGTGCCAGACTGCCTGTGTCAAATTATCTCTCTGACAAGAGAGAAATGGTCTATTTTAATGATGCATGGGATCCCTACCATCCTCTGGGACGGAGGGTTTCTTGGTCACCATCCAGCAAAAAAAAAAAAAAAAAAAAAAAATCCAATGTAGTTGATCACGATCCTGTCGTGATTAATTTTTATACCAGGGAAAATACAATGGTAATAATTCTTGTGCCCAGCGGATAGCGGTCGCAGGTGGTGGAAATACCGAGTGGGATGAAGCCTGGCTAATGGTGCCTGCAAGGGAAGTGATCTGTCAGGGATAATCTCCAATAATACCTCGACATGGATAATGTGCCCCCCCCTCCTTTCCGATTCCTCCTTCCACTGGCTGCAGATGAAGAGATTGCACTGCAGTCTTTATGAAAGTGGGTGAAGATGCTGATATTGGCACGCTGTTTGGACTGGCAACTGCACCAGCAGATCTCACTCAGAAACATTGCCCCATGATTCAGAATGAATCACAATTCAGAATGTGTGTCAATGTTTAGTCTGGGGGTGTTTTCACACCCAAAACCAAACCAAGGTTGCTCATCCAGTTAATTTATTTATTTATTTATTTTTACATTGCAGTTTAGCAAGCACATAAAAAAACTCAGCACAATGTACAACACATTATTAATACCTATCACCTGGGCCTGCGTCTCCCTGTACTTCCCTGACTGGATTGTAGATGTTGGCATGACATCACCATGGCATCAGCATTTTGTCAGATCAACTCCCTGCCAGAATCCAATGCAGCAGATGGAGTGTAACAGATTACACTTGGAATGTTTCATACAAAATGGTCAGTCTACAGTCTACAGTGCAATTATTTCTTTTGAAAATGCCAAATAATCCAAAATATTGATGAGAATGATGTCACATGGCAGACATGCACTTAGTGGTTGTTCAAGACAAGGGAAATAAAGTTAATATGTATTTGTCTATAGCACTGAACATCATCTGGATGCCTGTGTGCTGCACCAACAACCAGTCCAATTATTATTCAATGAAATATAACCAAATGTTATTTATAAATCAGGACTTGCAAGTGTAATCTGTTTCTATTGTTCTATTCTTCCACTGCACCCACTTTAACTTCTTGTAATTGGTTCAAACTCCAAACCATTCAAATGTAGGTGTATAATGGTAGTAAAAGTATGTTTATAATAGTGTTGAAAATTTCCACCAACCTCAATCCCATCAGTTTTACAAACCACCCAAATCAGTCAAATGGACAAAATAATCAACAGATTAATTAATGAAAAAATATGTAAAATGGACAAATAGTTAAAAACTGCTCAAATTATTATTATAATTTATTTTGTACCTATTTTTTACCTATACTTCCATTTCTTTAACTTTTTAACTGTTGTAAAGTGTTGCTTTTAATACATTAGGGGTAATTGTTAACTATAATAACAAGAATAAAGCAATAAAGAAGCAAAATTAAGAACATTTTCTGAAGGTTTACTCTGATCTGTAAAACCACATTTTCTGAGATGGTAAATGAGATATCATTGCAACTCTGATTTAGACCTTTTTCTGTCTGACAAACTTTTGGTCAAGACTATGGTCCGAGGTACCTTTCACACTTGCTATTTTGTTACAGACCCAAAAGACCGAAGGTCCGGATCAAACAAGCTGGATGTAAACCTACAGTAAATCAGCAGATGCCAAAGTGTCCTATAAAGAGAGAGCTAATAACTGTCATCAGTAGCACAACGTGAAATGATACATGTGAGGGTACGTGCATAGATCAGCTGAGAGATCGAATGAATTTGTCAGTTTGTTTGGGCTGCCTCACTCCTGTGCCCGCCTGACCTTCAGAAGCACTCCTCAGCGAGATGCGGCATTGTGCCAGTGCATTATGCAATTCATTGCTGTCATGCCATTGCGAAGCAGGGGAGACCTCAAGGCCACCTCACTGTAACTTTAGTATCAACTGGTACCGAAATGGCAAGTTTGTACATTATATTCTACATGAAATATAAACTAATGAGTAACATGCACTGAATTAGATCTAAACAACACTACTTATGACACATCATCTGAACCCCCAAGTACTACACAGAAAGGTATTGTAGACTCATCCTTAAGTATCAGTAGTTTATTTAAAAAAAAAACAACAGTTGTAAAATCCCTGTACACTAATTAAGGATCAAGTAAATCATATATATTTGTTTACAAATAAGAAAAATGGATTGAAATAAAAAAGAACATGTATTTCCAGACAGATACACTACAGATTCACTGCAACTCTAATATATGCTCTACTGTAGGAAGCATTGTAGTGAAAGCACCAAGGAACATCATAAAGTACAGACATCTCAACTGAAAATTTCTAACCACACATTTCCACAATTTTAAGTAATTAATTAAACTGTTTTTCTGTTTATTTTTCCCCATTGTTATAACTCTGCTAATTTGCATTGCTTTATATGCATTTAGTAATCTTTCCAGTAAAGGTCATGGAACATAGGGGATAAGTTCTTTTATATTCTTTCATCCAAAGTTCTTCACACATCCTCATCCTTCTTCTGCATTACACATAAAAGATTATGTCTTCTCCCCCTACACTTGAGTGTAATTAAATTTTACTGCAAAGTCATAAAGGCAAATTGTGCTGTGAATGCCCAATACAGGACAGTGTACGCATGCATTTGACAACATCAGAGATACAGGAGCGACATGTGATTTTAAAGAAGCAAAAGGACCGAGGCTGTAGAGTACAATTACAGGATTTATAGTACCATGATTATGATTGTGCAGCTCCACCAGAGATCCAAAGTGCAGTAGGAGTGTTGTGACCTGGAGTGGAAATGGCAGAGACATCATTTTCCTTGCTACAGTCAGTGTACCATCATCATGATTCTGAACTTCATATTTTAAGACAAAATTGCAAAATAATATAGCCTTGCTTCTGATTTATCTATATTTCTTCATGTTTTCCTATAGATTTGTATTACAATTGCATTATAGTATTTCTACATATTTCTATTTTTTCTACTATTTCTACAGTTTTTATATTTTTGAACCTTCATAAATATATCATATTTTAATACAATCTGATCGTCACTGAAGTATTCCAGTGTAGTTATGCTGTGTATGACTGTCTATGTGACAAACAGCTCGGAGTCAGCCATGCTATGGCACCTGCATAGTGCATAGAGGATAAAGGACCTTGTTCAAAGGCCCAGTAGATGTAACAGGTATTGAATCCACAAGCTTGAACCGGGTAAACGATAACCCAGAGCATTAACTACTGATCCACTGGTGCCACATGTCAGCAATGAAACAGAAAGTAATAACAGGATCATGTCACCCTGTGACTTCTGAGGGTTAAAGTAAACAAGGCTGGGGAAACTTTGTAGACGCATGTTTCAGTTTAGTCAATGCAAACCAATTTTCCAAAGTGCCTGTCCTCTCTGTCCCACACTTGTCCATGAACCCATTCACTTTTAGTTCTCACATTCCACATCATGCTCAGTCCTGGCTTCTGGAATTGTTAATAAGAATCTCAAATGATTATAAAGTAGTTTCCCATAAAACAGGGTAATAAAAATAGGTCAGTGCAAGTTAGTGCAAATATTGGTGTTCTTTCTATGACCTGGAAGGAAGCCAGCCTGCTCCTACAAAAAGGCAACCAGCTCAGAAATGTTCCACTGGTATAAGTCTTGCGGAGAGGTTGCAGTGGGTTAGAGGATTCATATTCAAATGACTTACTGCATTTAGTCCATTTGAATCAGCTTATTCAGTCTTTAGTATTTGTTCATTCATTCATGTTAATTCTTACATCCACTGAGCAATTCTGGACTCCATGTTCTTTATTCATAAAATTAAACCAACAGAAGAAAAAAACTTTTTGTATCATTAGTTATTTAAAGCATTTACTTGTGTGTCAAGCTGTGCATTAAAATAAATGACTTCCTCTTCTCCTATCAAGGATATTTTACACAGTAATGCAATTAATAATGCTGTGACAACCTCATACCGCGAGACAACCAACCCCACAGTGAGGCGAGTTGTCACAAATTGCAGTTGTCATTAATCAGCAACAACCTCACCTGTGTATAAAACATGGAGACATTAAAGATACATACCAGAGATTTGCGTACATAGAATTCACAGCTCGAAAGGTTTAGTTAACATCTTTAGTAGCTGAGAAATGAAACAAGCTATGTGGTCCTTTGACTACATGTGAAGAAAGATATAACATGAAAAAACAACAACACTATTTTTCATCTTCTTAAGAGAACTCCCTTTGAAGATGACTGACCTCCAAAAAGAAATCCCCTTGGTAATCCCATAAGCAGGAGCTGTGTTTCATTATGAATTTAAAACAAAAGCAATGAGAAATAACTGCCTCACTGACTTACGCAATAACAATATTCTTAACCATTAACCATTAAAAATATACACATACCGAGCACTTCATCTGCTCATCCATACAATAACCTAATTAGCCAATCGTGTGAAAGCAGAGCAGTTTAGAAACTCATACAGATACAGACCCTCAGCATCTGGCAACATTTTCACAAACCATCAGAATAGAAGAAAAAAAAATGATCTCCATGATTTTGAGTGTGATTGTTGGTTGGAATATATCTAGAACTGCTGATTTCCTGGGATTTTCAGCACAACAGTATATAGATTTACTCAGAATAGTGTAATAAAGAAAACACATCCAATTAAAGCAGTTTTGCAGAAACACCTGGTTGATGAGGAAGGTCAGTTGGTTGGAACTGACAAAAACGCTAAAGTAACCTAGAATTAACAACATGTCCAACCTTGAGGAGGATGGGCTGTAACAGCAGAAGCAGATGTTGAGCTCCATATCTGTCAGCCAAGAACAGAAAGCTGAGGCTGCACTGGACAGGTAAAGACTGGACAACCATAGCCTGAATCAGGTATTCTGCAGAGGAACACAGGCAGTAGGGTCAGAAATTGGTATCACCAACATGAATCACCATGAATAGATCCAACCTGCTTTGTTTAAAACAGTCCAGGCCGGTGGAGATATTTTTGGGACACTTTAGGCCTGTGAATTGCAATGATTGCTTGAATGCCACAGCCCATTTAAGTGCTGTTGTTGACCATGTGCCTCTGTTCATTGCCACAGTTTACCATCTTCTGACAGCTACTTCCAGCATGATGATTCACCAATGCATGATTATGGACAAAGGTGTTTCCAACAATGTGTGTAAAAAGACCTGAGAAGTAGAATTAGAGGCTGTTTTGAGACAAAAATTAGGTTTTAACCAGAATTTGTGTAATTTGCAATGCATGATTACATTACATACACTTTACATTTTAGCTTCTTGTACTAATAATAACTGGATAAAAATGATTATTATGATAATGAATTATAAATCACATGCATGCACACAAAGACCATCATATTGTGGCTGTCATGCATGAACCATGCATTTACATGAGAAACTATCATAGAAAATCTATTCCAAGCATTTCTATTTGTCCCTTCATCATGACATTATGATACAATACGAAGATCAACAGTCAGATTTACATATCATATAATAAAAAAAACATCAAAAACAGAGAAACAATAGTTTTGCTGGACAGCCAAGATATGTTCTCATATCACACACTGTGCTAAAATAGAAATAAATGAAAGCCTGTAGAGCCTGTAGAGAATGACCTCATTTGCACACCTGCTCAATGGCCAAAGCTGCCCTTCTGTCACTATCAGCAACGCTGGCATTTTCTGGATGACGTAATACCTTAGCCACCACTGCCCAAGCCA
Source organism: Acestrorhynchus altus (assembly GCA_034509495.1). Classification (NCBI taxonomy): domain Eukaryota; kingdom Metazoa; phylum Chordata; class Actinopteri; order Characiformes; family Acestrorhynchidae; genus Acestrorhynchus; species Acestrorhynchus altus. Next base: position 32,389,706 of record CM067504.1, on the reverse strand, counting down.
AAGCTCAGCAACTATCGTCCTCATTTCCATTGTGAAATAAATCAGAGACTCGCTGACAGCTGAGTGAGTCCTCACAGTGAGTCCTTGCTAAGCCTCAGTGTAGCCCACAGCAGCTAGTGGCAGCAGCAGGGACATAGAACACGCTCCCACAGCCAGGCTGTGTGAGCCGAATCAGAACACAGCCTTCAGTCAGGTTCCATCAGACTGGTCCACCAGCGCCCAGGCTGCTATCGGCCTGCAACACAACCCATCTGCAGAAATCTGCAGAGTGCCCTGTCCAGATCCTCGGAGCTCAAATTGAGCTCAATGGAAGTGGTTTGTTAGTATTTTGAGGTTTTGCTGAATTCAGTGGTTTTGACTAAATTGTGTGTATCAAAACATAAATCAACCAACTTTAATTGTTAATTTACAATTGTCAAATTAAGGTTCTATAAACTTCTAAATGGTTGCAGAATATTCAGTACATCCTGAAAAAAGCAGAGCTTTAAAACATATGAAACTCCACACAGAAACTTCCCAAGTATTCAAGTATTTTGGTTAAATAAGAAACTTGATCATTGATCTTATTGAATAATGATCATTATATATATATATATATATATATCATTATATATATATATATATATATATATATATATATATATATATATATATATATATATATATATATATACACACACACATACACCCACACATACCACCACAACCTCCAAAGGCAATATAACTACCTTCTTGTGCATTTTGCTGCAGCAATTCCGCCTCTCTTGTACAGCTCCACTCACCACACTCTTTCTTTCCATGTACCTGATGCTGCCACAATAGATGCAACAGGAGCATCAGGAATGAAAGGATGGCTTCTAATGGAAATGTGAACATAACATCCTTCTGGATACAGACTGAATCTGCAGAGATGGCTGCGGAAAGGTAATGTTTAGTGCAGTAGAGAGCTCTGAGTTATGGTCGTCGTAAGCCCCAAAAAAGAGCAGGCCTACCTCACAGAAGGTATTGATGGATCGTGCTCGTAACTGAGTGAGGGTTGTAATTTAGACGCTCATTTCAGACAACACACATTTCCATTACGCCACAGGACATAAAATCCTTCCCATAGCTGTCAAGGAACCACTGTTTGTTATAGACAAATCTATAACTCAGGCTTCTTAAGAAGACAAATGTGTAAATAATGTGTTTAATGAGACAGTGTGTGTGTGTGAATGTATTAGTAGTGTTTCCAATGTATGAATATAATGAAGCAGGTGAACATAACGAAGCTGCACTCCAGGTTGATTAGCTAGAGTAACTTGATTGAAAAGGTGTAGATCCTCATTTGGATTTAGAACCTTAGACTTGGTGTCTCCTGTTAAACACATCAGGCCAAATTCTTAAGATGTTTATTGTTATTATTATTATTGTTATTATTATTATTATTATTATTATTATTATTATTGTTGTTGTTGTTGTTGTTGTTGTTGTTTTTGTTGTTGTTGTTGTTTTTCTTCTTTTTCTTGTTCTTCATTTGCCATATAAATGAATGTTGTGTCTGACTGTGCCATTTGGACTTACATGCATACTTTTTTTTTATGGAATTAAAGAAATAAATTCACAGGTAATACCAAACCATTAAGAGTTCCACAGTAACCACTTCAAATACCATAACAACAACCTGATTACATCTTTGCAATCACTGAGAAACACCTTAGAAACCCCAGCACCTACTTAGTAACCGCTTTAAAATTTACTAAAATATTTTATTTCCTTAGGAAATTCTTTTTTCTAGTCTATGTAATACACTTGTAATGTAATACACTTGGATTCTGGATCAGTTAACTGCAGGCTGTGTGTTATTGAGAAGGTGCTTCAGATTCCACTTCAGTTAAACAAACTCAAATACATACAAAAAGCAATAGGTAACTACTTAACATTTTCGAGATTCTCCTTCACTTTAAAAGAGGGAAAAGGTGCAACAGTCCAAGCAAAGAAGCTACAGCAGCTTTTTAACATATTCTTTCAGCAAAATAGCAACACTCAGGAAGCAGATGTTCATTAACTTTTTTTAGCACTAAATTATTAACTCAATTAATGTTACATTTCCTCTAATGCATTGATATACAGCATATGGTTAATATGATGATACTGAATTATCAACAGCCTTAATTTGAACTGAACTCAGTCTTTATCTTCCAATGGTTTGGAATCCACTGGGAACCATTAATTGGAATGTATCTGGCCAAACTCCCAAACTTATCTCCGTTTTGACCCTGGGACCATCAAAAATAAAACATCCTAATTAACTGGAGCTTCCATCCTAATGGACTCTGGTACTTCTTTTCTGCATATTTTTAAGTTTCCATCATCTAAACACTCACTTCCCCTCAGGAAGGTCCTATTAATTAGTTGGATAGTTGGATCAGATGTGTTAGATTAAAAAAAAATACCAAAATGTGCAGGATGTGAGCACTCCAGGACCAGGGTTGAGGACTGTTGCAAATAACTATTTAGGTAGCATTCTGCAAGTGTGTTCTACATTATTTTTGCAGAATATAATATACAGTATATTATTTCCATATAAATAAGATCATGAGATAAATAATTATAATGACCTCACCGAAAACCCAAAAGGTATAGGACAGTTATAGTGTCCCATGACTTTAGTCACTTGCCTGCACGCACACTTCTAGTTGGACGCCACTAATCAAAATAATTAAGCACTTACTGTGTTGTCCACTGTGGGTGGTAAATGTATGGCATATTCCTGTTACACATGTGACACTATTGATCAAGGAAAGTTAAATCTCTCTGGCAGCCACTATTATGTCTTGCTCCAATAATTAAACTTTAATTAATTAAAGTTTTGATAGAGCACCTCACATGGTATAGGAGAGGTTACCACAGGAAGGTCAACAAATTCTTAACAACCAATGCAGGTAACAGTATACAGTAGGGTTAATGTGAACAATATGACATGCAGCCAGGTCATATTGATATAAGGAACATCAATTATGATATCATTGCTCTCAAGCAAGAAAAACACACAAACAAACAAACAAACAAAAAACTTGTATCTCCAAAAAGTTAACTTGACAGAGAAGGAACGTAAATAGCAACTGTCACATTAATGTTATACACAAAAGTAAAAAATGACACAATGGAGATACAGGTTTTTTGCCTGATAATGCCAGTATGCTACCATTAATCCAAATACACACATTTGTACTTGTCCAGGCATTGTACAACATCCCTGAAACCAAACACTTTATTTGTTCTGTTCCTCTTGTTCTGTTCCTCTTCTCTAAGACACTAACAATCCTGCAGCGCAGTACATATTGCAAAAAAAGGTCATCCAGAGAAATATAATTTCATAAACAAATAGCTCTTGCGCATTACCTTATCGAGTGGTGGGGGGGAGGGAAAAAGTTGGCGGGCTGAATTCAAAACCATTGTTTACACACGCCACATACGACCTGGATTCCTGCACTAAAACCAGCAAGGCCATTTACTCATAGTAATTTGGTTTCTCAGCGCAAGCAAGACTCCAGCAGAGCTATCATAGGAAGACGGATCGCTTGTGCAGGTGGAAGAGAGCAGCCTGCAGTGGCCTAATAAAAAAAGCACTCTGCATACGGGCCCACGCCTGTACAGCGAGGACCTGCTGCTTGGCAATTTCGCTGCAGTCTTGGGGAGCGCCATTACCCATTAGCCGCACACTCACTATGATTAATACAGGAAAACAAAAGCAAACAGATAGATTGGAGAAAGGACATTGGGAATGCGAGTGGGGGAGTGAGTGCAGATGCCCTGAAGAAATGTTTAAGAGCTCTTAGGGATTTGACAAACTGGCTGAGCCAGCAGAAGATGTGGAGATATAAAAAAGTGCTATATTATCATTTGCACTGTATGCCCATGACCCCCATTTTTTCATAATTCACCGTGGGGAAAGGAAGAGTGTTCTAGGTCAGCTGACCACCTCTGAGTTAATTTGCTTTATTGATTTCGGGAGCAGAAAAACAGACGTCTGCTGAGGGGTACGTGTATACAAGCATCAACAGAATGTTTTTGTCAGAATTGTCGCTTTGATAATGCTTTAAAAAGATTCTTAAATCGACCTAACATACCAGTGTTCACCAGATCCCCTGAGGTAGTGAACTACAAATCAAATGAGGACATGCCATATGCTGCTGAGGGGAAGAAAGGGGCCACACTGATGTCCATCACGATTGGCAAGCTCCTGTGCAGTTCACTGAAATCCCTAAAAGGTTTCAATAAACACTAGATGGGTTAATGTTCTAGACCTTATTTTCCCTGAATAAGCATCTCATACAGTCCCATAATGAGTGCGGTGACAAGTCTAGGAAATGCTTTATTGAGTTGACATGATTTATACCAACTGCAAAACAGCTGTTAACTGCACATTCTCCGACTCCTGATTGGTGGATTGGTGGACACTTAATCCCTTCCCAATCAATATCTCATGTCTACCTGCAGCTGGGAGTGGGTATTGTAAGTCCTCCCTGCCCCTGGGGATGCTATAAACACCATCAATAACATATTACCACCCATATCTATATCGCTCCCCCCTCTCTGACGAGGGTGTTGAAGGATGGTGTCAGGAGAGCATATGATATCAGATACTAATGGCTGCTGTACTTCAAGGCTTTTGTAGCTGTAAAGGTCACTGGAAAGACTTTCCAAATGCTAAAAAGAAAGGGAAATCTTGCCATTTCTTGATGCACAATTATTGCTCCAGTTCTTTTACAACTACGAGCACAAGACACTCACAAATGACCAGCCTCCTTACCCAGCCTCCAGGATGACAAATCAGCAGGTCTGCGATTAAAAGCATTCTTAAATAAATGAACAAAACTTGTTGAGATTTCTAGCATCACCTCCGTAGCACCGCCGCCATCCACAATCCTGTCCATTCCAGCCTGTTCCCCATTGCTTATCCGGGCTGCGTGCTACATTACTGATGTCCGAGGTGTTGTGTTTGCAGGCCTCACAGAGGAAGGACTCTATCTCTGCTACTGCTCGAGTATCACTCCGCTCTGTCGGAAAGCGCCGCTAAGTGCCCCGAAGCCCTGGCTCGTATTTCCTCTACCCTCCAGATTATGAATGATAGGGAAACTCTTTTTACATTCATTACAGAGGCTCCCATGAATAATTCATCCGCTCAAATTACAGCGCCTGAAAATGTTCAACCGTGTTGTATCTGGCCCCTTCTTCTCCAATAGATCACAGTTCATACGCATGATGTATTTGCCAGGCGAAGCATCACCCATCCATTTGTGAGATCTAAAAAAACGTGGAAATATTCACGGGGCGAGATCGCAGCACAGATGTGAAACATTTGGATTGTGTGGATAAGTCAGACTTTTTTTTCGAGAGGGATGATTCTTGTTTTTTTACAATCGCTTGCCACTATGATACACTATCAGATTGCATTATCTGCTCCTACTTTAAGAGTAATTCAAGGTGATAGCAGAATGCACAGCACAATAATGAATTGCCTCGGGTCAAGTATCAAATCCTGCGAGGATGCGTGTAGGAGAACAGAGCGTGTATGTGTGGGTAAGGGGGTGTGTGTGTATGTGTAGAGGGGAACAACAAATCATAAAGTGCTGAGCCTGTAACTCAGGCCTTACCATGCTGTGTAATATCATCAGAGCTTCTGCGAGTGCTGTCAGCAGAGCCCAGGCCACGTCTCCCATGAGGGGAATGTGGGCTGTCACTCAATCGAATAATGCCATGGACAGTGCTGGTATTTCACAGAGAGTGGACGGAGTCCATCATCCAACCTGGGTCATAGACAGACTGATTCCACTAAAGGTTAGCTGGGAATTGTGACCAGTTCCTCCTCCCACCCCTAAGGTGATTTTGACAAAGGGCCGGCACCCGAGAAAAGGGAAAGGGTCAATGTCAGCAAGATTAGTCTTCTCCAAGTCTCCAGGAGGGAGGACAATGACAAAGTTAAGGGATGAACCAGGAGCTTTTGGAAGAGGAATGATCAAGAACGTTGAGGCAAAGAAACTACACAAAGTATGATAAGTGACAGAGAGATGTTACAGCCTGGCTATGACTATGGGTTCTAATAAGCATTAGGTTATGGAATATTGATTCCACAGTCCATGACATTTCAGAGGCAGCACGAACCATGTGTTCACTTGCAGATTAATCAGGAGGTTATTGACATCCTTGGTGTAAATGTGGAAAGGGTCCTTGGAACAGATGGTTGATGAAAACGTTCTCTGTCAACTGACAGATCATCTCCACAATCATAAAAAGACTATCTAGGACCGTATTAATACTAACCTGGTAGTTTGTGGGTTACTTGACTTGGTAAGATGTCATCTTTGAGCAATACTTGAAACTACATTTAATAATCTGATATGTTTGCAAAACTATACATCGATACAGTGACCAAAATAAAGAAATGTTTTTGTGAACATATCGGTTCATAAAATTTAGCTTCTTTTAGGAAAGCTTGCAACGAGTAGTGTTCAAAGATGACTTATATGACATTGTCATTAATTTGAAATCTATGCATTGTCATATAGAATAGAATAGAATAGAACTTTATTGATCCTATTCTATTCTATATGGCAATGCATAGATTTCAAATTAATTACAATGTATATCATTTCAATATATCAGATACTTTAGTAGGTAAGTCAGTATGTAAATGCACAATTCAATAGGACTGTACCATACACTGTTCCTTAACATAGGTCTATCATAAGTGCTGATTACTGCCCATTCTTACCTGACTCATTACTAAAATGAGTGAATTCCTCCTTAAATGCATCATAACTTTAGTCTCCTAGATCCCTTGAGCTGGAGGAATAGCTCTCACATTGGACATGTGAAATAGTGATGGCTTAAGCTGAGGTGAAGTCTATACCCAGTCTTCTCCTGTCCTACTAAAACAGGAGTGTCAGGCTCCAGTCCTGGAGGACCACGGAACTGCAGAGTGTGGCGTTTTCTCTGATTTAACACATCCAAGCCATCTCTACAGCTAATTACCAAGGCAATCACAAGCTGAATTGAGTGCGCTAGAGTGAGGTCAACACTAAACTCTGGAGTCTTGTGAAATGTGAGTGCAACACATCTTCAGTAAAATATCTCCCAATCCACACAGGTGTAAATACAACAGAAAATAAAGTTGCCACACAAAATAAACGCTAAATGCACATATGCTGAAATAAAAACAAACTAGCAGGCTTGAAAAAAGGCCTTTAATAGCAGTTTCAAATGAATAACCTTTAAAAAACAAAAATATATTTATGTGCTTCACTCATCATTCTGAAAATAATCCAACAATAAATAAAAATTAGCACATATTAGTAAGAGATATCATACTAACTGGTTAGTGCTGCACCTCAGCTATTGTGCTATCTTTCATTCATCCTTTGGCCCATTGTCAGTTTCAGATGAAGAATTACTTGAAATATTCAATCCAAACATTGCTAATAATGAAAGAGAGAAGTTGAAAAGGGGTCTAGTCAATCAATCAATCAATCAATCAATCAATCATATATATATATATATATATATATATATATATATATATATATATATATATATATATATATATATAGTGCTTTTAATAATGAAGATGTTGTCACACAGCAGCTTAACAGAAATCTGGGTCCAATTTGTGAGTAAGCCAGTGTGCAACAATTTCAAGGAAAAACTCCCTCAGACTAAGAGGAAGAAATCAAGGCTCAAAAGGAAAACCCTTCCTCCTCTAATCTCATTCTCTGGACAGTAAAACTGTCCAACTGAAATTACATTCTTACACTTTGGTGTACTTTGACATTTAAATAAGTGTTATTGACCAATGCTGCCTTGACTGTGCTGTGCTCACCTCTGGAGATATATTGAAAAACACATGAAAAATCTACCTTATGTTTAAGGAGGTGATAAAAAGCTTATTCAACAAACACAATGTCAACTTGATACTGGTTGATCGATTTGATCAAGGTGGATGACCAATTTGTTTATGTGTGGTCAGGCTCAATTAGCAGCATGGCCATGCTAGTCATGCTAGCTCACCAATATAGTCATACTGATCAGGCTGGTCAAATTGCAGGATGATGCTGATGTTGTTGGTCATGATGATGTTGACCAGCTTGGTCATACATGTTGACTTGCCTGGTCAAGTTTGTCATGCTGATAGACCAGCTAAACAATCAAATTTGGACAAGCAAACAAAAAATAGGAACTAAAGAGATTTAGTTAAAAAAACAAACAAATATTCTTTAATAAAGCTTAACCTAAATCAGTACAAGAACAATATCAAAATTGATTAGTTTGAGATTCAACAAACAGAAGATATTCTCAAAAGCACAAAGGAAAATGATGTATTAATTGCTCATTAGAAAAGCATCACTTTGGTTTCTGTACATTCTGCTTTGGTCCCTGATCCATGGCTTCCCATTATGTTTAATGTAATATACACTGGCAGAATCCTATACTAGCATCTGCTGTTTCCATAAAATCCAGCCTTTAACTGAACAATTCTTTTAAACCCAGTAGTTTTCAACAATATAAAAGGGCCTCTGCAGTAAAATGGAAATGAACTTGACGCTGAAGCTCTCTCCAGAATAATCTGCAGACCAACAGGGCATGTGCTGGTGGCACTCCACACTCCAGTCAACAGGCTGTTACAATTCACTGAGGTCAGGAGCAGTGCCATTAGAAGTTTCGAGAGGGGTTTTGGTGGGAGGGAAAAAAAGCACAATGATCAGATATTTCTGAAGGTCAAGAGCGAAACATCCTCTCGACTCCTCTTCATGCATAAAATAACAATGGAACACCATTTAGCAGCTGTCGCCTCAGTAGAATGGGCTCCTGGGTTGCTGAAATTATAGTGAGAGAGTGCTTTAAAACATTTAAACAAATACTACAGCAAATATTTATCAGATGTGTATCTGAGGTGGTGTAATGTTATTTTTTTTATTTTTTTTTTTTTCCAAAGGCCTCAATTAGCACCAGTTTCAAACCCTGGCAATCAGCAGGAGCAGGAACACGGCACCCCAGAGGAATGTGGCCATTAACACCCGCTTTTCCAATCTCGTTTCGTGTGAGCGGGAATTGTGCTGATGTATCTGCCCTTACTTAACAAAAATCGATTTTAACCAAATGGCCGCCACAGAGCGACACTTAAAGCGAGTGACTGAACGCGACTGCCTTTTGATTAGATTTTACGGTGCAACTGCATTGAACAGAGAGCTTCTAACATCGACCCCAACACAGTATCACATATGCTGTTGGAAACCCAAGTTCCTAAAGAGTTCTTGATAACGTTCGGGGTGCAATCATGTCAGTAAACCAGTTTAAAACTTCACAGTACACGCCATGCCCTTAGCCACAATGTTGCAGGCTCAAATCCATGTCAGGTAAAAATAAATGCCTAAATTGTATAAAGCAACAAGTTTAAGTTGCATTTACTTAAGGTGCAACATGTTAAAACACCTCAAATACACTATATATACAAATGTTTGTGGACACACCTTCTATTGAATGCTACTTTACCCATTGCTCAACCCATTGCTGACACAGATATGTGTAAATGCACACACACAGCTTGTCTATTCCCCATAGTGAAATACTAAATACTGAAGGTTTTCATAGTTTAACTGAACTGATAGTTATACTATGTATTTATTTTTTTACCAAATCACACACCATTACTTCTAATAGCTGAACATCATTTGACTAACATTAAGCATTTCACTCAACACTGACAGTCTACTTCTCTCAGAATGGACAATGTAGTTCCCAGCAAGCAAAGAGCTGCACTCAGCAGCACAGAAACTAACAGCCTTCAATACTGAGGCCAGGCAGCCAATTACAGAATATAAATGTTCACCCAAAAGAGAGTAGCCTGGAGGAACAAATATACACTGATGGTGAAGTAGGAGGACATGTCCAATATGCAAATAGATGGTGCCAGAAAAATGCATTTGTATTGTACAAACATTATGTAAACCCCACAGGTCACTGTGCACTGACATCCCGAAATTCATGGGACAGCAGTATGTAAACTGACCTCAGTAATGGCTTGGGACCATCCACACCTGTATAAGATGTGTGGTGTCATTCTGTGAGGCTGAACACTGGCCAGAGTACACATGGCAAGGACACGTGAATTATCAGTTTGAATGAGGCATGGTAGTGAGTGCCAGATAGATCAGACAGATCAGTCTGATCAGTCATTGAATATTGTATCAGTCATTGAATATTGTATATATAAACAGTCATTGAATATTGTATATATAATCAGCATAACTGAATCAGTTACATGTACTCACAGAGAAACATTAATACAATATACAGTAAATGTTTTTTTAAAGTGCTATTCAACTCAAAGATCCCATCTGAATGTACATAGTACTTAACTCAAAAACATTGAATAATATGTGGGATATTTCTACAAAAAATTTAATTTATTTGGGTTAACACTATAAGTGCCAGTCTATCGACCACTCTGATGTCTTACAAAAAGTGCCATGCCTGTATAATCTACTTGTAATTAGAAACACCAAGCACCAGTTATTAGAGAGCAGATTCTATAAAAAAATGAATAAATATTTCACCCTTGAGCAAACACCAGAAACGACCTTTCGTGACTTCATGCAATAATTTTACTAAATTGTACAGTTTTTTAATGTTTTGAAAATGTGACATAATAGTGCTTTGCAACATGTTATCAAAATATTTCTTATACAACATTCCCAATTAGACAAACATTAACATTAGAGACACGTCTGATGTGACTCTCCAATACAAATCCTAGATGTATATGATTTGATTTTTTGTTTTCCCATAAGAAACAAAAGTAAGATTAAATAACTAGACAACCAGTACTTTAACTTAACAAAATGATACACAATGCCAGTGGTATGAGTAAAATTATACATTTTATAAAGTTTTTTGGGACAGGGCATTTAACTTTTTGAGGAAACTGCAGGGTTTTAAGGTTTAGTCAGCTGTTTTTAGATAAAGAAACATGGTGCATGTAAATCCATTTTACATGTCTTTTATTTTATGAGGATAATTTCTCTCCACACTAAGGTTGTCAGTGTATGACTGACATGCAAGACAAGCAGTACTGCATATTGATAAGCGACCTTATCATACTGTTCCATCTTCATTCCCTGAACTTCATTATGTGATCAAACATTGATGGCAAATTCATTTTCTGTAGCTTATTCAGTAACTACCAGTAAATTATTGTGGTCCAACATGCAGCATAGTGAAGAACAAGCCCAAGGCATAATTTGAGCCACACAAAGCCGGTTGTCTTGCAATATCTGACCTTAAATTTGACAGCAGTCTTGACAAGGGAGGACAAATTTAGGCTGTTGCGTGACTGTGGGCTGGCCTTTCCAAAATTGAAGGAGTTTCTTACAATGACTTTGCAGCTAGGAAAAAAAACAACAGGCACAGACACAGACACTGTGTATTCATAACTATTTCCCTGCCAATATGTTCCTGTGGGGCTCACATGGGTGAAAGTATACAGGTTGTAGTTGGGCATGGGCTCTGATGCTCTGGGTTTACACATGTTATTACTGAGACCCAGATGGGCTTGCCAAATGGTCCCCCTTGTTACAGCTCACCTTAATCTTATACTGGCCACCTAGATAATAGATAATACCACCAACATGGCACCATGTGGGAAACTGGGGTACTATTTCCAGTCTGGGCAACTACACCAATAAGAGTCCTTGGGCAAAACTGGACCAAGTGCCAATCCATATCTAGGAATACAGACATACATTAATCGGGGCAATTTAGAATAGCCATTTCATGCCCATGTTTTTGGAATATGGGAGAAAACCTGAGGCCCATATGGGAAAATATGGAAACTCTAAGCAACAAACTCTAACGACTAAGCCACCAGGCTACCCATGCCAAGACAAGGTCATTTCACCAAATAGTGATTTTTGAATTCGCTCTTTAAACATTAGTATTTTTTGCTTATGTATGAATATTAACTGATTTCGGGTGGCATGGTGGCGCAGTGGATAGCGCTGTTGCCTCACAGCAAGAAGGACCTGGGTTCGATCCCCGGGTGGGGCGACCTGGGAAGTTTCTGTGTGGAGTTTGCATGTTCTCCCCGTGTTCGCGTGTCCAGGTACTCCGGTTTCCCCCACAGTCCAAAGACATGCATGATAGGTGAATTGGTGACTCTAAAGTGGCCCTTAGTGTGTGTGTGCATGTGTGCGCCCTACGATGGATTAGCACCCTGTCTAGGGTTGTTTCCTGCCCTTGTGCTCAGAGTTGCCGGCTGGGCACCGGCTCACCCGTGACCCTATTCAGGAATAAGCGGTTTGGAAAATGAATGAATGAATGAATATTAACTGATTTCTAAAACACTCAATAAGGGTTGTTATTTGGAGCAGCTGCCACTTCTGCAAAAAAAAAAGGCTCTAAATAGCCTTACTATTTACTATCTATAGTGTAACATGAAAATATACATTTTAAACACATGCCTATAAAGCAAGGGTCACCAACCTTACTTTAGCTTCAACAGTAATCCACTTGAGTTGATCCAACTAATCACTGATATAGTCCTTGAATGACTGAGTGGTGTGTGTTAGATTTGGGTTGAAAATTAAACCTGCAGGAAGGTATCTCTCCTAGAGCATGTTAAAAAAAATTAAGAGCATTTTTAATCATTTATTTATTTATTTATATTAGTTAAAGTATACAAATTACAAATAAATCCAGGAGAGTGGTGGGTACATTCTCCAACAGCATCAAAAGACAAGTTTCTGAGAGTTAACAGCTCATATGACAGCAGCTTGTAGCTCAGATTGACACCTGCCCAGGTCTCAGATTCAGCTGTGGAGAGAAGACTTTGAACTCCAGGTTGGACAAGGGAAATGGCAGTAAAGATGGTAAAATAAGAAAAGCGGACTTGTCTGAACTGTGAAGAACTGGATGAAAAACTTTTGACCAGTAGTGTATACTGACCTATAGAACACCAACTCAGGTGTTAATTAAACAATATGTCAAATATTAAAATGGTTAACAGTTCGGTATTTTGCCAGACAGTGAACAAATATGAAGTAAACAAACATTGTTTTGCAGAATGTAACATAACACTGTTGTTTCAGTTGTTCCTGCACGTCTGTTCCTTCTCCTCCACAGAGGGGTGAGAAGTGCCTTGTAAGTAGCATCATTTGAGTGTGTTGATGTAGTGCGCAAGTGTGGAGTGGTGTTGTCAAAATGAAAGGAGTTGCAAACAATGACTTTGTAGTCGGGCATGGTGTGAGATAAACCAAATGGATGAAATTTGAGCTTAAAGAGGCAAAAACGGAAGCATTCAAATGTATTGTTTAGTCCCTGGATGTGGTGTAGGAGGTTCACATACAGTGGATTTATTGAATCAGCCTTGAACACTGTTTGAATACAGATTTTTTTTTTTTTTTGTATTTTATGTTTTGAGAGTCCTTTTCTCGAAGGTCACTGGCTGCAAATGATACAGAGTGAGGGGAAATGGTGAATCCTGAATCTGCTGAGAGAGAAACAAAAAGAGAGCAGAAAAAAAATCCCCCCCCCCCCCCCCCAAAAAAGGAACTCCACAAAAAATCTTCATTCATGTTTTTACTTTTAAACGCAGAGTGATATTGTATATTAATTTATTAATTACAAGCAATTGAAGTGTTGTTTTCTTTTATCAGTATGGCTTATATCTCGTAATCTCAATAAATCTCAAATTATTAGAATATGTCATATTCATATATATATATATATATAAAGCATATCTATTATTATAGTAGAGATATATACTATACTAAATATAATAAATATTACTAGTAGTATCAGCAAATACACAGCTATACACTAGGAGTGTGTGTGTGTGTGTGTGTGTGTGTGTGTGCTCTTCCATTTGTGTCTACACTTAGATCCCAAACTGGACCAGTCCATGCTCTCCACTTCCTTTTCTCACACAGCAACACAGCCTTTAAGCCTGCCTGCTAAACTCTAGTACAGCCTCTGCTCCTTTTCATCCCCACTAACTCCTCTAACTTCGACCTCATTGCCAGCAATTAAGTCAAGGTTTACCATAAACCACAGCTCAGACAGTGTCTAGGCCGCTGGCAGAAGCTGATCGTACCGGCTTTGGGATTTCTCAATCCTTCTCTTTTCTTGCCCCCCTTTTTATCCCCCCCAACCTGAACGTCTACTTTACTAATTGCGGTGGCACTGCCATTCCCAAGCAGTGGAGCACTTTAGCTGTAGTCCTCGGGCCTCATTTGCACCCTTTCTCCTGTTCTAACAACACAGAACACAGCACGTCCCTCCGGAGAGCCTTCTCACACGTGCGAGTGCCATTTTAATTGAGTGCAATTTGCCAGTGGTGATCATTAACAGCAGACAAGATCTCTGACAACAGATGTCTGCTGGTAAAAAAAGGAAAAAAGACAGGCCTATTTATATTCAGGTTTCTACTCAATATAGCTGGTCCTCAGAACAGTCACTCATTATTTATGAGCAGTTAACTTGCTCAGGCATCACATGGAGACCTTGCATGCAGCAGCTTACATGTAGCCTTCGAAATCAGTGAGCCTCTATCATTTCACACTGTTTCTGTAAGAGCGGTATATATTTTTACTCCCAGCATTGCTTGTATTTTACAGTATTTGTAGTGAGAACAGCAGAACAAGCACATGAGCACCTTGCAAAAGTTAACAAATCAAACAACACTGACAACTACCAATTCTTCAGAGTGAGGACAGGGAAGAAACACTTCTTTTTACTTAAAGTGAAGGGACCAAAATCATGTTGTAAGATGTGGATAGTCTGGATCCTCAGGAAGTATGAATGGAGTAATACTGGCCTGATTACAGTAAAGCAACAGTATGTAGCATTTTATAGTATAAGGCAGTATTTTCAGAACTATGATGATGCTCCTCTGAGTGTATAAGGGAAAACGCATTCTTAATTTGCACAGAACTCTTACTACTGCATCATGGAACTTGGGTAGAGCTGCATAATGCTGTGAAATCCAAGTCATATTTGTTAGTAAGGATTCTGTAATATTACTTTCCCACCTCAGCCCACACCACTTAGTGGTGTTTCAGAGTATGAATTCTTTTTGCCTATAGGGAAATCCCAGGAACAAGAAATACCAGTTTTCACATAATGATGCTTTAAATAACTCAGTTGAAAGTAATTCAATTGTAAGACAACTGAATTGAGTTCAGTTGTGGCTGAGTGGTAAATACCTCATCTGTAATACAAAAGGCTCTGGAATAAAGTTTACATTTACTGCAATTATCCAGAGTGACCTACATATGAATCATGTTACAGTAAAAGAAGAATGCATTGTTAGGAGTCTTGTCCAAGGCCACATATTGGTGTAGTGTGGTGTCTGACCAAGTATTTCAACCCCAATCTGTTACAAGAAATACAACCAATATGGTATTTTACATGGATAATGTGGTCCTGACTAAGGTAAAAAAAATACTCAAGGACATGAATATAAACGCCAACACTCTGCAAACGCATGGTGCTGCTGTACAAACTCAACACATGCTCTTACAGTACTGTAGCACTTAAAACACTCAGTACTGAATGGGGCAATACAGGACAAATGAAAAAATTAAAACTGGTCAACCATGACAGTACATTAGTGGTACAAGACAACTTAGCAGTTGTTATGTCGCTCCTTCTTGTAACACTTAGAATGCAGCTTGCATTTGTGTTACATTATAAAACACATTTTTATGCATGAAACCCAATCAATGTACTGTACCTTGCAGCATCTGGGTTTCATGTGAAGTACATTTTTAGTCTAAGTCACTGGTCAAATGGTTATAACAGATGTTCCAATATGGGGCCTAGTTGCCAGTTGCACTGGCTGGACAGAAGTTCTCAAACCACACAACACAAAAACATTTTAGCTCTAACTGTATGTGTTCCAGTTGGATTAAAGCAAAATCTAGACTGTTGTCTGATGCAGAAGACCAGTTTCCAATCCACTGCCCTAAAGAAACTTTCAACAGATGTTCTTAAACGAGAGCACTCAACTGCAATGAGTCTTCTGGCATCCAGAGGGGTTTGGGTACAAGTCCAATGTTCTCTGTGTAAAGCGTGTCCTTCAAGTGTGGTTCAAAGCATGTAATGCATTACACTTCTTGCCTGCAGGGGGAGTCCAGGATCAAGAAATGGCAATTCTCATATAATGCTGCTTTAAAAGTCAAATGAAAGCAGGTAGACTTTGGGTAAAACTCCCAGATGGACTGTTGTGGTTCATGTGGTTTTAACTAAATTATAACAGCAGTTGGAATATGAGGTCTTGTTGCTAATTTAGGAACCAAAAGTGGTTCATCTATGGTAGAGGGATACAATCTTGCGATTTCTGCAATCCAATCAAGCAGGAGCACACTTGACTTTTCTCTTGTTTAATCAGCTGGTCTCGTTCTTCAAGGAGATAATCATGTGTGTTTCTGCTTTGTTGAAAGAAAAACCTGCAATCACACCAGCTCTTTGTGGATAAAATTGGAAACCCCATAAGCTAACACACCAAATAGCTTGTAATTTTGGCATGTATATTTTGGAAAAGCATCTAGAATGCTGAACATTGTTTTCTGTTTTTTTTTTGTTTTTGTTTGTTTTTTCTATTGTATTGTATTGTATTTTCTATTGTATTGCTTTTTATATTGCTTTTTGTGTTTTCTTTGCAAGTTTTAAATCATGACATCCGTTTTACATGTTGCTTTTCTATTGTTTGATTAAGTACATGTGTACAAAAAACAAGACACATCACTTTAGTGAGTGAACAAAATAAATTCAGTTAATTCAGCTGCTAGGTTTATGTGGTGCATTTTAGCAGATGAATAACCAAACACTGTTTTGACCACATTCAACACTGTAAAAACAATATATAGAGAAGTACCAACAGAATCGGACTCTGGAGCAAATAAACATGCACCCACTGGTCCAACGTCTAATGTTAGGTGGGATATAGGGGTATAAAGCCCCCAGCACTGGTCTGTGATGAAGTGAAACTGTGTTCTCTGCAATGATGCTGCTCTATCTAATTTGTTCTTAGATGAGTTTGGGAGCTGGGAATGAGGTGGGGTGAATGACAATGAATGACTCCTTGCACTCTTCTTCCACTCCTTCTTCTCCTTATAAACTTCTTCAAGGTTCCTCAAGGTCACATGGATGCTTTCTGTTTATCAGCATCTGTCAATCTTACTGATCTCAACAACAGAACATAATTTAAATGGATCACATTTGGCCAAAACACCCTGTGTGCCTGGAATCTCCCAGTGAAACTGGCTTTATGTTAACTGCTCAGTTAGTGCTGCCAGATAAGCCTGACTCTCTATCATGAACATAACTCCGCCTTAAACCGAAGTAAGGCATTCATTCTACAAACACTGTATTAGAACCCGGAGTGCATTAAAGCACTGGTCGAAGATGCGGAGCCCCCTGCAAGTCTCTGTTGCTTGGAGACCTGTTGGAAGTCAGATTAGTATGCAAAGCGGCAGAGGATAGAATGGGGAGCATGGTGTCTTCTGCCTCAGAGAAACTGTAATGAACCTCGCTGTACCTTATCACCCTCACACAAATCAGGAATGATCATACTACAACACTGCAAGCCCCAGAAATTGAATGGTGGAAAAAAATGCACAGTGGAAAAAAAAAAAAAAGAGAGAGAGAGAGAGAGAGAGAGAGAGAGAGAGATAGAGAGAGAGACAGGGAGAGCGTGAAAAATCTTAAACTACATTAATAAGAAAGAAGTTGATGCTTTTATGACAAACAAACAAGCTTCAATTGCTTAATTTAGCTTCTGTCAGCTAGCAATTATAGACATTTTACTTTAGTTCTTACTAAAGACATTTTACTTTAAGTTCTTTGTACTTAATTGGATTTGGGTTGAAAATGTTCCTAATAAAAAAAATCTTAGGATTATCAAGAGTATTAACAAGGTGCTTAAGTAATAATCCTTTCCCTTTTATGAGTTTTTAGATGCTGATACTATTCATTAATTACCAGAATCACAAATCTAAACACATTTTGCAGAACTATAAACACATTGTAAGGAAACCATAACCATATATTACACACAGCTGAAGTCAAAACTATATGAACCAAATGGGAATCTTTGATATTTCTGGTATCATAGGAACTGGAAACCAAGCAAGGTCCAAAGAAATTCATGGTATGGTAATGAGAAGCTGGACAAGGACTGAGCTGTCCTGATAACCAGGATGATTAGAGAGGGAAACAGCTTTTGAGTGTAGTTATTTTGACTACATTTGACACATTTACACATTTTACAGTTATCATATAAACAAATGAATAATGCACAATTCTATACATTCCAGTTTCACATAAAGCATTTTTCTACATTGTCAACCTGCTGGATCTGTCACTACTTACTGTTATGAAAAATGTTATAGTGATTCAGACCCTTGCAAAGAATACACTTTCAAAGAAACTTGTCTGGTTAAGACGCTTTTTTGAGTGCATTCAACCTCCGCACCTCTACGATTTGAATGCTACAATGTTCTATAGACTTGTCAGAGGTTATTTAATCTAATAAAGGCTACAAAAAAGACCTGGATTCTAAAAGCTAAGATCAGAATATGGTTTCAAGGTTTAAAGAGTGTATTTAATATGTCAGGCAATTCCAAATGGTATGGTCATTAAAAAAGGTCCAGAGTAGAATCTTGAACTGCAACTGCAAAAAAACATAAAAACAATTAAATAGAACTATGATCTACTGAGTACATCAGTATACAGTACAGCAAATTACTGTTCAAGTGTTTGGAGTCACTGTTTGAATGAATTAATTTCTTATTATATGTTTATCCAGGATGTCCCAAATTTATAGAGTGAATATTAAATGTATTAGGCATTATATTATTTATTATTTAATAACTTTCTGAAGTACATAACAAACTTTTGAATTAAGCATAAGTGCAAAAGACAACATTTATTATTTTTAATTTGTTGCTTGATGTAAAAATCGTGTGTGAAATACTCAGAAGCAGTTTAACAAGCTTATTTACCACCCTGTTATGTTGCCTGAAAATGAAGCAGAATGTCCTGTAATGAAAGCTGCTGAAAAAATAAAGAAAAAAAAAGATAGTCTCTGCTGTGATTGGTTTATGGAATCAAGCAACAACTCACAGAACCCATATACTCCAGAATATTTTTAGTACTGTACTAGACAGTGCTGCTGTCCTCTCATTGTGTCCTCTCAGTGCAATGTGCTGCTATCGAGCTGAAGAGACTGCAGCTAGATAGCTTTTACGCTCACCCCTCTCACTTCCACAGGTTTGGCTTTCTCAAGTCATCTGACATGTGTTTAGTTCCAGGATGATGGAGGGAAGGGGTGGTAAAAGCTAGTATAAACTATAGTTAGCATTTGCCCTGTGGGCACTTTGTCTCCGGACACGGGCACAGGAAGAGCAAAAGTCACAAGACCTGGTTCCCAATGCAACCCATTCTCATACGTCTGGAGGTGATGAGCTGTTCTTCAGTATCAGTAACACCAGTTTCTCCTGAAGTCGCCATCACGTTACACATTTTCCTCAGCTTTGACTAGGTTGCTGGGGTTTACATGAATGTTTGGGGTGTAAATATGTGTAATATACGTCAAGACTGCTATGTAACAGTTTGGATTGGAATCGGCTTGTTTAACAGTTCTGTTTTGGTTCTGCAGGGGTTTCATTTAAACACCAGCGTCTGAGGTCCATAATTTATCACTTCAATGTCCTGAACTTTCTTTACTTAACTATGACCAGAAATATATAGTTTTATACAGCTTATATAGTTTACAATACAGCATGGAGCCTAGATGATTGGATTTGAGTGATTGTACAGATTATTATTGGACAAAAAACAGTTACTACAACTATAAAAAAAAAAAAAAAAAAAATTAACAGTGAACACTGGCTTAGGTTATCTTATATAATGCTAACAGTCTGTAAACTAAATTAAATGAAACCAGGTGCACCACACACACACACACACACACACACACACACACTGTTCTTACCTATGTCTTCTTAGAGCTGTTGACAGTTTCGGGGGAAGAAACGTATGGGCCCATTTCATTTTATGCAACTCCCTACATGTCCTCATGTAGAGTGTAATGATGCGTCCTGTTGGTAATCATTTGGATCCAACAGACTTGTAAACATGCAGAATCACCAACAGATACTGCCCGCGGAGTCTACATATGATAAAACGTCCTACAGAATGGTACTGACAATACAATTTACCCGACTCAGAAACAAGGACTGATACAACATATTAAAGACCACAACCACTCTGGTCCAATTACTCCGACGGTGTAGAGATGGTGTTCATTACATGTACCTTAAGAAATCAATGCAAAATTCCAGTCGGCACTCTTCATGCAATTTTAAGTTATCACAAAGCTGTCAAATCAGATTTAGTCCAATACTGAATGTGTGGGCATCTTTGGATAAGCTTGAGGATATAGCAAAAGCACGTCTGTAAGATGACTAAGATTCTTGTCTTGAATAAAGTCTGGAATAATTCCAGGAACAGATATTAATTCATATTTTCATGCTGCGTAAACGTTCGCTGACAGGCCTTTTAGGTGATTTACATATACCATATTACTCCTTCCTGTAGAACGCTGTAGTCAATTACCAGTGTCACTGAAAGAGAAGCTCATGAAAATAAAGCAACGAACATAATAAAGTAGGGGGAGTGAGGGTGACATACTACCCCGAGTTATATTTTATTCATTACAGTAGCTCTGTGAGGAAAAAGTGCCGTCCGAAAAGCGAAACGCAGCTGTAACAATTATCATAGTTTCCTGTCGCATGACAGATTTCGCAGCGCTATCCCAGCTTCCGCACAAAGGCCAATTAGTTTTCAAACTGGGCTCGCTGGGACGGAACAGCGCAGGATGCCGAACGCGGGCATGAACGTTTCTGCTTAAAAGAATGCCAATCACATGCCACGTGGTACACTATGTCTGCAAGCACAGCCCCAGCAATAAACTACCTGCATCTACTTCTAATGCTCTCACAGTTAGTATATGCTAATGCCTCCACTCTACGAAACCAACATGACAATTAGAGGGAAGGAGCTGTGTGTTTATGTAGGGAGGCAACATCTGAATAAAAGTGAAAATCAGTAGGCAGTGGGCCACAGGAATCCTGGTGATATTTATGTTGCTTTAGAGAAATCATGGTGGCATTTACTCTGATCAAGATGCAAAAAATGACCTAGTTGTATGTTTTTGTTTTGCAAGTAAAATGTTTTTTGTTGTTGTTGTTTGTTTTTTTTCATGGTGACAGACGTAGATTATTGTACGGATGCTTGAATTTGGATGCTCAAATGTGTTATATAAGGTTGTGTATGTTGATTAAAAGTGATTTTAAAAGCTGCACAGAACCAACAGAGGCTTACACATCTTACAACCAACTTAACAAGATTGTATTTTTAAATGTTTTGAATACTGATCATTCACATTCGTGGCATTTGGCTGATGATCTTATTCAAAGTGCCTTGCTGTTCATTCTAAAATATCTTTAGTTAGATTGTACAGTCTACTATCCAGAGATACCTAAAGCATAGATACTGCCATCACCAAATGTAAGACTGGATCTCGATTCCCAATGCTCAACATACTTTATCACATAAGAAAAAATATAATTTTAAGCCTTTAATGAATTAAATGCTCTTGAAAGAGATGGGTCTTCCATCTGCGTTTGAAGACAGTAAGTGAATCTGTTCACACCCTGGAGTCTACATGTTTGTCTTCCATGCACCTTGAGAGATGGTGGGTCAAGCCAAGCTGGACTTGGTACAGAATTGGGTTTTGACCATTGCTGTCAAGTACAGAGGTGATGGTCCATTTTTGGTTTTGTAGGCCAGCATCATGGTTTTGAATCTGATGTTCAGCTACAGGAAATCAGTGAAGAGAACGCAGTAGATGAGCTGCCCAGCTGAATGTTGAACATTAAAGACAAGCCTTGCTGCCACATGCTTTATCAGTTGAAAGGGCCTGTCGGCCAGTCATAAGGGAGAAGTCTTGAAATGACAAGAGACTGAAAAAGCACCTGAGTGGCCTCTCTAGAGAGAAAAGTTTCAACTGTCTGGATGTTATAAAGGAGAAATCTGCATGAATGAGAAGTTCACTTCTATCACCTTTGGATATTACAAAAAAATTTAAAATAAATAAATAAATAATAAAAATTGATGTGTATGTATATATATATATATATATATATATAAACAAAATTAATTAATTGCTACTAAAATGCTACACTGCTGATAACAACACCAACTAACATTCCCTTTACACACAGTGAAGGTGTGTGTCTCTACACTTTGCCAGCTGCAGAACACCAGGATGGACAGCCCATTTCTATGTTTGAAATATGGTGCTGATTTTAAAATGATCAAAAGAAACAGCAGTGAAAACACATGTCTTTCAGCAGATCACGGTTCAGCTCTCCAAACAAAGATGAGAAGAAACTGAACCATGAGATGGAAAACAGACCCTGAGTGTTTAAATGCAGCAGTGCTTGACTACAGATCAGAGCTATTCTGATGTGAGTAAACCATCTTTTTCTTCAGTGTTTGTGTCTGAAAATATAATAAATAACAGGACTATCATATCATAGTAGCACAGTTGTAAATAAGTTGTTTATGACAGAGATGTCTGATGTGAAGCATCTTTTTGGTTAAGAGCTTTTTATACAGTGCCTAGTGAAACTAGTCACCCCCTTGGCATTTTTCATGTTTTGCTTCCTCACAACCTGAAATTAAAATGGATTTTGTGAACATTTGCATTATTACATTTACAGAACATGCCTACAACTATGTTTTGTTTTGTTTTTCTTCTTGTTGTTTTTTGTTTTATTTTATTTTTATTTATTTATTTTTGAAACACACAACAAATAGGACAAAATAGCAGAAAACATCTCCCCCTGAAGTCAGTACTTTGTAGAGCCCTCTTTTGCATCAATTACAGCTGCAAGTTGCTTTGGAAAAGTCAAAGCTACATCCTGCCACTAGGATTTTTACCCATTCCTCAAGGCAAAACTGCTCCATCAAGTTAGATGGTTTCTGTTGGTGAACAGCAATCTTCAAGTCTGACCACAGATTCTGAACTGGATTATGGTCTGGGCTTTGACTAGACCATACTAATACGTTAACATGTTTCCCCTTAAACCAGTCCAGTGTTGCTTTAGCACTGTGCTTTGGGTCATTGTCCTGTTAGAAGGTGAACCTCCATTCCAGGCTCAAATCACTGATAGACCAAAACAGGCTTTGCTCAAGAAAATCCCTGTATTTAGCACCATCCATCTTCCACTCGACTCGACCCCATTTCCCAGTCCCTGTTGCTGAAAACCATGGGGTTCTTGGGGTGAGTTTTTTTTTGTGCCAGACATTTCTTTGGTGGATGAAAAGTTAAATTTTGGTCTCATCTGACTAGAGTCTCCCACATGCTATTTGGCAAAATCAAAATGAGCCTTCCTATTTTTGTCTGTAAGTGAAGGCTATTATTTCTGGACACTCTAGCATTAAGCCCATCTCTGTGGAGTGTACAGCCTATTGTGGTCATATGGACAGATACTCCAGTCTCTCCTTGGAACTCTGCAACTCTTTAAGGTTACATGTGGTCACTGTACTGCCTCTCTGATTAATGCCCATGCCTGGTCGGAGAGTTTTGGTGGGCAGCCCTCTCTTGGCAGGTTTGTTGTGGTTCCATGTTCTCCCCTTTTGAAGATAATAGATTTGAATTTTTTTTTTAATAACCGTGAGTCATGGTGACAACCGTGACTTGTACTTCTCAAACAATTTGTATTCACAGCCTTTGCCATGACACTCAAAATTGAGCTAAGGTGCATATCGTTTTCACTCATCACCCTTCAGATGTATCTACAGCTTGATTAGAGAACTCTTGTGGTAAATTCAGTTGACTGGACATGATCTGATCTGGAAAGACACACACCTGTTTATATAAGGTCCCGTAGTAGACATGTTTTTTTTTCTGCAGCAGGAACTGTCAGTGTCAAGGGAAATATGACTGCAGTGATGTACAGAGACATCCTTGATGATAACCTGCACCAGAGTGCTCTGGACATCAGACTGGGATGAATGTTTATCTTCTGACAAGATAATGACCTTAAACACACAGCCAAGATAACAAAGGAGTGGCTTGAGGACAACTCTTTGAATGGCCTTGAGTGGCCCAGCCAGAGCCCAGATTTGAACCCGAATGAGCATCTCTGGAAATATCTAAACATTGCTGCACATCAATGCTCCCCAACCAATCTGATGGAGCTTGACAGGTTCTGCAAAGAAGAATGGGAGAAATTTTCTAAAGACAGGTGTGCCAAGTTTGTAGCATCATACTCAAAAATCTTGAGGCTTTAAACAAACATAAAAACATAATATGATTAATAAACACTGAGCTGAATGAACCCAGTTCAGTTGCTTCTATCATATTTCATATTCAGCACATTCAGTTGATCTTTCACAATAATTACTTTATCTACTTATCGTATAACATATTGCCACCTCAATGACCTCAATGTGCCCTTTGCCCATAAGAATGAATGTCACCAATATGTCAGCCAGTGGCACAATGACCAGTAACAGCACTTCCATACACACAAAGCAGCCTGTGACAGGTGATGTGTAACTCTTTTAAATGGTAACTTCATTATCATGCTATTATGGCCATAAAATGATGCTATAATGACAATAATATCATTAATGTTAATAATTACTGGGATGATATGTTGTCTAGAAAAGGTGTACTGTACTGTAACAGACTGAAAGTCTGGGCTCGCTTGTCTACTCAGATTGTGCAAGGTTGCTTTGAGTTGGGTCAGGTTGCCAGGAGGTCTGCTAGCCCCAGGTGTGGCAGTCAGCTCGTTTGGGGATGTAAGTTTTGACCTTTCTTCAGCAGCTGAACCACAAAATGACACACATAAATAATCAGACGAAGGAGAGGCAGAACACCACTAGCCTGAGATGATAAAGGAGGACAGGAGTCCAGAGAGAGAGAGAGAGAGAGAGAGAGAGAGAGAGAGAGAGACTCAGAGAGAGGCTCAGAGACTCCCCAGCCAAAGTGAAATAGATAAACAGCTATGCACCGTGATCAGGATTTCAGAAGTCAATCTTGCGGCCAGCTCCTGCCGGGCTACAAATCACTTTGATAACTTTGGCTGGCTGCTCTCTCTCCATTTGCTGATTTCTCGATTTAGGAGCAGAGCAACTTAGAAATAGAGAGAGAAACCCTGTAGCTTTTTTATGGATACTAGCATGATAAAAAGTGGTGGACAATTGGAGGGGAATATTACATTTCTGCCTATGGCCGGGCTTATGTTCTGAAAATTAGAGTTTAGCCTGTAGGAACATGGTATTTATGGACTAATTTGATCTGGTCTTGAATTATTTAGTCTCTTCAGTGGGAATAAATATGAATACCACAACACTTGCTGTAAACATAAAATAATATGTATATATATATATATATATATATATATATATATATATATATATATACATATATATATATATATATATATATATATATAACAGCTGTAACATACCATGAAAGACATCTTTATTACCAGTAGATTCTTTTTTTTTTTTTTGCTGTCCACAGTTTCCATCGTGACTGTGTTTTAATATTCTCTTTAACTGAAAAGCAAATATCACCAGTTGTTCACTGAAGCAAACTTCAGGGACTCCAGAAAATGATGCCGGACTCCTACAACCTTTTTGTATCTCGTTGTTTGTTTCTTTGAAGCGAGGCTGGCTATGTGGGATGGGGGTTATTTGATTTGATTAGTATTGAGCGGCCTCCAAACTCCAAGACATCGCACAATCTCTAAACTCCAATATCTCTCAGACTCTCTGGGGGACCTTCAACACCACAACAACTGCATTGTATCTATGTGTGTGGGTGAGTCTGCCTTTGTTGTGTGTGTGTGTGTGTGTGTGTGTGTGTGTGTGTGTGTGTGTGTGTGTGTGTGTGTGTGTGTGTGTGTGTGTAAAGAGGACAGTTAATATGGAAAATATGCAACTGAGAATATAGAGCTGAATGATACTGGCAGAAAACCTAGACTGTGAGAAATGTGATTTTTCACAAAATGAGCAACAATAAAGTCTTATAAACAGGGTTCTTATTCTGCTCATTCACTCTTTCTATCAAAATCAAGTGTATTAAAAGAGCTGAATTTGTAACTGTAACTACTGTCTCTACTCTCTACTTGTGAGGATTTAATTACATTCTGCAACAAGAAAAACGGGTCAAGATGTTGGATGATCACAACATCAACTTACCTCGTCCCATAATTACTGGATGGAGCACCATCTTTCCAGAGAACACAGTTCCGCTGCTCCAGAGCTCAATGCTGGGCTTTATACCTCTCTAGCCCACAAATCACATCAGGCATGCTGCCAGTAGGTTAATGTTTATCTGCTCCAGAGTGTACTCCATTGGCAATACTTCTCTACAGGGACTGCACTAGTAACTAGGGTTGAAATATGAAAGAAAGGTGAGTTTAAACATAAACTAAAAAAAATGTGTTATATAAATATAGCGTGTTATTATATTTATGCTTAGATTTAATTTATTTGGGTTCAGTGTGCCAGAAACCTTTTCATATTGACTATTTAAAGACTGTGGAAAAATTAAAAAGGAGTAAATTTTTACAGACACTTTTTAAATTATAGTGTTTATATTGTCCACATAGTATTGAATCAAAGCTGCCTGTTTTGAACTATATTCAGTTTAAAGTCATGAAAACCATTGCATTTAGGTACATCTGCTTCGTCCACAGCAGTTTAGCCCCACCCACTGACACCAGCTTGGACTACCTTTGCAATGAGGCATAATACTGGGCCAATCAGAGCAGAGGTTATTTACATATATGAGTCTTTACAAGCACAGTAGGAAGAACAGCCAAATTAACTGGAAAATTGTTATGGAAATCTAAATGATTTATGTTTTTATACAGAAACCCACACCATTAGAAATGGCTTTAAAGGCCATTTAACAAGATCAAAATGTCGTAATGCAATTATTGCTACATATTGTACTTGTAATTTGTAATATATAAAACAAACTGGAGAATGTATGATTACCAAAGTAAAATATAGAAATACATTAAAGAATCTATTATTCTCACAACCATCACAACTAGACATGTTGACTGCATTTTCACTTATATTGCTGTGCAGAAGGTGCACAAAGCCTTCATCTCAATCGTTTCGATTCAAGCTCTTTTGCGAACATCTGTCTCCATAACTCTGTCACTAACCCATAAAGCATCTGTGTCGCCCTTACCCTGAATGTACACTTCTACTATATAAAGAAATATAAACAACTGCAATTAGGAAAATTCAAATGGACCAAGGTAATAATGTTCCATTTTGATTCAATTGGATGTCAGATTGTTTCTCCTGGCCACCTCGCCCTCTGTGACCCAATGCAGGTCTCTTCAGAGCGAGTCACCAACAATTATGAAAGCTTTAACATTTTACTTCCAGTACACTCAATCAGCCTGCAGTCACCTATAGTCTCTATAAATAGAGACAGACCAGGTTGAGGAGGATGCATTTAGTCTAGACAGGTGATTTTGTCCTTTCAGCTGTGAGAGCGAGACATAGAGAGAAAGAGAGAGAGAGGGAGAGAGAGAGAGAGAGAGAGAGAGACTGAGACCTATTTGGCTCTAATAGGAGAACTTCACAAGATTCCAGACCTAAGAAGCATCCTCTGGACCATGCTCTCTCTCTCTCTCTCTCTCTCTCTCTCTCTCTCTCTCTCTCTCTCTCTCTCGCTCTCTCTCAGACTCATTCCCTCACTCTCAAGATTCAAGCTAAATTTTCCAACATGACTGTAATGACTACACACTTAAAAACTATGGTTCTTCAATGGCTCTAAATAAACCATAAAGGGTTTTTTGTGTGATGACAGTAAACATTACTTCTGATTAATGGAAAAAGGGCTGCATTGTCAGTTTTGTCAGGGTGTGGTAAAGTAGGGGTCAATAGGTTTGGGATGTAGTGATATAAAGGTCAGTATTGTTGTCTGTGGGTCAATAATTAATCAGAATTACTTTGTTTTATTTTAATTGCAAAATTTCCCTCTGACTAATAAAGTAATTCAGATTCTTATAGTCTTGGCATTTAGTGAGGTAAAGGTCAGTAATGGACTGTGGTGAGGTACGGGTCAATAATCTTGGGATGTAGTGAGGTCAAGATCAACCATGTTAGAGTTTTTCATATGGAAAATGTGTTTCTTTATTTCTACCTTGGTGGTCATACAGTGAACACATATTCTGTGCTCCCTGGCCTGCCAGGACTGTGGCCAGACTATGGTCACTGAGGCAGTACTTGGTCAGGATCTGTATCTGTTTTGAGTCTCTGATGGTTAGGAGATACTCTTCCAGTTCATATGGCCTGATAGAGTTTAAATTTGGCTCTGCCAGGTTTCCAGATATCTGCTCTTTCTGTGTGGTGAGCTGGCTGACATTTAGACTGAGCTATAGGGAAATACTGTCTCTGCTCTCTCTCTGTTTTGCTTCTCTCTCCCAGGTTGCCTGACATGGATTAAACTAATGCTGATGTCAATAATAATGGCACTCCTCGCTATTGTAATTGCCAAAAATCATTTTTATCAGAGGCATCATCAGGGCATGAAAAAAATAAAGGTTGTATTTTTTTTTACTTGTGGTAAAAACTTTATGGTATGGTTTTCTTAAAGGACAAACCTTTAAGTAGTGTAGAACAATCTCCAAAGTGTCCAATCTTTTTATTTCCAGTCAACTCGGAGAACACCTTATTTCACCATAAAAGGGCTAGCTGTAATATGGCATTGGTCCAAAAGGACCTTAATGGCACCTTTATTTACATTTACATTTATAGTGTAAATGCTCATATAGACAGAAGCCTGATGGCACACTAAGGAAGACCAGTCAAGTCTAGAGATGACAAAGGAATGAGCAAGCACCTGAGTGGATTCCCTAGAGAGAAAAGGATGAATTCACCAGATGCTGTAGATGAGAAAGCTTCACGATCAAGTCAGTGCAATGTCATGCAATCACATGAACCAAGAACAACTGATCCTCTACAACATTAGACACAACATATATAACATAAGGCTTCATGCTTCTGCAGCTGAGGTGACCAAAATATTTCACTTCTGTATTTTGGAGTCTGAAATGTGCAGGAAATGAAATGCAACATGTATTTGTATGAAGACAAGTTGACACTGCTGTGCAGCAGAAGTACTGTGGCCTGTGATTACGTAAACCCACCTTGTGCCTCTTAAAGTGCTTTGAAATTTGACGTTTTTTCTCTTATTCATTAGTGTCTGACTTTAATTTTCTCTTCTACCATAAAAAAAAAGAATAACAATAACAGCACTCTGAACATACTGTATATCTATAAATATCATCTCATCTGTACCCTAGCAACAACCAGGTAGCTAAGGTTAACTGAGGCACCAGTAATACTAAGGAGCTCCCTCTACAGTTGGCAAGTAGGGTTGGGCAATTTATAACAATAATTATATTGATATTGATATTTTACATCATATATTGTATGGTATACAGGATATTGTATATCGCCATTGAGCTAAAATATATTGGGATATGATTTTTAGTTCATATTGCCCAGCCCTTTGGGAAGTGTAATTCACTTTTTCACAGATACTGAAGCAGCATATGAAAGAAAGTGGATGGAGGCAGTAGAGTAATATTACAGGGTTCTGCACTAATATGACTGAGGGTGCGCAGTCTCATGCAGCTCCAAAGTTTAATAGTAGTAGTAGTGTTCCGGACCAAAGTGATAATGGCAGAGATGCCTTTCTCCCTTTCACAGTCAGTAGAGCATCAGCATGATCCTAAAGCTGATATTTTAAAGTATACTTGCTACACAGTGTTGGTTTAAATGCAGCAGCACTCGGCTACAGATTAGAGCCGTTCTTCTTTGTGGATGTGAGGAAATTGCCTTCATCAATATCTAATAAATATTAAGAGTTTCAGATAGTATACCATGACTTCTTGTGCATTAATGCATAAATATGTTTGTAATCCTAGAGGACAATAAAAGATCATTTGTACTCTACACCCCTTAGTTTCACTGTAATATATAGTTTAAAGTAGTTTATGTACTTTATGTATCACCATAAATATTGTGATCCTACAAGAAAAGTTTCTAGGCTATTAAAACAATACACCTTACCGTGTCACGCCCCTGTTCTAGTGTTTCAAGACAGAATACAAATGTAAAATGAGGCTTTTCCTATGCTCTACCACCATTTCCAGAAAGGAGTGAACATCATCTACAGAATGAACTGTACTGTAATCTATAACATTAGGACATTCATCTTACTGACAGCTAGTTGGAAATGGTGTAATGTGATCACATTCTCCCATTAAACACTGCATTTACATATAAAACAACACTGAAAATGACATTGTGGCGATGTTTGTTTTCAGTTATTCTCCTAATTACTGAAATGTGCAAGCATTGAAATGCACATTGTAATACATTTCACAGCATTCTCTTAGAGGCTGGATAGTGTAGCAGTATGAAGGAGGATGAAACATAATCACATTCAGTTTTCTGATGCAGATGCTGAGTTGTGCTGGAATATATGCACAAGCCGTGCTTAAACATTACATGTAAGCAATTATGTCCATAAGTAATCTAATGTTGCAGAATGGTTTCATTCTTTCTTTTTCTTGCTTGTGAAAACCTCCTAAATGGTTGAGCACGTTCATGTGTTTCTGATTGCCTTTTAACTGTCTTTTGTTTTTGTTTTCTTTTCCTTTTATTTTAAAAAGCTACTGAAATATGTCCATTATACTGTATAACTGAGTTACAGTACTGTGCAAAGAATGTAGACACGTGTGATAACTAGAATAAACAATTGGTCAATAAAACACACATATTAGAATACATACAAACAGCATTCATATAAAAAGTAGGGGTTTTACATTATTGTTCATCTTCAAAGTTCTCCCTATGGCCTTCTATGATCTAGCATAGCTATCAACTGCTTTCTTCAAAATGAGAAATTCTTCTTCCTTTTAATGTATTTACATTCACCTGCATCTGTTTTAATGTGATTTGTATTTTCTACATTAAAATGCTTTTAAATAATAATAAAACCCCTGCACAGCACTACACAGGAAGCTGAATCATAATCTGATCAATTGTTCCTTTCTTAGTTTAAAGCTTTTATCCATTTGACTGTTTCATTGTATTACATTCTAATCTAATGTTTGAATGGTTTAAAGAACATGGCTTCATTGTCTGCTTTCTTTACGCCTTGCCTTCTTATTCATTTTCTGTCTTCCCACACTTTGTCTTACAGTGCTTTGCTTAAGTTTTCATGACCTTCAATTTGCAAAGCTCTGAGGTGGAACTAAAATATGGGAAATATGTATTAAATAAGTAAAGCTGCAGAAACGAAATGTGTTCATTCATTTCTGTTTTCATTCAAAATCTGAATTATAAATGTCCACAAACTAACTAGATGGAAAAAAAAGAGCACACGCATATATATTGCATTAAGTTTAAATGTCTGTATTGAACTTAAAAAATACTGACCAAATTCTGCCTGAAAACCTTCTCATTTAAAACTGAACATACGGCACTGGGTTGCCAGATCTGCTCCCTGCCTGATAGATTACATTCCTGTTGAGAAACAAATATCTGAATACTTTGAAGACCTCAATAGACCTGAATAGAGAATACACCAGTGTCAGTTTTTGGTTTCCGATCTTGAGGTTCAGAAAACAAAAGATACAATGTATGTAATTAAATTAAATGCAATTTTATTTGTCAAATGCAGAGTCACAGATGGTACAACTAGAAGGTATGTCCTTTAACAACTGGCTGTTTTCATATAAAACCAATTTGAAATGCCAAGACAGATACAAATATTTATGGGAAAGTAAAACTATATGAAAAATCACAAATTAAACAAAACATTGTATTGTATTGAACATACAGACATACAAAAATACATGCCCATGGATTATATAGACAAGACATACAAAGATATATTGACATGTATAGGGTAACAGGGTACGAATATTAAGTGCAGCACTGTGCGGGAGTGCTGTAGTTGACTGCAGAAGGCAGTGTTTTAGTTAAACGCTGAAACCAGCAGCAGCCTTCATTCAGTGGAATTATCATCATTCAAAAAGACAGGCTCTTTAATTTGGTTCCTTTGTTGCATTCGAAAGACAACTGCTCTGGCCTATTGTGAGATATTAAATTAGTTATAATTGTAATAAAGTCAGAATATTATTTCATAGTTTTAGGGAATGCAATTTGTATTGTACGAGTCAGCCTTTCACGGGAGAACATTCAAAACTTTAGCACCGGGGCTGATGTTAATAACAGTGATGTTCCAAATTTGGAATTGCATTTGAATTGAATTTTGGATTTGATTGCAATCAGTGACCAGGTCAAAATGTAGGTTCCTCTTTACTTGCTCCAAATAGTCCTGTTCTTTTAGCAGTACTGCTGCACCAAATGATGTAAAACCATTAGTATTTCACCGAGCAAATAAACACTGAACAGATAAAGAGCTTTTTCTTTCAAATTTTCACAAAAAGCCTAAAACCTTTGTATCCTCTGTACCAAAGCACAGTCCATACGAGCAACACGCAATAATTAACAAAACACACACACACACACACACACACACACACACACACACCCAGCAGGCAATCCCGAGCATAAAGTCATTTAGATGTCTACAGACGGAATGTTGAGCTATAATGTAATGAGAGCTCTCTGGCTGTGTGGCCCAGGAAGCCACATAACTGCAATGTAGAAACTCTTAGGCCAGAAAATTCACAAAAACAGTATGAAAATTGAAAACATTTACGTTAGCATCAGCCACCCTAAGCCAGCATTACACAAGAACCACAAATCCACAAATATTTTGGGGTCCATTAAAAACTGAATCTAAACAAAATTCATATATCAATTCAATTATCCGGCCACCCAATTAAACACAAACAACTCTGCCATCCCAGCCTTCCACACACCAACTCCTGAGTGAGAGAGCCTCATTAAAACTACCACAAGTTGAACATTGAGTACTGAATTTAATCAGATGCCAAGGCCAATGTCTGTTGCACATCTGGTGTCATCACATTGAATTGTACAAGGCCAAATGTCTTACATTAGCATGTCTAGCATATGCAATCTGGCAAAATGTGTGTGTGTGTGTGTGTGTGTGTGTGTGTGTGTGTGTGTGTGTGTGTGTGTGTGTGTGTGTGGGTGTGTGGGTGTATTAGGGGTGAGAGGAATAGCGAGTAGCAAATTTAGAGTCTGATGGGGTACAAGGCTGCAAAAAGTTTGGGAATCAATGGTTTTCAAGGGTTCCTTGCAATCTTGGTATTTTGGTTGTACACAGAAAAACACTGTTATTGGTTAGAGGCCTCATTTGCATATCACAACCTTTTACACCATTTTCAATCTAAAAAGGTGTGTGTTCAAAACAGCAACTTACCAAGGAAGGAAAACCTCCTAATGTTAATTTTAGGGTAGTGTTTCTCCAATTTGGTCCTAGAGATGTTCTGCCCTGCAGATGTTAGTGGATTCCCTGCATTAATTCACACTATTCAACTCAACTAGAGCTTGATGATAAGCTAATTAGTTGAATCAGGTGTATTGTTTGCAGAGAAAGCACTAAAAAGTGCAGGGCTAGGTGTGAGAAACACTGGGTTATGCGTTAGGTGTAGGGTTAGTTTTCATAGAGATAGATTTTAATTCAACTAAGAGTTCATTTTTTTTACACTGAATACTGAATTCATACTAAAATTCAGAAGATCTTGGGACAGGAACTAGTTATCATGACACATGACTTCTGGCATGACCTCTGGCATATGCATGTGGGACCTCCTACATTGCATGTGGATATTATTTGTGCCAGAGCAGCTTGTCTGTTTGCACAGACAGTTATAGGCAGACACTGGCAGTCACCGTTGTTTAACATGGCATCATTGCACTGTCCACTGTGGAAGTGCATTCCACTGTGAGTGGTAATGCTTTTTGCATGTATTCCTGGTACACAAATTACACTGTGGATTGAATGTTAAATGGTTGCACAACTTATTTAGGGGCTTTATAGCAAAGGTGGGAATACATACAGTATCTACATATGCACATACATATAATTATACATACATAATCATATGTTTGTGCATATGTGTATACCGTATGTATTCCCACCTTTGCTATAAAGCCCCTAAATAGCCCTGATGCAACCAATTACCTTCAGAAGTCACATGCTTACTGAAATTAAGTCCACCTGTGTGCAATGTTAATGTCATGATCAATATAATGACATGATCTGTCAGTATATACACACAGTTTCTGAAAGAACCCAGAGGCTGCAATATCATTAAGCAAGATGCACCACTAACCAAACAACACCACAAATACCAAGGAGATCTCCAAACAAGTCAGAGACATTATAAGAAGTTATAAAAAATATTCAAATGATCACCCAGAGCACCATCAAATCCATTATCATGAAGTGGAAAGAACATGGTACCAGAACAAACCTGCCAAGAGTGGGCCATCCACCAAAACCCTCTGAGTGGGCAAGGAGGGCAATAATCAGAGAGCCAGCACAGAGACCAAAGGTAACCATGAAGAAGCTGCACAGTTCTCAAGCAGAGAATGGGATATCTGTCCCTGTAACCACAATAAGCTGTACATTCCGTAGATCTGGGCTTTATGGAAGAGCCAAGCCTGTTTTGTTTTGTCAGAGTCTGGGACAGAGGTTCACCTTTCAACAGGATAATGACCCAAAACATACTGCTAAAGCAACACTCTGGCGGTTTAAGGGGAAACATGTAAATGTATTGGAATGT
The DNA here is from genome assembly GCA_034509495.1 of Acestrorhynchus altus. Taxonomy (NCBI): domain Eukaryota; kingdom Metazoa; phylum Chordata; class Actinopteri; order Characiformes; family Acestrorhynchidae; genus Acestrorhynchus; species Acestrorhynchus altus. The sequence goes on along the minus strand of CM067504.1, from coordinate 32,354,817 downwards.
CCTAGTCAAAGCCCATACCTTAATCCAATTCAGAATCAAACTTGATGATTGCTGTTCTCCAGCAGAAGCCATCTACTTTAAAGGAGCTGGAGCAGTTTTGCTTTGAGGAATGGACAAAAATCCCAGTGGCAAGTTGTAGCAAGCTCATAGTGACTTATCCAAATTGCCACAAAGGGGGATCTACAAAGTACTGATTTTGGGGGGGGGGGTAAATAGTTATGGGCTTATATTTGTTGTTTGCTTCACAATAAAACAATATAATGTTCAAAGTTGTAGGCATGTTCTGTAAATAAAATAATGCAACCCCTCAAACAATCCATTATAATTTCAGGCTGTGAGGTAGCAAAACACAAGAAATGCCATGGGGGTGAATACTTTTGCAAGGCCCTGTATTTGTGGCTTCATCTGTCCATATTAAGATAAGCAGGACAGAGAAAGAGAAAGAGAGGATGGCCAAGCTTCGGTGAATCCTTGTGCCTTGCTAATCTGAATATGTCTGATGCAAGGCCAGGCCTTCTCACATAATACAGCTCATGCAGCAAGGCTGGGGTAGATACAGGATGATGGCTAGCTCAGTCCTGCCATGGCAGAGAATCTGTGGCCAGTCCAGAGAATGAGCTGTAACACTCTGTCTCATGTGAGTTATCTCTGCCTGAACAAGACCCTGTCCTTTCAAAGCCCTGTAGAGAGACCTGTCTGGTTGTTGGTGAGGACATCATATCTAAATCTGTTAGATTTAGAATAAGCTGAACCCTCCATCGGCTAAGGAGTGCAATATTGTGACAGCATTGTCCAGCTCTCGGGTTTGTCACTAATCTGAACCGATATGGGGTCTTGTCAGGAGGCCGGCTGTCATCTTTGTTTGAAGGCCCTGCCAGTATCCCAAGGTCACTCTGGCTGAAGTCAGCATTACCTGATAGAACAAATGTACACACCTAATTAAAAAGAAACTAGACAACTGCAAAGTCAGTCTGAGCTATCAGAGCAAAATCCCCACAGTGAGTACCTACAGTGTTCATTTAAGTCCAGCTGGGCCTAAATGAACACTGTAAGCATTAATTTAACACCAGGGATTTTCCTCTGATCCTTGATGTTCCAGAGCCCTGCTGTCTCTCCAAAGAATACAGGTGTTTTACAGAGGAAATGTGACAGGCAATCTGAACTAGCTTTGAAAGTAAAGGCAGCACTAATTACCTGCTGCAGTGGCTCCCAAACTTTTACAGTCCCTTATTCCCTCAGACATTAAGCCTCCTGCAGCAAATGTCCTCATGATTCTTACAGACATGCACACACCATGACATCACATTTACCCTTAATACACTCAAAAGGCACTTTACTGGGCCCTTTTACAGACCTCCTCATTCGGGTTGCCTTAGCCTAGGATGAAACTAGGATTAAGTCAATAGAATTTTTATTTGTCACTCATGGAAGCAAGCCATCTAATTACTGAAGCCTGTCTGGTGGCTGCAATCACACATGCCATCTACATGTACACGCCTATTCAGCCACATACTGTATTTCATAACTGTATAAGGCAAAGGGCAGAATATATGCCAAATGTATAATGGGATACCTGCTCAAAAATATATACACTGCTTTTGTTTGACTAACTGTCTCTGCTTCCCAGGGAAGATTCTGTCCTACACTGTCAAACAGTGTTGTGTGAATTTGATTGCATTCAGTGACAAAGAGGTCAGGGTGTTGGATGATTGCCACCCATCTCATCCTCAGCTCCCAAGAATTACAGGATTGAGAGTCATGATTCCACAGAACACAGTTTCACTGCTCCACAGCTCAATGCTGGGGGGCTTTGTACCCTCTAGTCCATGGTTAGACCATTCGTTTCAGTTCAAACTTACAATTAAACATAATTATTTTGAATAAATAAACCTTTTTTTTCATAGTTGAGCTTAACATTACTGCTTTTCCCCCGACTCTCCTCCACTCCTGGTGCAACCTGATTGACTCTTTTTGTTCAAGGGCAGGACTTTTATCTAATTTCAGATGCTATTTTTTACCAGACTGGGGATAACAAGGTGGCATTGTCTGCAACCTTACCCTGTTGGTGTCATTGATTTAAGTCATAGAGATAATTTTCTAGGGAACTAAACATGTACTGTAAAGGCTAGAAAATAGTGCCGAAATTAAATAGTTCTCAATAATTTATTGGTTATAGGTCCAGATCTAGACAGGTTCTACTCACTATTAGTATAAATAATAATGTCTTCAGTGAGTGTATATATTAAAATTATATTATTAACTAGATTTACAACAAACTTTTGTTCCTGTTCACCTGAAGTGAATTCAAACAACATAAATAAATCATGTTTAAAGGATGTTTCAGCATTGTTGACCTATACATGTACAGTACTTCACTCTGCAGTGGAGGAGAGAACTACATTTAGGCTGAAGAAGACAGCAGTCAATATGAGGACACATAAGGATATATGAGAGTCTGCAGCTTTGAACAGCAAATAACAATATGTCTACTAACGTGCCATAGCTCACATATAGCAAATATATATATATATATATATATATAGTATAGTTCATTGTTTGAAAGTCAAGTCTGAAATCAAGAGTGTTATAAGCATTTATCCTGATTTTGTTGGGAGTAACTGTCTCTACTGTCTAGTGAAATTTTTTTCTGTTCGATTTGGAGCATTGCTGTGAGGATTTGATTGCATCCAAAAGATTGAGATGAGGTAGAGGTAGGGATGATGATCACCACCCCACCTCCTCTCCAACTCCTCAACAGTTCCACTGTTCCACAGTTCAATGCTAGGTGGCTTTATAGTCGGGTAGCCCACACTTGGCCAAAAGATTCACATCCATCTGCAGAGAATCCTATTCTATTGGCAGTAGTTTTCACATCTGTCTCAGAATTGGGTGTAATTTAAACTAATTGTATACATTTATTAGAAAGGTTGTCCAAAAACATTTGGACATACATTGAATATCCCTTTTAGAAGATTATATACACACATTTTCAGGCTAAATGAAGCTCCAGTTCATATACTCTGCTCTCCAGTATAATGTAAAATGGACCTGCTTATCCTGAATACATGTGCTAGAATCACTGGAAAAGAAACAGTAACATATACCATGTCCAGAATATAATTATTGTAGTGTTCATAAGAAGCTAGGATGCCACAAAGGAAGTGCCCATGAGTATGTTTTATTTGAACACATAGCAACAGCAGGTAAGAAATAATGAAACAGCTCTTTTTAGCAGCTGGATCTGAGCATCCCACCTGGAAACAACTACAGATTTAGATTATGCATCAAACCTGAAGAGAGTCCTTTAAAAAAGGACCTCCAATGTCATAAAGTTTCTTTAAACCAAACCACTATACATTTAACAGCCAGAGTATTAAAACCATCTGCTTAATTCTGTGTGGGTCCAAAAAGTTCTGACCCATTAAGGTATGACCTCCACCAGACCTCTGTATCTTCCTGTGGTAACTTGAACCAAGACTATAGCAGCAGATTTAGAAACACTGTTGCTGGTTCACTGGCCATGAACCATGAACCACTGACCATGGCATACCAGAAGAACAGATGCTTAAGCTTAGTCCAATTTACTGCTTCAGCACATTACTTTCAAGAAATGACTGTTGACAGGAGCCATTGGAACCAGATCATCAATGTTATTCACTACATCCGCCAGTTGTTTTAATGTTATGGCTGATCAGTTTACACAGTACAGTTCTAAATACAGCAGAATTTGACACTACATTATCATGATAAATTATTCAGTAATATTAGACTGTTACCCTGTTGGTAATTATATGGAGCTATAGGAAAAGGCTTGTAACTGAATATAGATCATGATACTGTCGTTAATCACTATAATTCTGCAAATTATTCTCATTTATTCACATTTGTACTATTACTATCACAAGTAATATCTCACTAATCACTTCTATCACTAGCTTAACTTGAATATATATATATATATATATTGCAGTGCATTTCTCAGGGCATCTCAGGACATCAGTGTTCTAGAATTTACTCTGTCCTACAGGTTCAGACAGGTTCTGGTGGACCTTCTTACAGTTGGTAGCTCAGTTTGGGGTCTTGGTTCCGTTACTTTATAGGACTATGCCATCAGTTAATCCTTTACAATAGGATAGGGACCCATTTTCTACACATCATACAAGACATTCACTATATCGTTCCAACTCTGCTCAATCTATCAAACCCACAACCTGCAGGTATTTATATTACAATCATCCTTGCAAATGTTGGCTTGTCAAGATTATAAATAAAAAATAAAAATAAAATAAAATGATAAAGTGTTTTCTTTACACAACGCACAATTTCAGTAACAGTCTCTAATGCAGGAGTTGGTGAAAAGGGTTCATGGGAGGCTGCGTGGTTTGTGTCCTCACTATTAGGTTAGTACTTGTGTAATTGCTCATAAAAAGAAATTAAAAGAAGATTAATGGTGGATTTTTTATGTACCCCCAATATCACAGCCCAGATTCCCAATTAGATCACCTGCTGTTTGACTTACATTCAAATTAGAAAGTCCTTTCTCGCTCATATGGCAGTACGTAGTTGCTATGTTGGCGGCACCATGTGGTAGAGGTCCATTGTGCCATGACCCTCACTGTGTTTACCCATATGGCTGTATCTGAGCAACAAGGTCAGCTTTTAAATCACATTCAAGCAGCCATGCCAGTGTCTGGAAACCCAGAGAGACCTCAGGGATTTGGAGAGTTGGCATAAAAGAGTTTTGAAAAACTGTCAAAAGAGTTTAATCACTTACTGATTGTATTCCAAAAGTGTAGCCATCAACAGACAAATCTTCTCAAGAACGTCCCCAGATGAGCTAGGCAGAAGCATTGTGATTCAGGCCGAAATAACAAATTAAGCCTACTAGAAAAGTTTCCACACAACACACCCATGGGTGTGAACTTCCTGTGTTGCACTTTCAGAGGCCTAAAATTAGTCAGGTACCTGCAAATAAAATGAAATGTAATCATCACGCTAACTCTTGCATGATGAGATTGCATTCCTGTTGCTGGATTTCACACTACCAGCAGCAGGCCTCAGGTGACTATCTCCCTTATTACATTATCAGAGTGCAGCTTGCATGATCATCTTCCCTGGGATCTTATACATTATGCAAAGTGACAAGCAGTTATGTTTGGGGCACATGGGATTGATCTGCATGTAGACAACAGTACGCTCTCTCAATCCCTACCTCTATTCATAATTCATAGCCTGTTGTTCTTCAACGCCAACAGGAGAAGAATGAGATTTTTGCTTGGAATTAAATGAGTTCTAAATTCAACATTACATGTTACCCATTGAAAATGGAAGAAAGAACAGATTAGGAAGTGTAGTGTAAGAAGATTATCTGATTAAGCCACTCCTTTAGTGCCAGACACAGGTATCAGATGATGCCAAAATGCCACTTGATAAAGCATGGTCCTTGACTCACTGCTGCCAAAAGCACCAACTTTCTGGCTTGTCAGCATACTATGACCACCATAAAACACACGATGCATATATATACACACATCAATAATGTTGTAAACATAAAACTGAAGAAATAAGCAAATGTCTGAAGTGCTATTAAATAAAATGTAAGCAACAGCCCTTATAAGTATGGGCTATCATTTGAAACCTGAACCCAAGGCCTGTTAAATTTTTTAGCACTCACAGTGGACAACCAACACTTACTGCCAGCCTTGCAAGTGTAGGCACTGCTATGCAGTCCTTCTATGATATGTAGATATATTAGCAACTATGTGCACAAAGGGATGGCCATGTAAAACTAGACTAACACAAAAATTGCAACATGGGTTTACTGGCCTATAAAATACTCCCTATAAAAAGCACAATAACATCACAGAAAGCAGCTGCATGCGTTCGCAGGCCCGAGAATCACCCCGCCAAACATTTCTCAGAAGGCTCTGAGGCTAAAACTATTTTGGATTTGTAAAAATGCTGCTAAACAACAGTCAGAATGTTCTTTCCTTTCTTCTCCTTCTCATCATTTTGAGCATACAGTGCAGGAAAAGTAAATGAGATTTTCGCTTGACATCCTACAATACTAGAGTGGCCCGTTAAGCACATTCAGCTGACACTCAGCTGAATAAACAATTTGTTTCGATGTCAAATTGAAGCTTACAGAGTAATTGTCTGCCTGTAAATGAAAATGTAATCAACTGAAAAGGAGACAGCCACATCACTATCCAAGGCTGAAATTACTTTTCTGTGCATTTTTTTTTTCAAGTTTACCTGCCATTATTTCAGCTTCTCAATACGATTTACCTCTGGAAAAGTCTTCATAGAAACTGATCAACTCAAAACTGAAACACCAGATGAACAAAGCAACAACCTATATACAGACGATTAGTAATGATGTGCCACCAAGAGAACTTTGGGCTATGCATGAAGAAGTATTTTCATATCATTACTGTCCAATGAAAAACATGTATCTCCAAAGTAGCAACTTCTTAGGAGAAGGCAAAAATTATTTTATATTTGAATGGAAATAAATAAATAAATAAATAAATAAATAAATAAATAAATAAATGAATGAATGAATGAATGAATGAATGAATGAATTAATGAATGCTTCTATTCTATTGGACCATTCACCCAGAACTATTACACTGAGATACGTGGCTTTCATTGGACAGCAGGTATGTGAGTGGAAAGAACCAATAAAATAGAGTTATTCTTGGTATATTACTAAAATATAGCAAAAAAGAGACGTTATGATTATATAATAAGATGAAAACCTTAATAGAGTATGATGTCAAAGTCAGTAGTCATATGTAAAACTAAAACACACTATTCTGTGCATTTAAATATTACAATATAAAGTAATAATTAACATAAAACAAAATGATTTTAGGTGCTATTTGACTGACATCAAACTGAATTATGATGTGTTGATGAAATAAAGTTGTCATTTTACTCCTTTACTTGTAATGTTTCTACAAGACTATACTCTGTTGTGTGTCATTTTGACTGTCACATTCTTTTTGGGCTTTGGATTTCAAATAATAGTCTATCCTCTATCAATTTTATAAGCGCTGTTGCTTGCCTTTAATTTAATAGCACATCATTTGTCTAACAGCAGTCATTTGCTTATTACTTACTAAATAGAGTACAGAGTACAGTTTGTAGAAACATCACAATTAAAGCTCTAACTCATACATCTTTTTTTAATAATTGGAAAGTTTATTTAAAGGTTTTTGAAGGATCAAACTGGATTGATTAGAATGGCCAGCAAAGCCAGCCTGATCATACTGGTCCACCATTATGACCCTTCTACATTAACTTGAGTAATCAGATAATGGGAAACTTCAAAGCTACATATGTCAAGCAGTAATCAGATTTGTACTTTGCAACCAGCCAATAATCTCACAGATTAAGATGTGACACTAGTTTACACATAAGAACATACATCATTTAGAACATGAAGAATATTTAAATCCTCCATTTTTGTTAACCATGTTGTGGGTTTCAACATTGGTCCAAAAATGTTGACCAGCCATCTTGTTGGTGCTATACCTATCATATTCCCAATAACATGGTCTGTATTCATGTGTGTGCAAACTGAGACCTCTGATAGAAATCCATTATACAGTATCCAGTACAGTACGTTCAGAAATTTGATTATGGAGCTAAAATCCAGACCTCTTTATCAGATATCTTAATCAAATTTCTCAACCTCATTCAAATGTAAGAAAGAGGAGTGTGCTGTTTAAACTATATGCTGACCACTTGAATAATCTGATTTGTGGGCAGCCAGGGCGTGTATTTCATATATACAGAAATATAGAAATAAAAATATATAGAAATGGAAATTAAATACGCTTTTTGACTAAAAGGATATGTCTACTGACGAAAACTGTACAAAGGGGGCTCTTGTACCCTTTAAGGCCAGCTCAAGCCTGGATACAAGATGAAATATGGTTTGGCAGGAAGGCATATATGTTATGTATGGCATCCTGTGCCTCATTTGTGCACAGATGTTGCACACACCATACCTTGCCAATGAAGTCGTCCCAGCTTGGCCCATAAATGTTTGATTCGCAATAAATCTGGCAGCCAGACAGTCTAAGGGAGTGTTACAATGTGGACGGAGATGTTCTTCGGAGACCCTTGTTGTGTGTGGATGAGCATTATCCTGCTGAAAAAGGAAATATATTTGGCCAAAGGATGTCCGGCACAAATCACTTGTCTGTTAGTGTCCCTCCTATCACTACTAGGTGGAATGATCTCCCCAGATCATCAGCAGTGAGGGCAGTCCCTCAATCACCACAAGACCTGCATACTTGAAACCGACCATCATCAGATTCCAAACAGGATCTAGATTTGTCATAAAAGGTGATGCAGTTCCAACCCATAGCAGTCCAGGTTTCACATTCATGACACCACTGCAAATGAAGGCTACAGTCTTTGGTTAGTGCCAGGACACCTAATGGTGACATTCATTTAGAGAAGCAGAAATTGGACCTGCTTCTCTTAGCCTACCACCTCTCAAAATCTGGCAACTGGGTAAAATGTCTTCTAATGTATTGTAGAGGTATGTCTAGCAGTCACAATTATAGGGCAGCGGGGGAAGCACTTTTACACCTTCTTGTGCCAAGTCCCAGTGTCTAATCTGAGATATAACTGTGTGCCAAGTTTTGCACAATTTTATCTAGGTGTCAAATGTCTGCACATGTGCATGTTTCTTTAGGTATTAAACACATTTCAAATACATTGTTTCATTAAAAAAAAAAAAAATCCATATAATTGTAGTATATTAAGTAGAAAATAATATACTATAAATACTTTTTACATTACTTTTATGTTACTTTTCTGAGTGTAATAAAACTATTATCTCAGTATAAACATATTATAAAATTATATGAGGTGCTTTTTCAGGCCCTGCTTATTTCTAATGGAAATGTACTGAATTGTCCATTAGACTTTATGTTTGCAAAGTAAATCACATGAATCACAACTGCAGCCTGTAGTTATAAACAGTAATCTTAATGTGATAGGTTTTCTTAAACATTATTTTGGCAAGATACATTTATGTGAAAAATGGTTCTGTTTCCTTAGAAAAAAAATACTTACAATAGAACTGTAACATTTTGTAGAGGAAGTTTTCTTATCTTTTCACTCTTACATTTTACTAAAAAAATGCTGCTTTAAAGAAGCAACCATTGAATGGGTCTTTAGGGAATAAAAAGTAGCTCTTCTTAAGGTATCATCTTGAGAAAAAAAAAAAAAAAAAAACTTTCTTTCAAGGACCTTTAAAAGTGCAATGCATTTTTTCCAGAGGCTGGAGAGTTCATATATATATACCACAGAGACAAGAGCAAAGGTTGAAAAGCACAAAAGACATTTTGTTTGTGCTACTCTTGACAATTTGACACCTCGGTTTGTAAAACTTCCTGTCTCTCTCAGTGAACAAATATCCACTTTATGTCTGAGCCTTCTTGTTCTGCTTATGTTCTCTTTGAGGATCAGCCACAAAAGTTTCCTCATGAAAGTGCCACTTTCACTGTTATACTTCATTCAAAAGAGTTTCACTCTTTACCATTCATATTCATTGGGGCAGATATGCATGAGTTCGCTCAGACAACATTTCTTTGTACTCAGTCGGCGTCTTCCTTTCTATTGGGCCACATTAGCTGCTAGATTTTGCTCTGAATTCACAATAAAATGAGCACAGTCATGAAAAATCCCTCCAGGGACTCCATTAGGAGATGTCCACGATACAACCTCCTCAGTAGCCTCGCATTAAAGCATCCCTGATGTGTGGAAGTCTCTCTTGCTCAAAATAACGAGGCCATACTTGAGGATGTCATGCTGAAAATGAATGGCTGTCTCCATTCCCCAATGAAGCCTTGCTCTCGAAGTTCTCCAAGTCTCTTATTTCACCAAGACCTTGTTCTCATGGACAAGGTAGCTCAGCGCAAGTCCTCTCATCAATAGAACAATTCTAGTCTTTATTCCAGACCTATTGAGGTCTCAACCCCAAGAACACATCTATCAAGCTCCAAGAGAGCCGTCGATCAAAGGGAAGGATCAAAGGGGATCCGAAAGTCAAAGTCATCCATCCGTCTCATGAAGGCCTCTCATGATGAATGAAGTAACGTGCACATAGGGATGATGAGAAGGTGAATGATAGCTTGAAGGCTGTGCTAGAGATGCTGATCTAACTAAATGTTTTGAGTCCAGGGTGTAGGTAAAGCTCACTACATCTTCCTCAAACAATACCTGCTACTTGGTGGTGGTGGTGGTGCTTGGAAAGCAATGGGCTAAACAAAGGAAGGAGACACTCAAAGCAGGGACTCTAAGTGATTTATGGACTGCAATTGTAAGTTCTATCTGGGAAATCTGGGCTCCCTTTTCCCAGAACATTGGGCTTTGTTTTAAAGTAGCTGGGGACTGCAGTATATAGGTAACAGGCGAAAGAAACCTCCAGTGGTGATTTATGCTTGTTGGGATAGAGATGGCAGTACAGTAGATCCTCGGTATTACCTTTGTGTCTGCAGGACATGTTTTCTATTAAGAAGGGGCAATGCTCGGAAATGTCTATTTCAGTTTAAAAGCAATTTCTGCTCTTGGCAGAAGCTCCAAGTCCTTTTTTGGCACTATAATGAAATCACAATGCATGAACAGAGGTGATGATGGCCAAGACCAAGTTGGGCTTAGGCTATAAGTCCTGACAACCACCAAAAGAGGAAGGAAAAACCTTTTGCTTCCTCAAAGCCTGTTGTGATTTTAGAGTTGCATTATGCATTAATTCCTGTGTGTGTGTGTGAGAGAGAGAGAGAGAGAGAGAGAGAGAGAGAGAGAGAGAGAGAGAGAGAGAATGAGAGAGAGAAAGAGAGAGAGAGGCTGGGCAGACCTGCTACAAACACAAACAAGACACACATGGTGGCTCTGAAGATAGTTAAATCAATCATGCTTGTGTAAAGGTTTAGGATAATCACAAGAGTTACTTCTCACTGAAACTTGGCGAAGCACTGAAAAATAGAGTTGACTACTGTGGCCATTGTGGTTATAAAGGAGCACTAATGAATGGATGGGACAAATGTCAGCACTGGCCTGCAGAAGACCTTTGAACCTGGAGCAGCTAAGCAACATGACAACCTACACGAAAAGGACAAAATCTAACATTTGTGATTATACTACCACATAACGTGGAACATTTATCACCCAGATGCACTTTATATCTTTAAAGGACCCACATTGCCAACTCTGGATCTCTAGTTCAGCTTTGAGGACCTTCTATAAGCTATCACATTTTATTTTCTGTTTAAAAGATGGATAAGTGTTGTTGGATGCACTACGATGGTTGTTTTCACAAATAGTACAGGGCTGCAACAAAGGACTATGTAAATTGATCATTGAAACAAATTACTAATTTTCCATGTTATGAATTACTAAATTACCAATTAACTTATGTAGCTATCAGCTTTCAAATTTAGCTTGAGGTTGAATTGTGCTGCTAACAAAAAAATATTGTTTAAAATCAAGGGTGTCCAAAGTAATAGCAATATAAAATATAATAGAATATAGTCTGTTTACCCATCATTTTTCTGATCAGACTTCATTCATAAACAGGCACCATATTGAGTATGTCTCTCATTCATATTTCAACCAGTGGCCGATTTCCTCAATTATAACATCTCTAGGTTGACTTACTAGAAGAGTTCGCCGTTTTACACTCTGGCCATGTCCATATGAGACTCACATACTTCACACTGGTGTAATTCTGTTCTCTACTCACACATCAGAGTGATAGTGCTGCAGATGTGTGGCCATGTTGCCTTATGGCTCTGTAATGGTTTTAACCACATGCCTCGTTCACATGACAGACAGCTGCTCAGTCAGTTTTTTTCACTGCAGCTATGCGCCCAGATTGAGAAAGCATTACTTTAAGAAGTAACAGCATCAGTAAAACTGTATTACATACTATTACGGTTCAACTCTAATAGACACAGATGATGATTTCACCAACTAATTGACTATTACATTATTTGCCAACTTGGTAATCTAATTTAGTCAACAGTCAGTTGTTAGTCACTGCACTCTTAAGTGTCAATGTGAGCACATTCATATGGCAGTTCAGATTGCGCTACACTTATTATTAATATTATATTTTATTTATTTATTATTTTTATTTATTTATTTAGGTATTTATGCCCCTCTGGATATCTAAATGGATATCAGCAACTATGTAGAAATTTAAATAGACCCAAATTAGTTGCTACTGTTACTATATCCACCAGGGAACTAACATCACACAAGTACAGTATTAGAACAGACATGTGGGGGTTCAGTGTCCCCTAAATAACTATGTATAAGTAGTTTGACCAGGGGAGGATGGGTCTCCCCCCTTGTGAGCCTGGTTCATCCCAAGGTCACCCATTGGCTTGCTCATTAGGGGTCTATATTTTATCCTTTTTTTTTTTTTATTTCTGTAAAGCTGCTCTGTGATAACTTCAGCTGTGAGAAGCACTATACAAACAAATTTACATTTGATTTTGATTTGATAGCTACTGAGAGCTACTATGTATTAATTGCTATATTAAGTCTTTAATTCTTGTTGGTGCATGTTGGCTGTTTTTTCCAGAGAGCATGTGAGTTTGAAGTCCTTCAAACAGCAGTTTGGATGAGTAAGAGTTTATTGGTATCTTTATTGGTATAATGCTGTATTTTTTGGCACCCTAAACATAATACTGTTAGTCATGAACACAATTAATCTATTAATTTATCTTGCTCTGTTCGCAATACAAACCTTTTAGCTTCTATGCACCTTTGACCTTTTTGTATCTAATTATTGAATATGTTCAGTCTTCCTAACCACCTACTACTATGCAGAGCTGCCCAAATATATGTAAATTAATCTCTAACCAACTGTTTTACTGTGTGTTCTGAATAGGGCTTCATTTGTGCTGGAACAAGCTGGATCATGTCCGGCCTCCCAGATTAGATTCAGCACCTGGTTGAGTGAATCTGACATCTCATATATCCCATTTGTCAACTTCACACATCTGCTGAGACGCATAAAAAATATAATAATAATTTTAGGGTGTAATGATTAAAAAAATATGGTAGCTTGTTTCTGCAGCCTACTAAGTGATTATTGCCCCATTGGTGGAATGGAAATGCATTGCTTACATATGTGTTTACTGTTTTAGAGGGTGGTGCTTGTTCACATTGCACACAGTAAACCAGATCAGCAGAATTAGGGGTGGGGAAATGGGACAATATTTTATAACACTGCAACATATTTTTAATTGGTTAAACTGCAGCCAAGTATGAATCACTGTACTAAGTATGGGAGAGTATTTGAATGGCATTTTTAAGAATCTGTTGTTATTGATATATATTGTGTGTCAAACAATTGCGAGAAATGTTGTGTACCATGAAAATATCTTTGAACATGGCAATATAATATTTTACCAAATAACCCACCCCTATGTAGAATCCATAAGAGCCTTTTTTGAATACCATGTTTTTATTGGATGATGTATGTAAGAGACTTTCATCCTTGTTAGAGGCCTAGATTAGCTGACCTGGCCATGTTAGCAGTTGTATCATTTGTAAAATACAGTGGAATGAATGATGACTGTTCCCACACTCATCTGCATCCACAACCATTTTTTCTAAAGGCCTCAGAGAGCTCATTAGAGCTCACCATGGTGATCCCACTTACTTCAGTGACCATTAAAACTTTAAATAATATCCAAAATACATTCTAACCATATTCTAATCATCCGCAGTGCATGTGCTGCACCTGATTTTAATTTTAGACAATTTAGGCAATAATAAATGGGGGTGTTCCACCTTTTCTTTACGTGAAAATTGGATTTCTGTTCATTTAATTTTACAATGGTGTTAAATGAAATGTTCAAATGAAATTTCTTCAGCTATTTAGTTATATTACCTCCATCACAAGACCCATTTTTGTTATTATACTATTTTATAATTGCATTAAACAATCTTTTTACACCATTTATTATTTTAATATCATTCTATGTCATTGATATGATAATATAATAGTATGCTAATGCAATTCCACCCTTTTAATTATAAATAAACATTTAATTATTAAGAATAGTTTTTAAACCAAGTCAAAATATTGTCTTTTTCCTGATATTGTGCTCTCCTTTATATGAAAAACAGAACAGACAATATCATGGTCAGCAAAAATATTTGCGCTCATGACCATATATTGTACAATAAATCAATAAAGTAATTATTATAACAGGCCTAAACCCATCTCTCAATATTGTTCAAATAATGATCAAATGTCCACATTTAAATATGTTCATGGTTCATGGGTAATCCTCTATCTGTTGTAACTGATCATGCCTCTAAAGAGCTCAGTAACCTGGAGCAAAAATAACCCCTGACTTGTAAATTCAATTTATCAGTCCACTCATGCATGCAAAGTTGTTTGTTTAGTTCTGAGAAACGTGCACAAAAGTGAATGTGCCATGCTTAAAAACCTCCATCACACTTGTTATCCAACATTATGGGGAAACCATGCTGAGCTGGATGTCTGATGCACCTTTTTACACACCTTTTACCATTTTTCTTCCCTGCCCCATCGACCTGTCGAATACACCACCACTCAGGTGTTCCAGGATCTCATCCTTTACAGATTATGCCCTTGCTGAGACCATCAGATCCATCACTGGTGTTCATTTGGTGTTTTGCATGAATCAAGGCATTCACTGTTTGTTTTCCAATGTAAGGCATACAGTAATAACACAACATCTGGGTATTATAGGCATTATGGTATTTTGTCCATGCACTGTTGTGCACTGGCATTAACATTTTAAAGTGACCAAAACCCAATATTCTGACCAAATCTGACCGTCTTTTACCGACTTATATCTGGCATTCACTTAAACAGTTCACACCCCTAACCTGACACATTAGAGTGTCACTGCTGGAGGTTTAGTTTCATTTTCATCAGCATCACAGGAGCTATCAAGTGACAGCTGACAGATGAACTTACCACTGAGACAGTATAAGTAAAAATATTATTCGGCCACTCCCACTTCTTTGGTTTGCACTATTAATTTATGTATACTTTACTTTATTTTACTTTAAATCATCCTGTGTTCAGCCATTTAAGCCACAAAGTAGCGATTTTAAACAGCAATATCCCCCCAAACATTTACGAGGCCTCACAACCCCATCACTAAAAACCTCCCCACTGCTGTCTCTTCTCCACAGCATGTATTTTCGAGGAATATCGAGTCTGACTGACGTAAAAGATGCATAAATGCTGATTTACCTGTTCATACTGAGTCAAATCAGATATCAGAGTCCAGTACCACACGAAAGTGTCCCAAATTACAATGAAAACGTCAGATTCAGTGTGATTTGCCATTCACACTGCCACAGATGTAAAACATCTGGTTTACATACTGTATGACAAAAAAGACAACCTTAACACATCCTAATTCTAGTTAATATCTCATTTGATTGTGTATGTTTTAGTTTAGTTTTTGTTTCATTTAACTTTATTTAACTTTCATTTACAATTTTATTATTTTATTTATTTATTTATTTACTTATTTATTTGTAGCATAATATAAAGGCTCATCATTATATGCATAAAATCTTTTGAAAGAAACAAATATTTTTTGTCCAATCAAAACAGTGGGATCTGATTGGACAGAAGACATAGTACAACACTGCTATCTAGTGATTGGGGTTTAACTGCAGTACCAGAACTGATATCAATCTTTACAAGCACACTAATAATTTAAAATACTGATACCACATTTTGGAGAGGTGATACAATTTTGCAAATCATACTTTTTTACACCTCTACCTACTACTGGGCCACCAGCAGAACAATATGAAATTAAAAAGTACACACATATACACACACCTCTTTAGTGTGCAAATCCTGTGATAGGATGATTAGTAAAGTCACACGTTGTGATTTAATGCAGATGCAAGTGTCTCATCAGAGAAGCAGCTCATTACAAATCTATTTAGTGTGAGCTTCTCTAATCAGCAGGCTGACACCACAGATATAACACACATATACACGCACTGCAATTATACATTATTGAGTGTAATTCAATCAAATAATTAGGGAGGCTGTTTTTAAACCTAGCAGGCTGATGACTGAGGATGCTCTCTATGTGAGCAACAGCATAACAAATTAGATGTTTACTAGTTGCTTTCACCAGTTCCTGATAGAAAACTTGAGGTGTGAATATTAATTCATTTTGATGCAACCCTGACAGCAATGAAGGACCAACTAATCAACCACATTGTCAAAGCAGAGGCAGAAGGTTCTTTCTTTGACTCCTCAGTAGGAAGACAGTAATACATATTAAGTACATTTAGGATATTCTTAAAGTGTATTACAATTACAATGTCTGAATATTTTTGGGAATTTAACTGCTCTTTAAAAGAGTGTAATTGCTTTTTTATACTGTTATATTCTCTTTAAATCGATGGCAAAAAATGGACAATAATATTGTTATCATAATTAGTTCTGGGTTCAAAATATCAACAAAACAAATTTTAGATAAACATCCTGTGATTTTGTCACGTGGAACCAGCTGAAGCAAATATTCTTAAAAGTCAGTAAGTTTCAAATCAATAATCAAAACCCACAAATTTGACACAGCTTGTCAAATCACTGTAGAATAGTTTAGCCAATAGAATAGGACTTTCTAGAGTATTGACACAATGTCTACTGCCAGTCATGGGCTAGAGCTTAATAAAGCACCTCATTATTGGGCTGTGGAGTAGTGGAACTCTCTGGAATGATGGTGGCCCAATCACATACTTTTGGGATAAGTTTAGCATGAGATGTCATTGATGATGACTGTAGTAGAAAGACAGTAACTCCAAGGAGTAGATAAAGTTACTACAACAAAAATAACTTTGGTTTCTTCCGACCCACAAAAATGGTCCATAGGTGCTTAGGTATACTTTACGTCCCTCCAATATTTTAACCATGACAGACTCAGATTCAACTGCATTCAACACATTCATCAGGTGATGTGAAATGTGTATGACTTTAAAAAAGCCAGTTGCAGGCCAAAATGGAATTACTGTAGTAATAGTATAGTGAAAGTGATCAGATCCCTGGAGATGGATGTTAATTCCAGGTATGAACAGGGCCCCTAAGGGAAATCTATTTCAATTTTGGCCTGTAACTGGCTTTCATTATTCTATCCACTGTACATTGTCTGTATCTCATGAGCCTTTACATGGATTCTGTGCAGAAAGCATCAAATAGAGACCTACAAACTTCATTTTATACACACTGATTGATTTTGACATGTCAAGCCCAAGTGGTGACACCGTTAAATCCTGAAATGATTGTAGCCTCCCTACGGAGACTGTGCATTTAAGCCATTTGTGGCGAGGGAAGGTTCTTCTGGGACTAGCAGTTTTCCCTATCCGTTTCTTGTGGGATTTTTCTCAATTACTGCCCTGTACTTCTGTATTGGAGTGGAGCTCAGACATTTCACTTGGAGTTAATGTGATGTTAATACGGCCGCTGAAGATGATTGCATTACAGAAAGGTTAGGCGAATTAACCCAGACATAAAAATAGGCATGCCTTCCTCCCTCATCCCTGAAGAGTTGAGTTTATGTGCTGAATTTGATGAGCAATACTGTCATAACTGCCACATGTTCTCAAAGATCTATGATCAAAGCAATGAAGAGTGGACTCTGAGGGCATCATTACATATAACACATGAAGAAAACCTTTACATGGGGTAATGTATAACAATCTAACTCCAAAGAGCAGAAACTGTACTATAGTGAAAGTATATTATCCAAATCTAATTCACATCTAAATCTAAGTTAAAAACACAAACTACTATAATGAAGATATGGTTACTGTATGACAATCTAACGCAATTGAAAGAGCAGAAACTGTACTAGTGGTACTGTGACATGTTGTAACTGAAGAATAAAAGCAGATGTATATGTTTATATGTGGTAAGGATATACTGTTCCTCACCTAATGCATAAATATGCAGAAAACGGCAGAACAGAGGAAATATCAGGAATGGTTTTCATGTTCCAGTAACTATCAGGCTCGCTGCCTAGAAATGGTCCCCTGAAACATTTATGAGACCAGGGTGTTACATGTGCAGAGACCAAAAAAGTGACTCACACTGCAGTTTGGTGCAACCAGGTGACAAACCACTAGCGTCAATATACCCCCTACACAGGGTTTGATCACACTTGTCTATTTGCTACCCTATATTTAACTAACAGTGAAAAAAGTGAAAACACTAAATCACTGAAAACCTAAAATTTCAGTATAGAATTATCCAAATGTTTCATCATCCCAGAATCTCTCTCTCTCTCTCTCTCTCTCTCTCTCTCTCTCTCTCTCACTCTCTCTCACTCTCTAAAAAAAATAAGTAAATAAAAATCCATACAATATACATATAATATCACACTCAGAAAATGTGAAAACATGACTTGCTTGAATTTGTCTGATGTAAGGACATTCTAGAATATGGAGAGAGACCCTATCCAACATTTCCAACATGACTGTGTCATGGGAGCAAACACTGATTAAAATTAATGCACTTACAAAGCTTTGATTAATTTGTGGCTAAAATTGACTGACATCTGAAAAGCAATGGAACGAATGGATGGAACCTCCTGTAGACACAGTAAGTATTTTACACTTTACTATGGTTATGATTAGGTTTAGCATGGTTATGTTATTGTTGGGTGAGGGTTAGGGTTAGGAAAGGACTAAGTTCAGTTTAGGTGGAGGTGTACGTTCATGTATTAGAATTAAAAGTTACAACTCCTGAAATGCTCTTTTAGTTACATTTGTATGGATTCCTCTTGGAAACTGGGACACAACCTCTATAGGAGGCTGGTCTGAAACCCACTAATGACAAGTGATATAAATAGTAAATATAGTAAATATAAATAACACTGAGGTAAATAAAAGGGTGGAAAATGGTAGGAAAGAGGCATATAAAACATTCCAAAAGTATATAATAGGTCAACTGGAATCAAAAAGCTGTGGGCAGAATAGAGGAGGTCAAACTTGATGCACCTGATGGAGCTTAAAGCAGGTTTCCCCAGTTCTGTAACATTCTGATAGCTGATAGGTAAGCATTTCTGAGGATTTGATTATAATCAAATAAGCAGCCAAAAGAAGAAGAAGTCAATTATTGTATTGACCATTGTTGGGATCTTTGCTGGCCCCTGTTCAGTAAGTTTTTTTAGTAACTTAATTGACTTCTCCTTCTTTCGGCTGCTCCCTTTAGGGGTCGCCACAGCGGATCACCTGACTTCATCTTGCCCTATCCCCTGCCTTCTCTACTGTTACAAGTAACTTAATTGACTTAACTAAAATACTTTAATGAATACAACCAAGCACCAAGGACCCAGTTCTATTCGTCTTCTGAATTATAATTACATGGTGAACATTCACCAGTTTCAGGATGAAATAATATGAGTCAGCTTCAGCCCTAAAGCTCAATGTCCAGCTGGGTTCTCAGAACAGAACAAAATTTTGTCCTGTAAGTAATTGCTAAACTATACATAGTCATAATTCCTGAGGGAAGTGGCTGATGTTAACATACAATAGAACTCTACAGCACGTAAATCATGCAAGCAGTGCCAGCTGGTAACCTCCATGGGTTCTCTTCCACAAAACAAGAATTAGCCTATATGAAAATATCATGTAATACATTCAGAAGCATTGACCTGCTGGATTTCTATTGTTTGTATTGTTTCACAAAGAACAATGAGGATTCAATGGGGACTCATAAATCAAAATCTTTCTTTTCAGAAAGCCTGATGCTAAAGTAATCTCAGAGGACAGGTGGATAAAAATAGACCCCTGCTCTAGGAAAGTACTGAAGTCTTCAGGGAAAAAGGTGCTAATTGAGGAAAATACAATTTGAGGAGTTACAGCCAGGTACACAGTCAGTTTGGCTTAATAATTGATATCAGACACTATTATGATGATGAGTCAAAAACAATGAGCGTCATTATTTATAAACTCACAAATACGGAATGTTTTTCTCAAGCGATATGGCATTAAGCAGTTGGACGCATTTTTAGCAAGGGAGAGGAAGAATAAGATGAAAGTAGTTCTTGGTTAAAAAACTGTACAGTACATGATATTTCCATTCCCTTCAGCTCTGAGCATCGACAGTGAGGGTTCTGATTTATTCATGAACCTTGTGCTCGCTGCCAAGAAGCATTAAAAGCAAATGACTGAAAGGTAAAAAAAAAAAAAAGTGCTGAAGAAAGCAAATTACAGCACCAAAATAAATCAAACACAGACAATGCACATCCCACACCCTATCCGACTCTACAGAAATAACAATTTGCTCTGACAAACCAATTAAGGCTTCTCCTAGTTCTTCACCTTACCTTGGGGAGAAGCTCTGTGGAACATAAGTCCATTTTGTTCTAGTTCAGACAGAAGATGCGTCTCTTGAGGAGGGTCCTTCTTATCAAGGTCTTTTATCATGGCAGAGGTTGTTTGCTGGACGGTAATGACTTTTGTTTTGGCCACTTCTTCAAGGCGCACTGAAGCATGGTACAAGGATGGAGGTTCGGGCCCATAATTCAGCTCCATCAGACTCAAGAATCAGCAGGTTAAGGTCACAGCACTACCTGCTCAGCAGGGCTCCTGTAGAGCAGGCACATGTCCATGTTCACTATACTCATGCAACACCTTCAAATGCCCTCAATACTTCATGAATGATAGGGCTGCCCCCAGCAACTGCCAAATTCTTAATATGTGGTCTAGTTTATTTTGCTGATAATGGCCTATATCCAAATTCATAAGTATTCATGAGCGTTACCATTAATAATGCCCAGAGCCCGGAGCACCAAAGCACGGAGCTGAGAACAATGAAACAACAGAATATATAGAAGTGTAAGACTTCTGGATTTTTGTTGCAACTTAAAAATACAGTAGAACTTCATGAGAATGAATGTACGTATCTGAGATGCCAGCTCATATAAACCTACACTATATGTCCAAATATTTATGGACTTTCTATGTAATGCATTCAGCTACTTGCACCCACTGCTGTCACAGATGTACAAATGAACGCACACAGCTATTCTCGTCCTTGCAGTGAAGTATTAACAATACATTAAGGCTCTCTGGAGCAGATAAACATTAACTTATATCCAGGCATGGGCAAGAAGGGTATTAAGCCCCCCAGCATTGAGTGGTGGGGCAGTGTATCTGTGTTCTCTGGAATAATAGTGTTCCTTCCAATACTTTTGGGATGAGGTGGGAAATTGGTAATGATATAGGCTGGTGATTACCCAACATCCTGACCTCACTAATGTTTCTGTCATTAAATACAATGAAATCCTCACAGCTATGCTCCTAAATAGTAGAAAGACATCTCTTGAGAGTAGAGACAATGAATGTGCAGGTGTCCCATTACCTTTGCCCATATAGTGCATATGGGGTTTAATTTTAAGATGGTTTTGCTTATTTACTGATTAGGGTATTTGAATATATTCCAGGGCACAGGAGTGGCTTGGTATAATCTGCATTACACTGAAATGAAGATCACAACCATGTATCTTGTGACTGTGGGGTTACATGTAGATGATGATAAAAAAAAGAGTGCCAAGGACTAATTCCTGGGGGACTCTTTGAGAAACAGTATCTTTGGCAGATTTATGTTTAGCAAGGGAAACAATGTGGAATCCATGAGAAATACAAGAATAGAACCAAGCAAGGACAGTGATGGTGATTACAATCACAGGATGAAAGATGGATGATAAATGTGTTATGATTAACTCTGTCAAATGCAGGACTTAAATCTTAAAGGAGGACTGGAGAAAGTAGAGCCACCAGATTCAATGGAGAAGAGGTTATGGAAGACCCAGTAAACTGTGAAAAGCACAGTAGCTGGACATCTGTTTGGAACACCTAAATCTACCTTGTCCATCAGTGGAAAAGGACCACCATAAGACCCTCACTGAGCAGATATTAGGGCATGGTGGTCTTATAGCTTTGCATGGATGTGTGTGATTCACTGTGAACTGGAATAAACACAGTAATTGGGCATCTGTTCTACGAACCAAAGAGGACACTTAACTATATTGTGCCTGTCAATAGAAAGGGGGCACATAGCACCACCAGTGAATTGAGTGGTGGTCATCCTATGGATTTCCAATTTGCACTTTGCAGATATTTTGTGAGCCACTCCTACCTTGGCCGTCAATGGAAAGAGACCATGGAAAGCTCCAGACTATACATTTCCAAGCATGTGTCTGAATTACTGTGACACTGAGAAAATCACAGTAATTTGACATATATTTGTGTGAAGAAATCCCCTAACTTTAGTCCATGGATGGAAAGGGACCACCAAAGGACCACCATCGAACAGCGGTGGCACAGACACAGTAATGGTACAAAATGTTGCTGTGTGTTGCCTTAGTATGAGCATATGAAACAGCATTAAAATGGTTTTAAATTGTCACTAGAAACACCTACAGTGTCTGTGCAGTGTGTAGATGTACAGTTAGAGCCTGCAGGCCATCATTTTTCATGTGAATTTGGGTTAGTCATCCTCGAGCACTTCATCAGCAGTCAGTTTATCGCAGCTGGCTGGCTATTTTTGGTTCTAAGACTATTCTCAACTCAACACTGATACTGAGCTGCTTTAAGATTATACACTTATACCAGCAACACCCACACTACCATGTCAGGGTCAAAGCTTTGTTCCAAAATGCATATGATTACCTGCGATGCTCCTAAGGTGCTCCCTTGATGTGTCCATGGTGGTCCCTTGCCATTGATGATTGAGGAGGGCTGATACTTTCAGTGGAATGATTGCAGTCAGATTGTACACCTGCAAAGGGTTTTTGTGTATTAATGTACACAGTGTACATATACATACACTGTATTGTCAAAAGTATTAGGACACCAGTTTGTTTGTTCAGAAAACAAGGCTATTAAAAAGACAATGTCTCTACTGTCTAGAGAAAGCTTTCTACTATATTTTGGAGTATTTGACTGAAGTCCTTGAATGTATTTAGTGACAAGAGTTTTCTGTAGTCCAGGATGTTGAAAGATCACTGCTGCAGCTCATCTCCAAGTCACCAAGTCATCCCAAAAGGACTGGATGGAGCACTATCATTCCAGAGAGCTGTCCTTCCTTGTACCACTTTTGAAAGGTACTGACCACTGCATATTGGAAACGTCTAAAAGAAAGGCCTGCTTATGCATCTTGAAGTTTTCAAAATGTCCTGACACAGTCTTCATTTGGTTCTTGTCAGTGTCTTGCCATTTTTTCCATTTCAGTATTTCAATTTCAAGAACTGACTGTTCACTTGCTGCCCGATATATCCACCACTTGACAGGTGGCACTCGAACCAGATATATAATGTCATTACTAACATATGTTTTTGGTTTTAATGTTATGGCTGATTGGTGAGAGAGAGAGAGAGAGAGAGAGAGAGAGAGAGAGAGAGAGAGAGAACTTGTATTTGGTGAAATGTACATATGCTAAACTGCATTCAGAGGGTTACACGTGCGCTGCATTCGTCGTGGGCATTAAATATTGACATGCCGTGGAATGTTAATACTGCGATGAAGCCTATCGGACAGCGTATATACGCAGTGTCTCCATGACCCTTATTAGCACTGCTGCCTCAGAGCCAGTGTGAGGGGAGCTGGCTGAACTGAGCATGCAATATCAAAGTCATGACCCCAGCAGACAGCAGTGTACTGGGGATGTTCAACCACACCACCTGCCCCATCTATCACCCTGATCTATATCACCCTATTGGAGATTAAGTCTCCAACCTTTCAGTGCTGCTGCTGCTGCTAGGCAATGAGGCAGAGAATAAGCTGCACTCGATCTCGAACTGGAGACCTCATTACCGGGTGTTTCATAAGCATGCAAAAACCTGGGCTATATATACACACATTAGCGTTCCCTCAATAGATAACCAAACTGATTCAATTATTTGTTACTGTGCTCTTAGACTGATCCCTTCTGATCTGATTAAAACATAATCTGTTATTTATGTAAAAGGGATATGCAGGGAAAATCAATAGCCCTCCAAGACTCAATTGTAGTGTTGTTGGTTTATTCTTTCTTTATTTTTTATTTTATGTGTAATAATATATATATATATATATATATATATATATATATATATATATATATATATATATATATATATATTATAACCTGATGCTTCATCATGGTCTATTCTCCATGGCTCCGTGCTGACTTCAAACTTTTCCTTAAGCTAGAAAATGCCTACTGCTTCAGACAGTGGGAAGTGTGGCAGCCAGAGGACTACTTTGAAGGAGATTAGTGTAACACTGGATATTTTTTGAACACACTTTGTGTGTATAGCCTTCACTCCACATATGACTGACCCTTGCACATTGTAACAAATCATAATGCAATAACTGCATCTAATATAATAACTCTTATAATAAAATAAATTGCTGATCATGTAATAAAATCTTCAGACAATAAGGTAATAAGACCTTTGTACATAATGTAGTAAGGTGTTACATTACGTGCTCTTAGTTACATTACAGATTTAGCAACAATAAAATTAAGAATAATGTAATAAATTATAATGTAATAAATTAATAAAATTGAATACATGTAATACATTGTAATAAATCTAACAAATTCTTGTATGTATAGGTTCAGTATGTAACATTTTGCAATACAGTAGTGCAAATGTTCAATAATTTTGAAATACACCACATACTTTTATTAGATTTATTAGATTAGCACTAACATACACCCACGGTCAGAAATAACCGCACCTGCACCTACCCCCTTTTGTATGAAGCACCTTTAATTTTTTTGTATTTATTTAAGTAACAGAAACAAAACTGTGGAAATGTAGTCAATCTCAAGACTGTAAGAAGAGAGAAATAATGGAAGTTTGCAATGAAGAAACCTCAATTAACCTATTACATTAAATTAAATAATTTCAAGCTGACCTACAGACACAAGGTACAAACACTATCTTCACTATCTGAATGAAATGAAACACTATGGTAGGAGACCCTAGAGAACTCCACTGTTTACTCAAATTTTAAAAAGCCAGACCTGAGGAAGCCAAATAGAACTTTACCGCAGCGACTTCTTTGTTACAGTGGTGTGAAAAAGTGTTTGTCCCCTTCCTGATTTCCTGCTCTTTTTTGCTTTTTTTTACATGGCCCTGTGTGAAAAATAATAACTCGTTGGGCCACCTTTAGCACAACTGCAACCAAGTGGGTCTTTTACAGCATTATGGAGGAATTCTGGCAAACTCATCTTTGCAGGGTGTTGTAATTCAATTGTGTGGGTTTCGGTATAACGGCCTTTTCAGGTCATACCACAGCATGTCAATGGGATTCAGGTTAGGCACTAATCTTGTTTGTTTTCTTAACTTCATTCAGAGGCTGGACTTGCTGGTATGTTTAGGATCATTGTCCTGCTGCATTATGCATTGTTTCAGCTTGAGGGTCCTACAAACAGATGTTCGGACCATCTCAGATATTGGCTCTCAGACTACCACCACAATATTTTCTGTTAGTATAATGTTAGCACTGAAAGGCCGTGTTACTTTTACGCCAGCTGTAATGGGATGCACACCTTCTTAGAAGTTCCACTTTTGTCTCATCAGTCCAAAGAATATTTTCCCAAAAGTCTTGGAGATCAAGATGTTTTTTGCAAACATTGAGGCGACTTTAATATTCTTTTGCTCAGCAGTGGTTTTCTTCTTATGAACTCTACCATGCAAACCATTTTGCCAATCTCTTTCACGATGATGGATGCACTGAACCAAAGACTTTTAACTTTAGAGGCAAGTGAAGTACAAGTTCTTGGATGTTATTGTGACCTCTTGGATGAGTGATTGCTCAATATGCCCACACACGTAATTTTGGGCAGCTTAGGAAGGTTCACCACTGTTCCAATGTCTTTGCCATTTGTGGATAGTGGCTCTCACTGTGGTTTGCTGGATTCACAAAGCTTTGGAAATGGCTTCATAGCCCTTTCCAGACAAATAGATCTCGATACTTTCTTTCTCAACTGTTCTTGAATTTCTTTGGACCTCGGTATGATGTGTAGATTTCAAGGATCTTTTGGCAGACATTACTTTGTCAGGCAGGTCCTATTTAAGTGAGTCTTTGAGAGAACAGGTGTGGCAATAATCAGGCCTGGGTGTGGCTAGAGACAATGTACCCACGGGGCAATCACTTTTTCACACAGGGCCGTGTGGATTTGGATTATTTTCTCCCTTAATAATAAACACCTTCATTTATAAATTGCATCTGTGTTTATTTGTGTTGTCTTTGACTAATATTTAAATTAGTTTGATGCTCCAAACATAAGTGTGACAAACATACCAAAACAGGGAAATCAGGAGGACAAACCTTTTCACACCACTGCTGCTCATACAGAACCAAATGATGCCTTGAAAGTACAGTCTGTACTATGTTCATAGATGTTCTAGGTGAAGTGATGCATTTTCTAAAAAAGCAGTTCATTTAAAGTGTGAATCATAGAGTCTAGACCTCCTTTGTAGGTGTGTCAGAGAGTGCGGATCTGCATAGAATGAGCATTGAGGAAAGTCCTTGATGATACTGCCTGCATGATGGAATTAAATTAGTCCCAAAAAATGGCATTGGTCTTTGATAACCTGACTAATTATAAACAATGTTGCTATGAATTACAATTTAGAATAAATATGACCTCCTATGTTTTGTAGACAGTGGTGGTACAGTGGTGGATACTGGAAAACTTAAAAGCTGTTTGAAATGTCCTAAAAACACAAAAACTGTATAAGATGAGCATAAGGTCCAAAAATTAGGCTGTTTTGTAACCATCGAGTTGGATCTGAATATGCTTGTTGAGTGAGTTTATGAATTTGCCTCTGTTTAACCAACTCTGGATTGTACCATTATTTCATATTCCATGATCTGTATTGATTCATTCTGCCCTTATCCTTGTCTAAATGTTTATGAACCTCCTTCTATTTAGATACATTTCTGATTGATATAGGCTGCACTCATTGCTGGCTAGAGGCACACACACACAATGCTCCAAAATCTAGTAGAAAGCCTGTCCAAGAGTGAAATGCCAAGATAGATTAGATCAATTTGAATATTCAATGTTATTATAATAAATTATTAATGGTATACTTCATTATCATTTTACATTATTTTTATGTATTACTTTATGGATTTATTGTGATTACAAGTGCATATGTATACTAAATATTCAATGTTGTGTTATCTTACATTTGGATGAATTTTATTACATATCAGCAATTCATTACATTCTCTAAACAACCTTCGTTTAACATTATGAAATGTGCAATCATTATAAACTGTTCAATATAATCATGACTCTCACTGGTCCATCGTTTGTTATTCATTGGCACACTTTTGGTAGGTACTGACCACTGCATACTGGGAACAGCCCAAAAGATCTACTTGATATTTTAGAAATGTCAGCAGAAAGTCAGTTTGGACTTTGTCAAAGAAGGTCGATTTATAAACTATTTTCTGCTCAAGTAACAAGGCCAACATAACATGCCCCAGTATTGGTGCCAATAGGTTCATGTTTATCTGTTTCAGAGAGTCCTGGGAATTGGTAGTACTCTACTTCAAGATGAGCAGATGAATTAACCAATTGCCAAAATAGATACAATAATTTTAAGGCCCAATATTTAGCATGTGTATTTCTGATTTGACATTTTTTATAAAATAAGCATTATGGATGACTTTTAAAAATCTTCAGGTAGGTATACTATAAAACCAAGCACAGCAATATATTGTATGAGCTAGTCAGTCTGCTCAAGTGTTGTGGCCGAACGACCATTAAATATAAAACAATGGTAGTTCCAAATCCATGTGCATTGTGTTAGACTGAAAGGCAAAGTAATTGGACATCTGTTCGAAGAACTTGAGAGGACACCTAGCTTGAGGCTCCAGACTGCAGCTCTCTGATCTGCTGGCATATGACAGTATTATGGAGCCATGTGTGTATCCTCCAGAGTGCTCTTCAGAGGACAATTGTCGGCAGTGTGTGTGGCATGTTTATAAAAGACAGTCATCATAGCCGTGAGTAAATCATCATTTTGTCGCCAAACTGTCACAGGCAGCACAGACATAAAATATGTCTTTATTTTTGTGGCTCTAAGAATAACAGCGCTCAGGTGCAATTCTTCTCTTAGATACTAAGAAAACATAAGGTTTGTATTTCAAAAAGCAATTTAAGAATGCCGTTTCCAGCTTCTAACCTACTCTGCCTTACCGTCAACTTCTGTTAGGATTTGCTTTACATCTTCTTTGTTTTAAAGTTAAGAGCCACATGTATCTTCATATCAAAATGAGTGAACTCATATTCCCTTGAAATGTTTGTTTTTGACCTATTTTCTAATTAAAACACAAATTCACAGGAGCCTTAACTGTCCCACAAAGAGGTGGTTCATATATAATTAGTATAATGTACATAGAGGATGGTGGAAATGTCACTGAGTGTTTATGTATTCGTATAAAGAAAAGACAGCAGTAGTCAGTGAGTGTCTACCTGTAAAACATTTCTGAAGCATTGATAAATGTGGAGTAACTGATAAATGGTAACTCATTACAGGCCATGTAGAGCACTGGGAATGGGAACATATATATATATATATGTATGTGTGTGTGTGTGTATGTGTGTGTGTGTGTGTGTGTATGTGTGTATTAATGTGTGTTCTATTCCCTCTTCTGAAGCAAATTCCTAGTTCCCTTTCCCATAGGTTGTGTAGAAAAAATGATGCAATGTAGAACAATTTCTATTAAAAACACATGAAGAATTGTGTGTCCAGAAAAGAAATAAACCATTGATTTGTCTTAATCCTAGAAACCATAGTCTTTAACAAAGAAACACTTCTAAAGCCCTCTTTTTAAGAGCATAACTTTACACACATACCTGCTGCTCAGTTTTGGAATTAGTTTAAATCCCTACCAATCAAGTTGGGCATATTTAAAATACTTTGATCTGTGTGTGAGATTGTCATGAGAAGAAGAAAATGTATCTACTAGGTCTACAGAATTGGTCTGCATCACCTCAACATAACACTGAGAAGAAATTACTCTACATATGATTACAATACTTCATATAACCGTATACCTGATACAAAAAAATAGCAGTAAACGTTGACACTCTCACACACACACACTCTCTCTCTCTCTCTCTCTCTCTCTCTCCTCAACTCATCTCTCTCTCTCTCTCTCTCTCTCTCTCTCTCTCTCTCTCTCTCTCTCTCTCTCTCCTCTCTCTCTCTCTCTCTCTCTCTCTCTCTCTCTCTCTCTCACACACACACACACACGCACACAGTCATGGACAGATGTGGGAGACCACTATAGCCCTGCTGAAATCTCATTTACTGCCTAGACATTTCTGTAAATGGGTTGAGAAAGAGGAAAAAAAGTGAACTGAGTGTGAACCAGGTTCAGAACCAGCCTCCTGGATCTGCTTATAACAGATCTACATCACTGACACCTACAAGCAGCTGAGGATGGATGTTCTCTGAGAAATACATCAAAGTTCCTCATCAGTCAGTTTCAACACCTGACATGAGAAGATAAGGGCTCCAAAATCATGGACCACTGTTCTCTACTGTATCAGGTGGGTTATGTGTAGTACAATGGAAATGGGCTTTTGGATACATTAAAGATGAAGCCAAATGGAAGTAAACAGTCAATATAAAAATCATCAGCTACAACCTAATGACCTTCTACAGAAGAGAAAAGACAGGCTGCACACAAGAGCTGCACACAAGAGCAGACGTCTGAAATCTTCACTACTGGACTTTCCGGATTAAACCATGGGGAAAGAAACGAGGTGCACTCTTCTCTTCACTGTTGGAAAGTGAAGCTTCAGAAGAGCTTAAATATAGTCAATATGGGATAAATACAAATCTAAACATACCATTCACTTTCAGACATGAAATACAAAGAATTACACTAGAATTCCAGAAACATTCCAGAAGGCATTTGGAATTTGGATGGCTTACTAAAGATCTGTCTTGTGACCATGCAAAATATGATGCCCTGGAATATGAATACGTCTCTAAACACACCTCCCCAAATTCCATATAATCTGGAAGAAGACGAATTCCAGAAACATTCCAGAGACATCCCAGAAGGCATTACTAAAAATCTGTCTTGTGACCATGCAAAATATGATGACCTGGAATTTGCATGCAACTCTAAACAAATCTCCCTCAATTCCAGACAAATTGGAAGAAGAAGAATTCCAGAAACATTCCAGAAACATTCCAGGAAGCGTTGGGAACTTGGGCTCTCATCTCACTAAATCCCTGTTTCCTGAGCAGGCAAAGCTTTATTTTACCTGTCCACCTTCCGCGTAACAGCAGTCGTGCAACAGCGCGAGAAGGGCGACCTGAGCAACTTCGCACGCGCGGTGCGCCATTCCC
Organism: Acestrorhynchus altus; assembly: GCA_034509495.1. NCBI lineage: Eukaryota > Metazoa > Chordata > Actinopteri > Characiformes > Acestrorhynchidae > Acestrorhynchus > Acestrorhynchus altus. The sequence goes on along the minus strand of CM067504.1, from coordinate 32,324,368 downwards.
GCACGCGCAATCGCAGCATTCCCGGCCATCCTGGATGGGTTTAGAGGAAACTGGCGCGCTCTTACCTTTAGCTGAAGGTCGGACGACGCTGCGCTCCTCTGCTCGGAGGTGAAGGATGGACCGGAGAGATGCAGCGGTGGAAGTGTAGAGCGTTCGGCCACTGGCGGCGCTGTGCTGCTGAAGCTGAGCGGCGCGGGATGAATGGCCGGACTGCTGCCTCGGTTCCTTCAGAAAAGCGCGGACACGCAGGACTGCGAGCAGCTATAACCTGCTGGAAACTCCTCCCCTGTCCTCCTCCCCTAGCGTAGAAGATCTGCAGCTCAGCCAGCAGACCGAGGACAACACTGTCAGAAGGTGACCATCCCTGGAATGACCTAAACACCTCTTCAAGGGTTCTTTAGAAAAGAAGAACCATGCAGAAGCAGACGCAGAAGCACTCAAATAATCATCTGAAACAGTAAATGATTCCCTGCCTCATGCTGGTGCTTCTTCTGTATGAAGGAAATTGAAGGATTACAGCTAAGATCTTAGATGATCCTCACCTGTGTTTTCTTTTTAACCTTCAGAAATCTAGATTCATTTTGTGGGATTGTGTGAAAGGTTCCTTTTGGTTTTTAAACTGGGATTTAATTGATTTGGAAATGAATGATTTGTAGCTGCCAAATCACAGACAATTCATCACACAACGGTCAGACCACCATGGTAGTTGTACTCTATGTGCTTTGCTATGATATGAGCACAATGTCTGTAGGTTACTCTGATCCTGAAATATGAAGCCTAGAAAACAGCATGTAACTGCTGAGGTTCTAAGAGTTAAATAATCAAAATGAAGTGATGTGAATGGGCTTCCTGAATGGCAGAAGTGCATCTAATGGGAAATAAACAAAATATTGTTTTGGGTTCATCATTCAAGAACACTGACAAGCGCACAATGTGCATAAATTTATCCCTGAATCCATAAATGTGCAATAATATACTGGCAGCTATGGTTGCCCGAATGGTATCATATACAATATTTATTTGCAGTGTACAAAATATTATTGTATATTTTTTGGTAACAATAAATTTCATATTCAAGAATGTTTTGTTTCATTTATAATATATTATTGTAGGAACAAATAGATACTAATACAAAGGCAAATTAATGTTTCACAGGAATCAACCAACAAGAATGAAACTTGGTGAGGTAGGCTGGACATCACGAGACATAAATGATTCAACTGTCATGATTGGATGTGCATGTGAACAGAAACCGCCCTTACCGCTTTTCCTGACTGACTCATGTTTTCCAATCTGTTGGTAGCATCTTTTGCAAGTGACATATGCCTCGGAGAAGAGTTTGAAAGTTATTCCAACTGTTGGAAGAGTTCAAGAGTGGTTGCATTGTAAGGCTCTAGGAAGCAGGATGGCCTTATCAACATATTGCATACCATACTGGTCACGTAGATATTACTACACAAACCACAGAAAGCGAGAGTTGTCCGATGCAAAGAGTGCCCCAACAGCCATGATTGTGGACATTCAGTGAGCAGTGTCACCCTCCATGAATCATCATAGTTTCTGCCAGCACCATTGGCAGATGGCTGCAGGATTTGGGACTACATGCACCATTATCACGTCATCATTATGATGACTGCCCTTAACACCATATCAGTTTTGCCAAAGACTGCCATGCTGTTGCACCAGACTGTCATAGAGTCACACAGAATGGCAGCTGGTCTTCAATGATGAGTTCTGCTTTTGTCTTGGTGAAGACAACCAACACTTTTGTGTGCGTGTGTTACTCCAACAGACACATTGCCAAACCTATACCCAGTTGAAAATGTGTGGGATGCAATTGGATGCCCAATCAACCTCTACTGCAGGAGAATATTTGAATGGTTTCGGATTAGACATCGGGCATGTTGCATTAGCAAACAAGGTGGCCCGGAATCATTACTTCTGTATGTGTAGCTCAATAAATATTGCCCACAACATTCCAAATGTTTATTTTTTTAACCTAACCTTTATCTGTCTTTTGAATAGCAATCTGACCCTTCCTTCTGGAGTGATGATGAGTATGATTAATATAAGAAAACACTCATTACAAAAAAAGACCACCTGTTGTTAAAGGCCATAAGTTAATTGTACAGAGACTATTTCATTTATTTGGTTGGTTATCTGCAAAAAATCAAAAGTGCTATGTAATGAATTAGATTAAGAAAGCCTGTTATTGACTAAATTATTTATAGTAGACGTGCCTACTAGTGTATAAAAGTCTAAGGCAGTCCCACAAATCTACTTACCTCTGTGGTTCCTGAATACGATTTCAGTAATTGTGCAGCATCCCTACAGACATATAGAATATAGGGTATAGAATAGTGGTAATGTGACTTGATCTTAATTCACTGTATTTGTTTGCTGTTTATTTGAATTAATGTTAAAGATTATGCATAAAAAAATAGTTACCTCAGCAACCAACACCCCCTTTTGGACACAAAGTGGGTGTATACACACACACACACACACACACACACACACACACACACACACACACACACACACACACACACACACACACACACACACACAGGGGCAAAAAAGCATTTTGTCAGCCACTGATTGTACATGTTCTCCTACTAATAAAGATGAGAGAGGTCTGTAATTTTCATCATAGGTACACTTCAGCCATGAGAGACAAAATGAGAAAACCCAAGAAATCACATTGTAGAATTTTTAAAGAATTTATATGTAAATGATGGAAAATAAGTATTTGGTCAATAATAAAAGTTCAACTCAATACTTTGTAACAACCTTTGTTGGCAATGACAGGTCAAACATTTCCTGTAAGTCTTCACCAGGTTTACACATACTGTTGCCCGTATTTTGTCCATTCCTTCATGCAGATCTCCTCTAAAGCAGTGATGTTTTGGGGCTGTCGCTGGGCAACATGGACTTTCAACTCCCTCCACAAATTTTCTATGGGGTTGAGGTCTGGAGACTGACTAAGCCACTCCAGGACCTTGAAATGCTTTTTCCTGAGCCACTTCTTCATTGCCCGAGTGGTGCCTTTGGGATCATTGTCATGCTGGAAGACCTAGCCACGTTCCATCTTCAATGTTCTCACTGATGGAAAGAGGTCTTGGCCTAAAATCTCATGATACATGACCCCGCTCATTCATAACATAGATAATCCTGTCCCCTTTGCAGAGAAACCCCCAAAGCATGTTTCCACACCCATGTTTCACAGTAGGTCTGGTGTCCTTCGGACAAAGGTCAAACAGGTGCCATTAGTACAGGTAAAGAGTGGGGGACAGAAGAGCTTCTTAAAGAAGTTTGCAGATCAGTGAGAGCTATATAGAAGTTATAAATACATTCTTTAAAAATTAAAAGACATTTGGCTTATTTGTGTAGGCTCTAAATAGATTCTTTAAAAATCCTACACTGTGATTTCCTGGATTTTGGATTTTGCATGAATAACTGCAATCACACAATTCCTGTACTTTCTGGTGTTTATGAGACAGAGGTATGTGCAGTGTGATATGCAATAATCTCAATGTAGCTTTCATGATTTGTGTGTGTCTTAATATCTTTAGTAAAAGGTTCAGGGAGTGCTTTGGCATCAAACACTGTGAAGCTTTAATGGAGGAAATGAACAGCTCACTGTTCACCCAAATTCGGCTTCAACTAAATTAAATAAACGGATTAATCAAGGAAGGAGGGGAAATTTGCAGAAGACACATTGACAGTGTGCACATACTGACAATGTAATACAACGGCTGAGGTAGGCTGTGTGTGCGCAGAGGGCTCTTTTAAAGGGTAGTGGTCCCTATCCTGCATATTGTAGAGCTTTCCCTGCTCCCAACAAACCTGATTCCACTAATCAGCTCAATAACAAGCTGCTTCGTTTCAGAGACCTTCAGAGTGTGTTAAAGCTAAAATGAACTGTCAGGACAAGCGAGGGTTAAGAAGAAGGCAGATAAGAGCAGTGAAGGCAAAATCCATGTCAAGACACCATCAGAGAGTCAAAACACAGACAGACAAACAGAAAAGACAACAGTCAAAAATCAGTCCTCATGAGCTGCAACTGTTGTTGATGAGACGGGCTTCAGGTGAGGGGCAGGGCTTAGCCCTAGTGCCACAGAGGGAGCCATTACAGACAAAGCTATGAATTCTGTCATGCAAGCAAATGTTTAATCATAGTGGATTATTTATTCATCTTTAAAGATATTCATTTGCTATTTTAGTTGATGCTTGATAGTGTTTTCAAAAGATCAAAGGGATGTGATTTAAATGAGATATGATATGTAAATGATCATATTTATATATATTTAGCTTCATATTTAGCTTTATTTTAGCTTTATATTTAGCTTTTATATTTAGCTTTATATCTTTATATTTTATATTCTTCATACTTTATATTTTGCTATATAAATATTTAGTAAAATAATATTTAGTATGTTTAGTAATCTAAAGTTTATCATTCAAAGTTACTGACACTCAATGTGTATGCAATTAGCCCTGAATCATAAGCACATTGTTCTATTTGAATGAGCTTTGCTTGACGTTATTCATCATCATGTTAAATGAGACACTAGGTAATGCCATGCACGTGCTTTTGGAATCTAAATGCACTTTGCATTTGAAATATATTTAGCATTTTTTTTTTTAAGATATACAGATTTAAATGTTATTTTCCCTTAACATGCATTAGCTTATTTTGGAGAGAATTCCTCTCTGTATTTCTCTGGTAAATAGGATGGCAGCAGTACAGACAAAGTGTTACAAATTTGAACAAAACAGTGATTAAAATATGCCACAGCTGAAAATCCCAGCTGAGAATTCTTCACTAATTGCAAAACTGTACATCACAGTCAAAGTGACAATGACCCATATTTATCAAGCGTCTCAGAACTGTTCCTCTTTGACCACATTACTTAAATGATTATGGCATAAAAGCACAAATTGATTGCTGATCATCACTCTTACTTTGAGGCCTGATAAATATGGACCAGCATGATTGAATTCTAAATCAAGATGAATCATTTATTCCTGCTAAATGAAGATGCGTGTTGTTGGGATATTACCAGAGTAAGTCATAATACTGTAGGAACTACAAGCTGTAAAAAATGTTTAAGGATTGTTTTCCCCCCTCAAGGACACTTACCAAACACTGCATGGCCAAAAGTATGTGGACATCTGAATATCATCTCCCAATGGGCTTGATGAACATCTCATCTGAAAACCATGGGCATTAATAGCTAGTTACATACATCAACATTCTCTACTCTTCTGAGAGGGCTTTATACAATGTAAGGGTTAAATTATATAAAACATCACTGTGAGGATTTGTTTGAGTTCAGCCACAAATGTTAGTGACATTAGACAATGATTTTGGGCAATAAATCCTGGCTCACAGTAAGCATTTCTTATTCATCTAGAAAGTATTGAATAAGGCAAGGTTTTTTTTGCAGGCCAGTCAGATCTTCTATACCAAACTCAGCAGAAGACTTTTCTTCACCCAAGCTTATGTTAACTATAGAACTATGAAAAAACAGCTCCAGATCTTTGCTCTTCCACCAGATATCACAGTTGGCACTCTGCATTTAGGCAAGTAGCATTCAGAGTGGTCCAAAAGCTGCCAGATGGTGAACTCACTCCAGAGAATGTTCCCATGGTTCCAGAGTCCAGTGGCTTAACACCATTCCAGCTGATGCTCAGATTTGCACATGGTTATCTTGGGATTGTGTGCAGCTGTTTGGCCAAGGAATTTATAAAACATAATTCTTGTTCATAAGTGGTTAGAACTCATTAGTTTTGGAACCTAAGATGTGTCTTTTAAACACTTTGTGGATACATAGTCTATGCTATTGTGTCTCCTAACATTTCACAGCTGAAAAGTTATTTCTCCTCAATCTTTTTTTATTTACAGTAATAGCACTTGCAGTTGATTGGGGCAACTCTAGCAAGGTAGAAATGAACTGATTGATTGGAAAGGTGGCATCTGTATAGCACAGCCTTACTAACAAGGAGTAAATCTGCTTCTTTTGACTTAATTGTTAAAGAGTACAACCATCTTTAATTTCATCAGCTCTCCCAGCCTCTAAACACATTTGATAATGTAAGTCAGGGTGTTGATTTTGAGTGTCTAGAGGCGGGGCTTAGTGAGGAAATGCAGGGTAGAAATGAACCAATCAGAGGCTTTTCTGCTTCATATTACACCATGTCCACCATTTGAAAGCATCAACATTTGGAAGGATGTCACTCACTGCTGCATAATAAAGAAAAAAAACCCTCAAACTTTCATTGTCAGACAATGTGTGAAACAAAGGCAATTTCAGATGAAACAGAACAGAATTTTCAACCCCTAGGGGACACACAAAGGACAGTTGGAACAGCAAAAGTGCAATTTATCAGCATTAAACTTGTGATCCCTACGCCAAATTTGCAGGATATTTTTTTTTAGTTTAGCATATATTTTTCTTATTTAGTATTTACAGGAGACAGTCACATGTGCCAGGTGTTTTTTGTTCAGGAGATCTCAAATTTCTCTTATTTTTTGCTTGTAAAGATTGGATTGACACAGATATTTATAATATGTTTTATTTTTAATAGTAGACAAAAACAACCCTGAATTAAAATGTCTATCCAATATCTGAATCAATGATGTCGTTAGCCTCATCCCCTATAGCCGAGAACACACTTTCACTGCTCCACAATTCAATGCTGATAGCTTTATACTCCTCCAGCCCATGCCTGGCATTAGACACAAGTTCATGTTTCATTTGCTCAAGAGATTCTTAGTTCATTGTCAATATTTCTCTACACAGAGTACACAAGTTATGTGTTATCTGTGTCAACAATGGGTGAAATAAAGGTTGGCCCAATGCTTCCATTAATAGGGGTGTCTACAAACATTTGGACACACACACAAATGTTTGTGGACACCCCTATTAATGCGCCATTTGGCCAACATTTGGAGTATATATATATATATATATATATATATATATATATATATGTGTGTGTGTGTGTGTGTGTGTGTGTGTGTGTATGTGTATAAACAACTTAGTGTTTGTATACAGCAGTGTACAACTATCTAATTGGTAACAACTGCAGCCTCTACATGGCAGACTAGGTTATATTCCCTAGTTTGCCGTCTACACCAGCCTACACAATTAACCAAATGTCTTACATATAAATGTGAACAATTTCACAAGATCAGTTTATTCAAAACAAGCTTTTGCAGCCAAGTTCCCATATGCCATGTATAGACTATACATCCAGATGTTTGTAGACACCTCTTCTACTGAATCATATAATTCAAGTTGCATCCATTGCGGAGACATATGCATATGCAGCACAGCTAAGCTCTGTAGAGAAGATTTGACGATAAAATTGGACTCTTGAAACAAACATGAACCTGTTGGCAACATTCCTAATGCCAGATGCGCTAGAGGGGTATAAAACCATGCAGCACTGAGTTGTGGAGTAGTCAAACGATGTGGACAATGATGAGACAGAAATATGATGAAGAAGTTGGGGATGGGGTGCGGTGGTGAACATTCGAACATCCTAACTTTACTAATGCTCTTGTCGCTGGATGGAATCAAATCTTCACAGCAGTGCTCCAAAATCTAGTACAAAGCCTTCATGGGCAGTAGAGACAGTTACTACAACAAAAGCAGGATGAACCATTGAATGTGCAGGTGTCCCAATACTTTTGTCCATATAGTCTATGAATGAAAAGTTTTTCCTACCATTATCTGAGCCCTTTAAAAAGTTCATTTCAACTCTGTGTACCACAACTCTCATCTCAATATATCTTAGCCGTTAACTGGTGATGCTTGCTGCTGACCTCACTCCTCCGGAACAGTGCTGTCTGAAAGTCAGGTCACCACTCGTCAAGAGTACCCTGATTCTCCCTCTTACAATCCACACCAAAACAAATACTCACAGTTAGGGGCAGCCTCCCCTCTGCTCTACTGACCCCAGAACAGCAAGGGGCTTCATAACAGGGAAAACTTGCTGTCTCTGCAGTGTTTTATCAAGCTCTGCTGTTATGGCCTTTTCTGATGAGTTCCTCAACCTTCTCAGTGTGAGGGTGAGGTTTGAGTCGAGCAGATGGCTGGATCTCGCACCCCATGTGTAATATCCCATCCGTTCCATTAGCATACAGTAACCTGGATTATAACTGGAAGGGGCGAATATGTGAAAAGCTGTCTCCTTGAAGATATCACTGGAGCCCACATGCTTCATACATCAATATTCAAGTCTCCTGAATGCAAACCACCAACAGAAATAGAAAGGATGTGGCAAGGGTACCACAATGCTCGATTTCATTATCTGAAGGAGTGAGAGAGAAAGAGGGAGAGAGAGAGAGAGAGAGAGAGAGAGAGAGAGAGAGCACGATGAAAAGATAGAGATTCTATGATACAGGAATATAAACTACACCCAGGACAAATATGCAGCTATCAGACACGTTTGCTTAATTAAGGTATTCATTTCATGTAATTACCACAGAAATCCGGAGAGACACAAGAGTGTTACACAATGAACTTCCTGATACTGCTGAAAGCCATCAGAGAATTAAATAGCTCAGTAACATTATATGATTGCAAAGGTTGAATATGAAAGTGACTTTTAAACAAGTCAGACATTTTTTTTTTACTTGTAATTTTCATTTGTATCTTAACTGAAGTCCACTCTGATGTTGACCTCCTACCAGGCCTGGTTTCAAATGGCCTTTAATTAAATGTGGAGTGTGGAGGTGGACATGTATAATAGGCTTTAGGTAGTCTCAACCTCAGACACCCAATGGACAGTAAATGGATTCATTGAACAATAAACTGACAGTATGTCAGTTCTCCTTTGTTTTTCTGCATATGCATGTGTGTGTGTGTGTGTGTGTGTGTGTGTGTGTGTGTGTGTGTGTGTGTGGGAATCATGGACCGGTGCATATTGATATATGCGCAATATGAGCAAAAGATTCTATGTGCACACCTGACCTTTGCACCTTTTTATTGGACATTCTGCATCTATTGAGTCTTAAAGTGATAGTCATTAATTTATGATTGAATTTTTATAAATTGAAAGCAGTAGTATTCCTGAGTGGGGATAAAACAAATGAATCAAATACATGGCATCAATGTGGTGCACAATCCTTATTTTTGTTACCTTATCTTTAGCTTTTAGCCCTTTTAGTCTAGAGTTTTGGAACTGGTCAGTTTTACACATCTATTTTGGTTCTGCTGGATTTTTTTAGAAGGTGGAACAGTATTGGACACCTTGAAGACAAATCTATTTGTTTTATTATTTATTTGTTTTTCAGGATGTTTACTCTTTAAATATCTTGTGCATTGGGATATTGTTAATAGTGATGCTAGAGACGAGAGAGAGAGAGAGTCAGTCATATCAGAATATGAGTCCTTGTTATATCTCCTTGTTTATACACTCACTGTCCGTTATTATCAGCTCCATTTACCATTCCGGAGCACTTTGTAGTTCTATAATCACAGATTGTATCTATTTCGTTGCTTAGTTTCATTCTTTTTTTCAGGGCCCCACAAGATGATGGGTCATATTTGGGCTGAAAATTAATATAACAAATTAGAGAAGAAAAAGTCACACATTTTAAACAGCAGAAAATTTGTTATTATAAGAGTAAAACATCTAACTTACCACTTATACTATAAAATAAAATAAAAATACTAAACCTATGCTTCGTCTCTGGCAAAGATGCTACAATATTAAGTCTATTTTTCACAAGTCATTTTTCCTGGAATGTAAGAAACTCAGCCATCTGCATTCTTTCATGCATGCACAAGCACAACTGATTTATACACACACACACACACACACACACACACATGCACATCCATCACACCCAGACATATAATTTTCATCTGCCTCTAGTCGCAGTGTCACGCTGGCGGATTCAAAAAGGGCTGACAATGGTCATTATTGTTGCACGTCCCCCTATAGGCCAATTACTTGCAGCGCTACCACAGCGAATGACCTTCCCTTCTCCTCTGATCCTGGGCTGGGCTGTCACAGTACTACAGCACACAGTCAACACAGTCAGTGTAGACACGCTTACTCATCCCCGATGCAGCCGTGTGCACATCCAATAACCCTGACCCAGTTCATCTGTAGAGAAAGAGAAGAACAGCAAGCCTTTTTACTTATTTAAAGAGCTCATATCTCAACAGCTCACTGGATATTTTTAAAAATTGGTATCAGTTTACCAACCCTAACTTAACTTTCACACTTAAAATTGTACGTAAAACTGTAAGTTGCTCTATTGTTTTTGGTTACTGTTCTGTTTAATGGGCACTGAACCATTAATGTAAGTTGAAAAAATTAGAGAAGATAAATCTTTAAGGTAAGTTTCTGCACACATGAACAAGTTTTTTCTACAATATCACATTCAAACTTAGAACCATTAAGGAGTGGTTGTGAAATGTTAAAGGTCTGATAGGGTTGAAGATTAAAAAAAATCTCAAACAATTTTCCTAGAATCTCTATTTTTAAAAACCTTTATGTTTTTGATTACAGGTTCTATACCAATCTAATGGTTGCTGTAACAGTAGAGGAGGCAGGGCATAGGGCAAGATGGAGGCAGATGATCCACTGTGGCGACCCCTAAAGGGAGCAACTGAAAGAAGAAGAAGTTCTATACCAATCTAATAGTTTTTCAAGAACCTTTGATTTTATAAAGTTTTCTTTTATGGCAAAAATTATATACCAATTTAATAGTGTTCCTAAAATCTTTAATTTTAAGGTAAAGGTTGTATATCCATTAAATTATTTTCTAAGAATGTTTAAGTTTCAGAAACTTCTTAATTTTAGTTTAAAGTTCTATATCCATTAAATAGTTTTCCAAAAACTTTTTAGTAACCTTAATTTTTAAGATGTTATAGGTCTAATTGATAAAGATTAACAAACCTCGGCATAAAGTCAAGATTCTATTACCAATGAAGAGTTTTTTTAGAACTGCACTTCAAAGCCAGGAATCCTTTAGGATATTTTATTTCTAGGACTGTATGACATGAAATCTTGCACTTAAATAAAAGTGTAGTGTAAAGTAAACCCACATGGTGCATGACCAACCTTGAATGTTGAAATGTTGTTGAAAAAATGTCTGTTGTTGCATCAACATAAAACAACTCAAAACAACATTGTGATATCAAGTTGATTCACTTTTCAAAATCAAAACATAATTCAATGTTGATTCAAGCATGACTGTGATTTTGATGCAATAGTGAACAAATGGTGGAATGAGATGACATCTGTTTCTCAACTGCAATAGATTCTTAGACTTGGAGTAGAAGGGGGTTCCCCTGCCCTGAAGAACCCCTGCTGCAGTTCATTTCTATGATGTTTTGAAAACAAAAAAATAAAATAATGTACCAATTAAGATGCATTGTTTTGGTACCATTAATGATTATTCATTTGTATACCAAATTTCTCATGTATTATCACAATATATTGAATCATACTGATGATATTGTTAAATGTATGTTTTCACCAGGTTCTTGCCAATATACAGCTCTATCTGTGTAAACAGAAGTGTTTATAATATGACCACCAGTCACAATAATATTAAGTTACTGGTTTGAATGTGGTTAATCCATCCATCCATCCATCCATCCATCCATCCATTTTCTATACAGCTTATTCCTGAATAGGGTCACAGGGGAGCCGGTGCCCAGCCGGCAACTCTGAGCGCAAGGGCAAGAAACAACCCTAGACAGGGCGCGAGTCCATCGCAGGATGCACACACACACACATTCACACACTAAGGTCCACTTTAGAGTCTGAATGTAGTTAATGTAAAAGCTTTTTAAATTTAACTTTTCCCCAGTTTTCTTACTTCCAAGTCTTGTTAACTCAAGTATAAGAATACAGATCTCTGAGTTTTGAAGTACTTGGTTTTTCAATAGCTTACAGGGTGTTTCAAAGGGCAGTAGGTGTGTCAAAAGATGGGCTGAAGACTTGCATGTGCTTCATATTACATAAAGTCAACCAACTGTATTGGACTGCTATATATGGTTGCCAGAGAATGGTAAGATTCTGCCATTATATATGGCAGACATACTGCAGATTCTAATAGATGTCTACACTGGATGAGTGTTGATGATGTAGGTGGGGGGGGTTCTTCTTAATTCACCCAGACAGAGCAACCTCAGGATGGAACCTGTGCCGGTGATAGGGTCCAACACATTGTCCCTATGAATCCCAAATTTCTTTTATTTCCATGATCTAAATCAAATGTTTAAAATTTTATTTTGTTTAAATGTTTTAAAATTATTTTTAATAAACACATGCTATTGACATTTACTTTACCACATGGAAAGCTGTAGGACACATTTTAACTTGATTAGTCAGACTTGGATCTCGACCACATGTACACTAGTGTACACAGCATGTGTTTTCTATGTGTGGGTAGTCTCTCTCTCTCTCTCTCTCTCTCTCTCTCTCTCTCTCTCTCTCTCTCACTGATGATCGACCACAGCTGGCAGTACTCCAGAGTATGTTCCCTTGTGATGGAAATAGCCCTTTACATTATCTGATAGAACTGTTATGGCAGGGGTCACCAACCCTGCTCTTGGAGAGCTACCTTCCTATGGATTGCAGATTCAACTCTAATCCAGCCCACCTGATGCAGCTAATTACTGTCTTCAGAAGGTCTTGGTTGGCTGACTGGGGTGTGTTAGATTTGGTTTGAAGCTGAAACCTGTACTAGGGTTGGTGACCCCTGCGTTATAGAAATGGGAATGTGAGAGACATATATTTCTCCATTACATTGTAGAACCATCACTTTTCCCCAAAGCTGCATTCATTTTCTCCTGGAGCTGGACCACCTTGATAAGAAACTGTCAGTTACGTGGGGGGAGGGGTTGTAGAGGGGTGTAGCTTCCTTTGAAAATATGACTACTTTACATTAACTATTACTAAGCTTTCCTAAAGACCTGCAGAAAGGCACTGTCGGTATGACTGCCCTCGAGCTAAGACTGAAAGCATACTCCAATTTCCCACTGGCCTCAAGCTCAGAGTGCATGTGTTGTGTGGTGTTAGGCACAGCTTTCATCTTACCTGCTGTCATGGAGCCACATTTGGAGATGCTGCTGCATTATGACCCCATCACAAACAATTCAGGTCGAACATCTGTTTGAGGGCTTGCGAATGTACAGACTTGCCTCTATAGTGTGAAATCCATGTGAGAGAATCTCACCTCCTCCAGTCTAACAATAATATAACTGGAAATTCATGTACAGAGAAAAGCTTACAGTTTAATAATACACATGGTTACACTTCTACATTCTTCGCAGTGTTCAATCTGTTTTTGTGAGTGTGATTTTTTTTTTCTCTAGTTAATAACTGTTTATACGTTTTTACAGTAAGAAACACAAAATACACATCTCTGAAATATAACACACCACAAGTTAAATGAATGCCTACAGTAACAACAGAAATAGACATCCACCTATGTGCTTCTGACCACATCTTCCTCCTGCTAGGTCCTGCATACTGCCCAGGGTCAAAGAGCAGGGCCACTATAACTTTGAGAACATAGACTGGCAAATATTTTGGTAGGCTGCAAAAACAGGGACCAGGGTCATGCTCTACATCAGGATGTGCATGGAGGAGCTGACCATCACCAAACCAGAAACAATGGCTGAATAAGGAGGTGAGTTTCCTGTTGAGAATCTGTGATGCTACATTCAAGGCAAGTGATACAACAGCACATAGAAGAACTAGAAGGAAATATTCGGTGGGCATACCGAGGGCAAAATCCACAAATGGTCTCAAGAATCAGGGTCATTTCAGCTCAAACGACCCACAGAGCATATGGAAGGGCATCAGGTGCATCACAGACTGCAAGAGGAGTCATGCACAGTGCCCTAATGACCCAGTGCTCCATGACACCTTCTACGCTCGCTTTGAGTCCTCCAGCTATACCATTCCCTCCCGGCTGCCCCTTCTCTGGATGAGCCACCAACCTTCACAGTAACAACAGCAGAGGTGAGGAGTATACTGCAGAGGATCAACCCCCAGAAAGCCCCAGGTCCTGATGGAATATCAGGTAGAGTTCTGAGGGACTGTGCTTTCCAGCTGTGTGTGGTCCTGACAGATATATTTAACACCTCGCTGTCCCAGTCCAGATTTTCACAATGCCTCAAGACCTTCAAGATCATCCCTGTACCAAAAACATCTTTTTTTTTACACCTGTGTGCTGGAGAGTGTGCTGACCATTTGCCTCACTGTGTAGTATGCTGGCTGCACTGTAGCGGAGAAGGAGATGTTGAAGGGAGGGCTTCCTGCTCAGTGCTTGGTGTTCTTATGGAATAGATGTTTGCTAATACTGTTTGCTAAGTTAGCTTGGAGTATTTACTTGCTCTTGCTGAATTTGTTTGGAATTTGGTGCATCTTCTGTGAAACTCCTTCACATATTATCCATTTTAGATTATTTTTCCTGCAGAAACCAGAAAGTTACGTTTGCTCCTGCTGAAGTTCTTAATTCTACAGAAAAGCAGTTCCTGTGTAAACATGACTGGAGCTGGGTTTTTTTGCTTGCTCAGATCATGACATGTTTAGTGTAACCTCCTTTTTCACCACCAGTGATAGTCTTTGTGCTAAGTGTCTGATAATTAGCTCTGTGTTGGAAAAGGTGGACACGTTACAGGTGTGCAGACGGGTCTATTAAAGGATAAAGAGATGTATAAAAGATGTATAATCTTACATTTAACTTCCTCCTTCTAAATAGTGACCAAACGGAGGCCCTCCTTTTGGGTCCTAAAACTGCAAGAAAACAGATCTCATGGTGCTGGCTTCCTACTAGTTCCCAGAATTCAGAAGGCTTCAGCAGGGGGAAGAGCCTTTTCCTATAAAGCCCCCAATCTTCAAGTCTAGACTAAAAACACTTGTTCAGTGTATCTTTTGGTAATTAATGTCTCAGCTTAATTACAGGCTGCAGATCTAGGCCCATCACTTCCCATTCGCTACTGGACCTGGACTAGTTTTCCACCTGCCATCACCAACTATGTGGAAATTCACAGACCCTAATTAGCTGCTACTGACACTACCGTTCACAATCAAACTAACATTACTTCAGTATAACAGCAGACATGTAGTGGTCCAGTGTCCACTAACTAACTATGTATAAGTAGTTGACCAGAGGAGGATAGGTCTCCCCCCTTGTGAGCATGGTTCCTCCAAAGGTTTCTTGATCCAGGTCCGAGGGAGTTTTCCCTGCCACTATTGCCCTGTGGTTTACTCACTGGGGGAGAATGTTTTTATCCTTTGTTCATGTGTTGTTCACCTTTTTAGTTTTGATTTATGTAATGCATTAAATCATAAATAATGAATCAAAATGATTTCATTACCAGCATGAAAATGCTAGGTTTTCAACAGATGTTTTGATATGTTGAAGTGTTATTTAGTCCCTTTTAGCCAAATAAATGCAAAACATTATAAGTGCAAAGAATTTTTCATTCATACACATAAATACAAATATTTAAATGAGTGAAAATAGCAGCATCTGACAGATTGATTTTTTTAATTTTACTTTTTTAGTTTTTGTGTAAAAATGTATGAAAATATGAAAAATATCCTGCAAAATTAGCCTAGAGAATCAGAAAATGTAAGTATTATATTATTTCAAAAAGTCAAAACAATCTCAAGAATTGCATATGATCCCCATCACTGCCTGAACTGCATCTGTTACTGTGACTCACCACATAACACAACATATAAAACTTATGGGTTTCTTTAAATTTGATTATTTATGTATTACATGCATTATGAGTGAACATATCAGCACTGTCACACAAAATCTTTCTATTTTTGCTACTTTTTACTTCTTGACATAATGTGTCATGATGAATGGACCAATGGAAATGTTCCAAAATTACTTAAAATTAACTTTTTACATTGACTTTCACTGAAGGTTAAGAAAGATATTTGCTTCTCTTGTAAAGCTGCCATTTTTAGGATACAAGGTTTCTGCATGAAAATGATAATATAAATGATAATATATATGCAATTACATGAGAAAGTTTCTGTAAAATGAAACCTTGGCAATTTTTAAAACAGATATTGCTGTAATAATATAGTAATACCTTCATTAAAACAAGGCAAATAAAAGTATTTGCATCTCAGCAGGACACTTTCAATAACCACTATATTAATGATCAAAGGCAGTAGCTAGGGCTTATACTATAGATCTACACTAGTCTTTTGATATAGTGAGAGATCACCAGCTCACTTGTTTACCAAGCTCTAGATCCATGAAAAATAGGATTTCATGCCTTCCTGGAGACATCTCTGTAGGGCAACAAACAAAATACAAATCAGTCAGATGCGCTTTACATGTACACCCTTCAATCAAATGCTGACCCAGCTCTAATAAGTGACAGGCCAGACTACACAGGGTAATTCATGAGCTCTTCCTACAAATTACTACACCAGGGAGTGGAGGAGCACCTTGTTTGCAAGGTAGAGCCATTAGAAGATGGGACACTGACACATCAAACTCTCTGTATGTATGCCAGGAGATAATGACCATTCACTGCTGGAAACAATTTTTCTGCCAAAGGTCACATTTACTTTTGAGTCAAATATAGCAGAACAGCCACAATATGTCTTGTGCTTAAGGTTTGGAAGAACTGAAAGCTTATGCACACCAGTTCTGTTAAAGCCTTATTCCAAAATGGATTAAATTAATATTTTCTCCCAAAATTCTACACACAATACCCCACAATGACAAAGTGAGTTTGTTTAAAATCTTTGCAAATGTATTAAAATTAAAAACACAAAAATTAAACATGCACTTAGGTACTCACAGCCTTTGTTGTGACACTCAAAATCAAGCTCAGGTGCATCTTGTTTCCACTGATCATCCTTCAGATGTTTCTACAGCTTCACTGGAGAACACCTGTGGTAAATTCAATTGATTTGTCAAGACACACACTTATTCATATAAGGTCCCATACTAGACAGTGCATGTCAGAGCAAAAACCAAGCCGTGAAGTCTAAGGAATTGTCTGTAGACCACAAAACAGGATTGTATTGAGACACAGATCTGAGGAAGGGTACAGAAACATTTCTGTTGCATTGAAGACCTCAGTGAGATCAGTGGCTTTCATCATCTGTAAATGGAAGAAGTTTGGAACCACCTGGACTCTTCATAGAGCTGTAAGCTCGGCCAAACTAAGTGATCGTGGTAGGAGGGAGGTGAGTTTGCCAAAATGCACCTAAATAGAATTAGATTGAGACACAGTACCTATACATTCACTATAGTACAGTTTAATTGAATGAGATTGTGATATAATACCCATACTGTTACTCTACTATTCCTATAGTACAGTTTTTTGGGAAATTTCTAACTAAATGAATCTATTCAGTGGAACCTAAATGGCAAATATGATGCCCTGTTTTAGGCTAGTTTAGCAGAACCTTGAGTTTTGGTTATTTGTTACAACCAGAGGTTAAAAGGCTATGGCTTTTTCAGGACTCCAGGCTATCAGTTCTAGCTTGTGCTCTGCCTTTTCCTTGTAATTGACTCTACAGGGAGTAGATTCTTGCGAGTGAGGTGGGGGAATTAATGGTAGTCCTTGACCCAGTTTTTGGCCTGACCAAGCAAAGACCTGAGGTGGCGTGACATGACCCCTGGTGCACAGCGAAAGACCATCCATCTACTATCTAGTCAAAGCAGGTGGGTTGATATTGTGCTAAATCCCATTGGATGTGGCTGCATTTTCCAATTTTGAAGTAGTTTTGGAATATATATACACACACACAGGGCATCAGTATTCACAGTGCTTCCACTTTTTGCACATTATATATATATATATATATATATATATATATATATATATATATATATATATATATATATATATATATATACACACACACACACACACACACACACACACACACACACACACACAGTGATACAGTAATCACAAGTGCCTGGAGCAGTGGTCAGCCTGCACTGCAGTGCCAGGGGAGAAGAGAGGGTTACGGGCCTTGTTTCTTAAGGGCCCAAGAGGGGAAGCTTGGCAAACCTAGGCATCTAACCCACAACCCTGTCATCAATAACACAGATGCACAGCTGCCCCAATGCGGATGCAGATTAGCCTGGGAAGGGATTTAAGAAGATGCATGAACAAGTAGAAATCAGTTGTCCACTAATTTAAGCTATGCTAAGTGAATCAATTGCTAACATGGCCAAGTCAGGCTGTCCTAGCAAGGAACCTTCAGCTCAATAGCAGGCCACTGGATGACTAAAAAAGACTCCAACAAACCTAAAATGTTATTACAAGACCTACAAATAACTCTCACCACAAAAACCATCAGAAAGGAAAAAGTTTGAAATTAAGGGATGTTTACAAAGAGAAAATCCTTGTTATTGAAATAAAATATGAGGGCTAGATCAGAAAACACCAACAAATACTGAGACCAGGACCAGGACTTCTGGAATAATATGGTTATGAATCCAAAGTTTAATTATCAGTAACTTATTTGCATGACTTGTTTTGAATATTTGTGGATTGATTGACAGCAAGACAATCAATCAGGGTTTTGACTATAGCCTGTTAATTATGCACATTGTAATATCTACTATTGGCTGCAAATTTGCCATAGTAATAACATGCACCTGAGTACAGTGACCGTGGTGGTGTATTCAGAAGGTCAATTTATGAGCTAATATGTTTAGCATCACAGTATTCAACCCCACAAATAAGAAAACACCTCACAACTTGTGGACATTCCCAAGCTGTCCTCTGAGGTAACACATTTAAATCAGTTTACATAATGTTGTCCCATAATGTTTGGTATATGAATGCATAGAGCAAAATAGGAATTAATAAGCCAAACTGATGTAAAAACACGACAGCATTTGTGCAGACTCACCTGTTCAGCTTATAATGTTCCCTAAGAGGCTCTTCTAGTAATACTACCACTTCATGGATTTTGTGGCCACCAAAATATGACATATAGGATGATTAGCAGAAGCAGGTTTTTGGTTATTTCTTGCAATGAGAGGTGAATGGGCCTTGGATTTATCAGAACTCCAGTCTATCTGATCGAGCTTCAGTTATGCCCTTTCCTTGTAATTAACTCTTTTGAGAATTCATCTTGAATTCATCATTCACACCAGTCCTACATCCAACACTAGCATTATAGGACATTAGTGCTAGCTGATCTGCTCATCAGATAACATAACAAGCTCATCAAGTTGTCCTGAAGAGAGGCATCACTGTAAAACTACCACACATTAAAATATGCTTTTACATGTCTATTAAACTACTTTTCCATGTTCATGCTGATACAGCACTGAAACAGGAAACTGTAACACGTGCTGATGTTAAGTATCCCGGTGCAGCACTAGAAATGAATCAAATTAGAAAAAAGCTGAATTTCATGACTTTTCGTATAAAATCGGTCTCACTGTACCATCTGCTTTGAGACACTACAAGTTCCCAGCCGCCATCATTTTATTAAACACCATGTTGGTGTTACCATTTCATATTGTATTTGTACCATTCTACAACTATGGAGCAATTGATTTTTCCAGTAATACACGTTTCTTTTTCTTGTAAATGAGAGAGAATCTTCATTGTGGGTTCTTGAACATTGTGTTGCCGTTATCCATCCATGCTTGATGTGTGTAGTCCCAAACCTATGAAGCACATAACCTTTTCCACCTCAGCACAGTCAGTGTTAGTCAGTATGACTTTCCATAACAGCTAACAGCTTTGGTTGGGCAGCCAAATCGGATTTGTTTCAACACCTCTTGAACACATTTGGTCTTTTGCCTGATGTCAAAACAGTAGACAGTTATGTCGGACCCAATCTTTTCAATTCTGGTTTGGATCTGAAACATATGTTGACATAGCTTGGAAACAAGACCAGGATCATTTCGGGATACAAGCCTTATTTAACAGTTTCTTCAATGTAATGGCAGAATCATGATTAAACCCTGTAATACAAGTAGGTTTAAACTACCTTTGGACTAAAAGAGCTTTAATGGAATATCAACATTTATATCTGAAAGAACAAAACTGTCAAATTATTATTCATGCCAAATATGCTTCCAGGGTTGAAAGGGTTAACCCAAAACATTTTCAGCTTTTACGAGGAAATAAAAACAAGCCACCACATTATGAGGAGTCATCTTTCATGCCCTAATAATTCAGATTAATTAACTGAAAAATGAGTGAACTTAAAAAGAAAGAAAGGTGTTCCAAAATTTTTGATGGGTAGTGTTTAATGTGCTGTTCAAGCTGCACATTTTCTTCCATATTTTAATGGATCCATATCTGGTTTTAAAAGGGAATCTTTCCCTCTCCAGGCTGTTAAATGGATAATCGGTTTGGCAGAGGTGTGAATCCTCTCCATTGACTCTGAGGTGAGAACATGTAGGTGCCATCCTCTTCCAGACTGAAAGTGCATGAAAGTCCACGAGTGCATCTCTCTATCATCAGCACAACCACTTAAAGGCATATTGTGATTTTTGCCAATGAGGCCATGTCAGCCTTGTCACCTGATCTACTGTTAGGCCAACTGAAGGCCATTCATGAAGTGCAAAGTTAAATGTTTACATTTTGATTTTCTATAGTCCAAAGTCAAAACTATTGCAGAATTTAGTTACTAATGAGACACATTATATTACTATTATATAAGAAAATCAGTGGGATGATCAGAATTGGGTACATTTTTTCTGTACTGAATTGTTTTAATTATTAATATTACTAATGTTACTACCAATACCCTTACTACTACTATTACTACTACTAATAATAATACCCTTACTACTACTACTACTACTACTACTACTACTACTACTACTACAATAATAATAATAATAATATTAAAAATAGAAATAACAATAATAATAATCATAATAATAATAATACTCTTACTACTACTACTACTACTACTACTACTACTACTACTACTACTACTACCACTATCCTAACTATTGCTACCAAAACCACCACTACTACTACAACCCCTAGACATAATACTACTATTAATATTACCCTTTTTACTACTACTACCAGAATTTTGATTAAAACATAGAGGACTTTCTATGTCAGAAATCCTGTTGAAAATTCCTCTTCCTCCATTGATCATCATTTTGAGCTGAAAATGCAAGATTTATGAGTTATTTGTAATGATTAGATTGACAAGGATATTTATAATAGGTTCTTCCAAATGAAGAGAAAACAAAAAAAAATCTAAATGTCCTTGTTATTCATGTATTAACGGTATTGTTTCTTCTCAGTTATTTAATTATTTAATAAATTTAATTTAATTTAATTAATATTTGTGTGAGCAAAGAAAGAGCAGTCCCTTCTCATTACCCAATATTTTGTTCTGGAAAACACCATACACAATGCTATAAGTAAACATGCTTTAACACCTACCTTTGGTTCAGACCTTCTGGCTTTTCAGTTTGATCTGAATCAAAATAGCAGGTATGAAAAGTGCTTAGGATCACAGTCTGTAACAAAGGACCACAATTGTTGGTGACTGATATTGTGCTGCTATGTGTTTTCTATGGTATTTCAGATGTTTGCTGTGATATAACTATGAAATCTCATGTTGTTTCTATGGAGTCTCTGGTGGTTCATCAGACCAAGCTGTTGCTGTGGTCTAACATGGCATCCAACCACAGCATTATTTGTATCATTGTTGCATAAAAAGGGTACACAAACATCTGCATCACATCATTCCTATTGGAAAGCAGTCTATAAAAAATCATACAACTCATTAACCACAAATCTGATTAACAAAAGCTCCCAGATTCACACATTTGGACTGCACATATTGTAAATTATTGAATGAGTTATGCATCAGAAAAAATAATCTTAAAATCTTTAAAATTCTGCAAACCATCAACCCAACATCTCTGCCTTGATTATATCAAGCATGAAAGCCACATGACATTTAGAATGAGAGAGATGTAGAGGTAGAGAGAGAGAGAGAGAGAGAGAGAGAGAGAGAGAGAGAGAGAGAGAGAACCAGTGATGTGTAACTTGCTGCTTTCTAGTGACAGCTCAAATGAATCACATTAGTTTTATATCATCCAGGAAAAAGACAAATCTGCTCTTGGTGTGAGCAGGACACAGAAAGCATGGTTCTGAAATGCAATGAGTCAGTCGTGTCCCACTTAAGATGCAATGAATGAGCACCCCCATCCAAAAAAAATAAGTTCCAAAAAGTCCATCTCACAGTTTAAACTCTTTTCCATCTATATTTCAGTACTGGCTTGAGGAATGACAGGCTCTGTGTTTCAATAGTGTTCTTAAAAGTCCCACATCAACTTCTCCTGCCATCTGAGTACATAGCACCTTTTCTACTGTTAAGTTTGGAATTGCTTGTTATTGATTACTTATACTCTTTAATATTTATTAAAAATGAAAAAGAAAGATAAAAATATATACATTATTGCACTGTAGACATTCTCTGTGCATATAAACTATATAAACAATGTTTGCATAATATTTACATGCACTGGGTATGGATTTAGATGTAGCTGTAGTGTAAGAAGGCAGTGAGAGAGTGAGAGAAAGTCTTTAGTGGGTGCAGTGGAGAAAGTCTGGTGGGTGTGATGGTATGATGAGACAGTCGAGATGTGAGTTGTGACTAGCTGTGGACTGGAACACTGGGCTACTGAGTGTTTAGGAGCCTGGTGGCCTGGGGGAAGAAGCTGTCTCAAAACCAGTTGGTTCTCATCCTCATGCGTCTATACCTCCTACAGCTGAGCAGCTTTAAGAACAGGCAGTGGCTTGGGTGGGTCCATTATAATCCTCTTGGTTTTACTCACACTTACAGTGGCTGGTGTATAAATCCAGAAGGTTTTGGAACTGAACCCTGGGCAGTGCACACCGCCCTCTGCATATTGTTCCTCTCAAGAGCAGTGCAGTTCCCATACCAGGTAATGATGCAGCCCATCAGAATGCTCTCCACTGGTGTGTTCTGTCCATGAAATCTCCTCAAATATGTAAACACCAAGGAACTTGATGCTGCTCAACCTCTCCACAGTGGTCCCACTGATTGGAGACAGGGAAGTCCACTATCAGCTCCTTGATCTTGTTGACATTTAGAGAGAAGTTGCTGACCTCTCCTCTCTGTAGGCTACCTCGTTGTCAATGGAGATCAGGCCTATGATTGTTGACATAGGAGTTGTCTCTGGCTGTGCAGTCATGGTTATACAGGAGTTGTTCAGACTAAGATCCTGGAACTTCATGTGTTCTTTTTGTCCAGGTGGGAAAGGGCAGTGTACAGAGTGAGTGCAATTGCATCATAAATGATCTGTTCTGCCTGTATGCAAATTGCAGTGGGCCAAGGGTGGCAGACGGTGTGGAGCAGATGAAGTTTCTGACCAGCCACACAAAGCACTTGCTTATGACAGGTCAGAGCAACCAGGTGCCATTCATTGAAGCAAGTGATGCTATATGTTTTTGGAAAAGGGATGATGGTGGCCAGTCTGAAGCATGCTGGCATGACTGAGAGGGAGGGGGAGGTGTTAATGTCTCTCGCTAACAGATCTGCACAAGCTTTAAGAACTTGCCCCGGGATGCCATCTGGGCCGGTAGCTTTGCAGGTTGTTGACACTCTTAAAGGATCTGTACACATCAGCTACAGAGACGGAAGGTGAGTTGGGCTCAGAGATAGACATGACTCTCACCATAGGCTCACTGTGATTTGCTTCAAAATGAGCATAGGAGTTTAGCTCATCTGGAAGTGTTGCACTGGTGCCTTTTAGGGAGTGAGAGTTCCCTTTAAAGTCTGTGATTGGGTTTAACCCCTGCTACATGCTTCTGACACTGGAGGTGTTAAACTGTGCTTCCACTTATGTTGTACTGCTTTTATGGTCTTATGAAGAGAAAAGCTGGCTTTTCTTATACTCCTCCATGTTCTCAGGCTTAAAATCAGTGGCACGTGCATCCAGAGCTGTGTGAAATTCACAGTTGATCCATGGCATCTGACTGGGGTAAAGACAAACTGTCTGTGGGCACAGCATCCGCTATGCACTTTCTGATAAACCCAGGAACTGAATTAGCATATTCATCAGTGCTGTTGGATGAATCATGGAACTTCTCCAAGTCCATGTGATCAAAACAGTCCTGGAGCACTCGTGTTTGGAGTCTGATTGGTCCAAACAGCGGTGAACCTCCTTGATGGTGGGAAGCTCCCATTTTTGGCCTATAGGTGGGCAGGAGCAGGATGGAGAAGTAATCTGATTTGCTGATCAAAGTTTGGTGGAGGGTTTTATACGCCTCCCAGAAGGTGGTGTAACAGTGGTCTAGGATTCATTTTCCTTGCATTGTACACATAACGTGTTGCAAGTACTTCAGAGCGACTTTCTTCAGGTTGGCTTTGTTTAAAGTCCCCAACAATAATGAACACAGCTTACGGGCACTCGGTTTCCCTTTTTATGATCGCCTTGTACAGTTTCCCCAGTGCCAGGTCTGTGTCAGTACAGTATGTGCCCAATATGACTTACATATATGCATATAATATTTATGTACATATTTGTTTAATATCTGTGCATATACGGGGGCATATACCAGCTCCATATGGGGCCTGCCAGCACACTTCACACTGTCTGAATTAATTTCAGTGTAAATATAAGCTTGTGGAGGGGTCCTGTCACAAACCTCACTTCAGCTGAAACACTGGTAAATGATAAGGGCAAATAAGGCTACATTAAACCTGTACTGAGACAGATATAAGAGTTGTGTGTGTGAGTGGTGATGGGGGGACATCATTTGCTTTCAGTGTTCTCTCATGACCGCATCCAGTCTATGTGTGAGTCTGACACTCTGGACCAGCAGGGCGAAGATAACAAACTCCTCTTTTAGAGCCATTACAGGGTCCATTCACACTTTGGTAAATGGGGTCTGACGAGAGTATCTGGCCGCAAGTAATTAAACGTGATAAAAGTTGGCATGAAAGTGCATAACTAATGAACAACAGAGGCGCCAGTCTGACCACAGATGAGCACCAAGGAGCATGGCATTATATGACATGAGGCTGTGTGTGTGTGAGAGAGAGAGAGAGAGAGAGAGAGAGAACAGTGAGGAGTGTTCTGTTATTTTTCCATTTTTTTCTCACTGCTGTTTGTCTGAGAGGAGGGATATATAAAAGCTTTTTGCTCTGCAAAAACTGACAATGTTTTCTTGCACCTGAAGATTTACCAAATAAATGATTCATAAGCTTTTCATTTTCTAGGCATATTTCAAGCAAGACGCAAGCTCTTGGGCTCCATATTTGCCGCATCAAAGCATTAGCCTTGTGCTTTCACTCATAAAAATAAAGGTGGCAAAAAGGGTCTCTTGGAAAAATGCCATTGAAGAACCACTTTTGGCTTCTTAAAGAGGTGACCATTATTAGGATAAGCCAGTGTAACAGTAATTATATTAAAATCTATGAATCTTAAAATGTAATAAATGAATAAATTAATAATAATAAAATCAGTGCATTTTAGCTTTCTCGACTCTAGAAATATATTGTCTTTAATTCTTTAGGTCAAGTCTTTTCTCAATCCTCTTGGAACAGGGCGCAAATTTCAATCAATTAAAATGTACATATATAGAACTTTTTTTAAATAAATCAAGTTCAAATGAAACATTCTACATGTGTGATTGTCAGAGCATTAAAGTAGGTTTAAAAATAAGACAAATATGGATAATAAAATAAAGAAAGGAATAATATAAAATGATATCAACAATAAAGATTAAAAACATAATACAATAATTAGTAAATAAGAAATATATAAAAAAAAATTTAAAGAAGAATTAAGTAAACAGTAAACAAAGAAAAACCAAGCATTAAAATATTTATAAAACACTGCATAAAAGTCAGACTAAATAAGTAGGTTTTTAGTTTAGTTTTGTTTTTTTAAGATGTCCATATTTTCAGCTCCTTTAACTTCTGAAGGAAGGTTGTTCCAGAGGTTTGGTGCATAATGACAATACGATTTTTTATCTTGAACACAACCAAAACAAATCATCTGCAGACATACACTCTTAAAGTAAAGAACCTTACTATATTTGTAAAACAGTTTTATTAGTGAGAAGAACCTTTAAATTCTTAAAGAACCTTTACACCAAGTGATGGTTGTTTAGACCTCTAAAACATTCATCACACTCACATATTTCTATTGACATTTCATGCAGTGGTTTTGTAGTTGAATGACTCACCTTTACTACTCCTAGACATCTGGCACGCAGAAATTGCCATCCAACTGAAAATATCTAGAACTCATTAATGTAGTGTGCTAAGATAACAGATTTACTTAAGCACTTACCCTGCTGAAATACAGCTCAAGACAAGATTTTCCTAGTAGCTGGTTTTTGATGGTGATGCTTGTCTCAGATGGTCGTTGGACAGCTGGTCATCAAGGGCAAAACATAGCCCTGTTACATTTAATCTTGGTCATGCTGGTCACCCAGCTTGCTCGTTTTGCTTATGACCAGTTTGGTGATATTGGTCATACTGGTTGACAGTTTGGTGTATCTGCACCCCCAGATGAATGATGGAAGTCACAATACAGCCATTAAAAGATTGCAAGAGGCTATAAAGGTGATTCTGCTAAAAGCATAGAGAGAGTTAAATCTCTCCATTTTCTTTGTTTCAATGGTGCTCCTAGTCATGGTAGCCTACCTCATCTAAAGTTCTTCACAAACTTGAACTGGATGGAAACAACTAATTTCACGTTTGTCATGCACGTGACATTTGGAAAATGTTTGGATGGAAACCCAGTTTGTGGTAATGAAAATTTCAGGTCAGCAGGCCTGGCACCAACTAGTCTAGCACCACCAGGCATGGTTGATGTGAACATTACCTGAAACTGTTGGTTTGTATCTGCATGATTTTATGGCTGATTACATAACTGAATAAAATAATAGGTGCAGGTGTTACAAATAAATTGCTCTGTATATATAGTCTTGAACATTTCCCATCAAGGCTGCATTTGAAACTGAGCAATTCAGTTTGTAATATGCACAAAGTCTCGGTTTACATAGTATTCAAGTAAAAGTATGGTTATTTATTTTTTAAAAGCAATCGTGACAATTTGTCCCGTACCCTTAGCATCTAATTGATGTTGTTCCTTATTTGCTTTCTACTTTAGTAAAAAGACACCTAAGTGGAAGGAGAAGCTGTCTCCTGTGTGCCAGCAGCCTGAGCCAACAGCAGAATAGCACGCTCGATTCCCCAATATCCTGAAGGCACCGCTGGGTTAGAGTGTCAACAGTGCGGTGGCACGCATCCGAGAGAGTGCGGCTGCTCGCTTCAGGGGGGCTCGACTCCCACTTCTGCTGTCTGATCCTGTGATGAAACGTAGGAGGAAAAAGAAGAAACGCACACATACACACATACGCACACAGCCAGAGATCTCGGCTCATTAGCAGAGATATCCTGGATGGAACCCAGTTGTGAGGGATGGGAATACTGTAGCCTACTCCAGCTCCAACTCGGTTCTACATAATAAAGAGTGCTCATCAGGGCATCAGCATTTGCTTTAGATCACTGACTCCTGTGGGATGGGCATGTGTGTGTTTGGGTTTGTGTGTGCATATCCGCTAATGCAGCCTCTAGGAGGTAGAAAAGTCCCATATGCTTCTTTAAAGCCACCATATATACTTCCTTACCAATCAGGATGATTGATGACCTCATGTTCTCTTCAGTTTACTATAGTTTTGATCAGTTTTGATCTGCTCATTTTACCCAGAAAGGCAAATCAAGGACTTGTTCCAGACATCAGCCTCAAAAAGGGTGGAACTTCGAGGTGGCAAATGGCAACCAAGTGTTAAACAGGGCCACCCGTGAAGCCACTTGAATTATGCAGAGCAAGACAGTCCACCATCATCAGTGAAGCAGCATGATTTGAACAAGGTTGCCTTGTTAGACTGTGTTTAGGATAATTAGGAGAGATTTTGTGGTAAAAGTCTGCAATCAGAAAAAGGATAGCAGTCAGTAAAAACAGTCATGGTAAGGCAGCCCCATGCTGGGATTTTAGATAGACATAGAAATCCAGTTTCATAAACATTAGTATAATTCAGTACCTCAAACAGACAAGACTGTACAATCTTTACTTTTATACACTCAATATTTCCTTTATCACAAATTACTGCATCAGTGTGATGTAACATGGAGGCAGCTTGTAGCACTGCGGCGTTTTTAGTGCCATACATTTACAAATACACTGAAAAGCTCAAAGTCATAGAACAGGAACTAGTATTCTGTCCCATGATGTTTTCCATGTTCTATGAAAATGTCTCCTGTTGACTTCTCAATTATCACTTTCTATCCATCACTCTTACTTTTATTCCTGCTCACATCAACACTACAAGTTCTTTGAAGATTCAAAATTCTTCCCTCTGTATCGCCTTAACCATTGTTACCAGTCTTCCACAATTTGAATCCTTCTCCTTCGTCCCCCTGGATACTACTACAAGCAGTTTCCTTTAATCTACCTCCTCTTCTGTCAACCTTCTAGATCAGCAAGATCTTCTCCACTCACCCCATGGTTGATGGATGTTCTGACACTCATTCACTTCTTGACACCAAGGTTTCAGCATCTCAGCATGTCTCAATGACTTCTTGTCATGGATTGCAGCCCATCACCTGAAGCTCAACCCCAGCAAGAGTGAGCTGCTGTAAATCCCATTACTGGTTGCTCCACCTGGAGAAGCACAAAGCCTTTGTGTAAGTGTGGATGACCAGTTCTCAGCTTACGCTGCAAACCTGATTTTGGTCATGTATATTTCTCTTTTACAGCATCCAGAGAATTCAACTTTCTTTCTCTAGAGAAGCCACTCAGGTGCTTTTTCAGTCTCTTGTCATTTCAAGACTTGACTACCACAACTCTCATCTGGCTGCTCTCCCCATGTGTGCCATTAGACCCTTGCAACTTGACTTCAATGTTTCAAGTGCACTTAGAATTCAAAGTTCTAAGTGCACTTATTAAAAGCTTAAAATACACGTGACTTGACCTGTGTAGTATGTGAGTATCTAGGTATCCATTCTGGCTGGTATTTGGCAGCAGCTAGCCTTGAGGTATCTTTTGGATTGTTGCCTATACAAACCACCTAAGGGTAAGCCTGCTAAAGGCCTAAACATAAACCTAAAGGACACAGAATTGATCTGCAGGATATGCTTGAGGGGCTTCTTGTCTGGAGTTGCTTGTCTGGTTACATTTACCACCCATTTAACTGTCCTCTCTGGGTGGTAATGCCTTCTATGATGTATTCTCAGTTGACACATAACATTGTGAAAAGCATTGGCCACTGGTCACTCACAAGATAACACCTCAAAACATGTACAGTTGGGGGCATCCACTGAGATATCGCCACTTCATAATCAGTTTATTTACTGCTATCCCATGTCTTTTGGCACGTCATTGTATGATATGTACAGTCATGTAAAACAACTGGGGCACCCCATGGAAACCATTGTTTTTAACATATTTAAACATGCAGACATATGAAAAGTGCATTTCTATAAATAATTTCTGTAAAGAAGTACGTTTCTTCAGTTTTCTCCAGTTAATGCAGAACTGTGTGTACCACAGCCTCTACCTTGAGTCTGACAACCACCTATGTCCATGATGGTGCCAGGTGCCGCTCCTGCTACAGTGTCATCAGCGCCACGATCTCCAGCATTCACAGCTCCCACCACATTTGTGCAAGTATCGAAACAGATGGGGCCTCCAATTTGTCCAGACTCATTCCAGGGATATAGCAAGTCCTGGGGCTTTACGTACTTTTGTTTTGGTACCATTGTCTGTTCCCTGTTCCTGGATTTGTTGTTCCTATCGCTGTTTGTGTCAGTTCCCATCAACACGTTCAGTCCATTTCTCTTTCCCAGTTTTGTTATATCCAGTTTTCATTCTCCAGTCCAATATGTCTTGTGTTTACTTGTATTTTGCTTCATCTTCTTAATAAATACAATTATGTCCACCTCCTGCTCTCCATCATGACATTATGACATGAAGTGTGCAGATATTTATATTTCTTACAGGGCAGGATGTTGATGTTCTTACAATACTGGGGTTTCTGTTTCAAAAAAGGACTGCTAGATGCCGCTTAGAAAGGGAAAGTGTTGACTGATAAATTGAACTTTCAAAAGGAAACTTGCTGGAAAACACAAAGCCAATGGGACAGGCCAACAGTGAGTTGTTTAGACACAATGACAGCTATGGTTGTTTTGTCAACACAGAAATCTGAACGGTTATGTGAACACACCATTACACGCTGACGCAGGTACAGTCAATACGTAGTCAGAATAGAAACAGATATGGGATTCTGTTTGACAACTAACAGCTGAGTCACAAAATGAGACGTCCTGGACAGTTTGAATTTTTTTCCTGCTGAAGTACTGTGACTAAACCTGGTACACAAGCAGAGCAAATTACCAAACTGGACTACCTGCAGGATGGAATCCACTGCACTACAGGGTCACATGTAAGTAGGACCAGCTTCTCTATCAATCATCCAGTATCCACTTATCACGGCACATTCCTTCCTAAGTCTTCAGCACTGGGAAAAAGGTAGGAAGGGAAGAGTCTTGAGTAAGTCTGCACCCTTCCCTGCCATGACAAGCCATCCAGAGGACAAATGGCATCGCATGAAATATTGATGCGTGGCGAAAAATAGAGCTCAGGCTAAAGGGGACGAGATGATGAGCCCACTGAGGGACAAGCACCAACACAAGTTTAGGCCGGCCTAATTTACCCCAATCAATTCCACTTGGTGAAGAGGCCATGGTGTGCTATCGGCAGAGCACCATGCAATTAACTAGACAAGGGGCCGTGCTTATTCGAGGATCCGTCCCCCATTAATATTATAGTCCAACACTGTGGTGATTGATGGCCTCACATTGCAGCCCAGTTTATTCCCTACAGCTCCACTGGGGCACTTCTCTGGCCCTGCTTGGCTCAATGCTTAAACAAACAGACTGGAAAAGACAGAATCAGGAAATTTGATGAACAGTGGAGAGTTTATGGTCTATGGATTGGTTTTATGGCTATTACTATTGCATTATGAAGAGCCCTAGCAAGCCATTTGTAAATAATTATTCTGTTTAATATGTAAGACGGACTGTAGTAGATGCATGAGCTCATATCAGAGAAAAATGTGCATTTAATATTTCTGCATGTTATTTATTTATTTATGTTTTTATGTGTTTATTTATTTGACATCCCAATTTTGAAACTGATAAGGTAAAATGCTATATAATGTTGCTTTTTCAATTAATTGAGAAAAGGCTGTTGGATTTGGAAGTGTCTTCACTGATATGGTGAACAGTTGCATTACCTAAATAATCATTTAGGTCTTCTTTTCCAAACACTGCAACATTTTGGTTGGATTAGAGGTTCTTAAAATTGCTTTAGAATGAAAAACTGTATTTATCTCAGCAAAGTTGAATAACGAGAGTTCAGCACATGGAAGTGATAAATGAACCTTAAACACCAGGGTGACCATATGCAGTAGGCATACAAATCTTCTGTGGTTAGGATGTTGTGGCTGAGGTGGCTTCAAGTTGTAGGTCTATGTGGTAGGTCTGTGGCAGGGTACAAACCATCCAACTGTGCTAATAAAGATTATTACATAAACATTTACTTACTTACCAAATCCTATTAGCCTTAATGACTTACTAGTGCATCTAAAAAAGTAGGATATTCTGGTGAAAAAATGCTCGTAATTTAATAATAAATAACTGTTACATTTGCATTACATGTAAAGTGATATATTTCAAGCCTTTCAGGATTTAGACTTTATTTTGATACTGATTCGTAATTTAGTCATCTTAAATATAGTAATAAAGTGAAATTCTGGGTTTCTGATTTTCATGAGCTATAAGAAATCCTGTTCAGCAGTAAAAAGGGCGGTTTGTAAAATTTTACCTAATAAGCAACAAAAAAGCAGATTGGCTGCAGGAAAATGAGGACATACGGTCACCCTACCTTCTTCAAACTGTAACGTACCTAGGTGGAGGCGGAAGTACATGCTGGGTTGAACATTTATTGAACGTGGCACAAAAACAATAATTAAGACGACCAGACGAGACATGTAGACAAGTAGTCAAGAAGACCAACGAAGATGGACTGAGAACAAGGGGATTATATACACTAGACAAGACTGGAACATGATAATGATGGGGCAGGGTTACGAATCAGAGACAGCTGGGAATGGGCGGAGACAAGACATGTGCTCAGAAGCACCAGAGGAGACAAACAAAACAGACTAGAGGAACAAGACAGATATGTTACACAAAAAAACATCACAGCAGAACCAAAACAGCTGTAAAAAGAGCCACTTCCAAAAACTGTTATGGAACAGTCTTGACTTATTATTATTTACTTATTATATTTACTTCCTCAAAATATACACAAACTCAGTCTACTAGAGAAAGCCTTTAAAAATTAAAAAAAGGCTCAGAGCTTACACTTGGCCGAATGGGTGTCTGCATAGACAAGATAATCAAGGAATGTTTGTCATGTATTTGGCAAAAAACTAAAGCAGCTGACAGCCTTGATGATTTTAAAAACAAGGCAATGCAAGCAAAGTCACTTACTACTACAAATTATATACTGAATAAATTAATTTTGTGGTACCTTTAAACTTTTTACAGATCCTGCCAATGTGAAACAATTCCAAGGACCCCCAAAGGTGCATTTTACAAATACAGTCCAGCTGTTTAATGGCATGGTAGGCTGCCATGATAGGTTGATAGAGTGGACAGTTACTCACAGTCCACTGATGATTGTGCTCCTCATTTTTGCATTTAAAAAATTGTTTGGTCTACTGTCTCTGTTATGAATAAAACCAGCTTTAACTAGTGTCAGGTTCCCTATCAATGGTCAGGGCAAGTATCGGCCTCCTCTGGGTCTTGTATAATTCCCCTCCTTCTCTCCCTTTCTCCAATTGATTTGAAATTAGAGGAACAAGGCTTTACTCTGATGTGGTCAAAATTATGGGACTTTTGGGACATACAGGTGACAAATGCCACACCTTTTAGGAGATACCAAATCAAATTTATTTCTAGTTATTTTCAAGCTATTTCTAACTTTGCACCTGGTATATTTATATTCATATGTTCAAGCAATGTTCCAAAGTAATAGACTGTAGCTCGGTCTATTACTTGCACCTGAAGACTTCCACGGACTTTAGATCCAACCATAATCCACCTGTTCCAACCAACTACTGCCTTCAGAAGTTCTTGATTGGCAGAATGGGGTGTGTTAGATTTGGATTGGAGTTGATACCTGCAGGTAGGTGACTTTCCATAAGCAGGAATGGTGACCTCTGCAGTAGCTAAATTATTTGAATTACTTGATCTAAGCGCACCTCTCTCAGCACATTTATGTGTTCAAAATGATTATTCAACTTTTCCCTTTTCTTTGATTTAGTGAAAGATGTTAAAGGCAGGTTTAACAGATACAAAGAAAATTGCTTTACAGCTTTAGATTTCCTCTCAGCTTTCAGCAGCGTATTTCTGGATCCCTACTTTTCAAAATATAGCTTGAATGGAATATCTAACATCTAAATGTAAAAGCTTTCACAATTAGTAATGGGGTAAAATTAATATGAACCTTCTATGAATTTAAATTCATCTTAATATGAATTGATCCAGTACTACTTTTCAGGTAAACTTGATCATGTTTATTGTTTGTTTGTTTTGATCTGGATGCGATTGTAATTGTAAATAATTGTCTTGAAATCTATTGGCAATATTGGGCTTTCAATGATTTTACTGCTAGGGACTGAAGCCATATCATTTTTAATGATGAATACAGGTTCTGTTTCAGACCCACCAATATTTAAGCATTTACCATAAGACTTATCATAAAACTCTGCCTTTGTTGTGGAGTGACACAATGCTGATATGACGATCTAGGAAGCCATTACATACAACAGTCACCCACCCACCCCCACCCCCCCAGTATTGATATGAAGGACACTACCAGCTCAGCGATTTGTCCAGGACATCTCTTGTCCATGCTGCCTTGCCTTTCACAGTAAGGTTTCAAAATGGCATTTTTCAGCAGGATAGTTCATGCCCATAAACAGCAAGGATTTCCCTGGGAGTTCTCCGCCAGGTTGAAACATTTCATTGACCTGCCTAGTCACCATATTTATCACCAATTGAGCATTTATGGGACTGGCAGGAATGCCAGCTTTGGCAAAATATGCAAGATATACAGGCCCAGCTGCAGTATTTTTGTGCACCTGTATGTCTCCATGCCCAACCATACCAACAGGGTACTAGAGTTGTGCCGTTTTCCCCAATAAACTTATTATTTCACTTTAATATTGTAACCACTTATACCATTCAACTATTTCTTGAGGTTTTTTGTTGAGTGTAAAAATGGATGTCTTCAAATTTCATAGGCATTCACCATGTTATCTTATTAAATAAGACCTTCAAAATTGCAGCCCATTTGCTGATGCAGAAACCATCTTTCCCCTCCATAAATCTACCCTGCATGCATGTATTTGTACGAGTAACACCCTCTTTAATGAGGCTTCAGATTGTGATCATGGTCTCAGGCAGACAGCAGCAGATACACTCGCAATCAAAGCAGTGGCAGCGGGTTCCTGCATCTCAAACACCCCCCAGTGTCTCCCTGACGATTGTTTACAATGTAAGCAGCGCTCATTCATATTTGAACACACCCTACAGGCCCAGGTGACAGGCATGGCTGACGAGCAAAGCGGCTGAGAGCACTCCTCTGTTGTTCTCTTCCCCCCACCAACCCAGTCCTCCTTTCCCTCCTCCTCTTATTCCTAACCTAGTAATAGCTCCCAGCA
This sequence comes from Acestrorhynchus altus, assembly GCA_034509495.1. Taxonomy (NCBI): domain Eukaryota; kingdom Metazoa; phylum Chordata; class Actinopteri; order Characiformes; family Acestrorhynchidae; genus Acestrorhynchus; species Acestrorhynchus altus. The sequence continues at coordinate 32,289,545 of CM067504.1, read as the reverse complement.
AAGTGCAATAGGATGAATAATTGATTCGATGGGAGGGTAGGAAGGTATATGATGTAATATTCACAGGTCAGTGCACTGTCTTGCTGGCCGTTCTGCCTGGCGCTCCCTCTGGAAGAAGGCAAGTTTCTAGGAATTCGTTCACACTTGGCAGTAATGATCCAGACGGAATAAACGGAGCCAATGTTCTTGAGTTTAGTGGACTAATAATTGCATTAGTGCACCACTTAAACGAGAGCTGTAAGTGTTGTTGGCGAGTGTCATTCGATTACATTGACTATTTCTGGGTTGGAGTGAATTCTCATAGTCTATTTTGTTTATTCTGGGTAAAAGAAAAGCTTGTGTTGTCTCATTACATACAATGATTGCTCAGGTTTCACAAAATTAGTTTGGTGTGTATTAGGACTGCATCTAATGCTTTTTTTTTTTAAACTGATGAACTTACTGGCTGCAATTTGACAAATCTACAATCTCAATCCTCAATTCTTCATGGTATGGATTTCACTAGATGTTGGAAGTATTAGTTTGAGATTCTAGTGCTTGTTGATATGACTGCATCATACAATTCCTGCAGATTCTCCAGGAACACTTTAATGCTGAGAATATCCCATTCTACCACATCCCAGAGGATGAGGTTGGGAAGATATCACTGAAACCAAAATGTAAAGGTTTTGATTTGATCTGTTTTCATTGCTTTTCAGGGAATGTGCATGGTTTTATAAAATGACTGTAGAATGACTGTTGATATTAAAATTCAACACCACAACCACACCTGTCCATTCAGTGTTCCCTCAGAATGCCCCATGCATACATGTTGCCAAAGTAATGACACTTGCTGCCAGACCAAAAGAAATATGACAGCTGTTAGCCCCAATATGGGGAAAATGTAGACATTACAAGCTTGGTGTTTAAGCCAAACATGTAGCTATTTGTCCAAACCAAGGACTGAGTCTATGCACTTAGCTGCCACTTTATTTACCAGTACAAAATTCAGCAATAACAACAAACGGCAGTGTCAGCAAGTGTGACGTTTCTATCTATCAATAATAAACATTTCTACACCAAGTTGATAGAAGATATCATGTCCAAATTTATTTCTGTTTGATGAGGTAGAGGCTGGAGAGCTGCTACTTCTACATGCTATTGTCTATATAAACACCTCTGTGCTGTGATATAAGAAAAAAACACGAACCTAACATCCAAAGCGTGGTGAGGTACAAACCAGCAGGAGCTTCTGTTTACACTGATTCTACTGAATTACAGTGACTGATGAGAGGAGTGTCTATTTGGACTGATGTTAACTGCACTAGATATCAACCAAGCTAATGGTACCTATCTTTGCCTTACACATGATGCATTAACCCAAATAATCCCAGGGTGCTTCTTGGCCACAAAACACTTCCCAATCAAATACCATGATATAACGTTAGCTAGCAATGTCATGGCAAGTAATTAGCATTAGCTAGGATGTAGGTCAGCAAATGGTTACTATAAATTCTCATTCTAAGCCCAATAGTTGGGATCATCTATCACAAACATGAGAAAACATTCAGATAATGACTGAGCTACGTGCATGAAGCAATAAGCCTGCTGAGTAGAAATAAGCTTCCTGTTCCCTTCTCCTGCCTTTCAGCTATCTGAGCTTCTTCATCATCCAAACATCCATGTTCCATCCATATGCCGATGTTCCATCCATATACCAATGTTCACTGATCTTAATCTTTTTGTACAGCTTTTGATGGTCCAAACTTTTCCTCTTTGGCTGTTTCTCTGCCATCTCTATTTGTGAGTACAACAGATGTGCATGAGCAGGAATGCTCCCTACTGGAATAGTGGGCCCAAGACACTTTTTGTTTCCCCCATTTACAGTGTAAAAAACTGACCTTTTACAGTGTGCAATCAGACTGGTAGGCTAGTGGATGGTAAGGAAACTTTCACTGAATTTTACAAAAAGTAATTAATTGAAATCATTTCATTTAAGGGTAATTGATACAAATAATAATAAGAAAAATAAAATATTCTATACTATGATACGGTAAATCATGGTATTTTCTGGGATGGCAATGATACTGTGACAATTTAATACCATTGAAGTCCTATGATATGTAATTCAGTGGAACCAATGATTGCCAACAAGGTGTTGGATGGGAACTAGGCTCCCATGAGGAGCTTTGGAGATTCTAATATATTCTGCATCGTTTTATTGAGCAAATTTACATTTTCACAAGTGACTAAAATTTTGCACAGTGTTATACCCATATATGAGTGCATTAAGCTCACTGGGTCATTTGTATTTCAGTTCAGTGGAACTTCATGTGTATCTGGGACTATGTTTTCACAGTATGCATGCTGTGTTTATACATGTAACTCTGCACTATTCCGTGACTGGGTTTTGACAGCATACACCCAGTAATCCTCTCTGTAGCATGGCCAGCTTCAGCTTTTATAATCTTATTACCCATAGATGTCTCATTAATTTTAGTCTCAGGCCAGCAAGCCACTACTTCTGCCGTCACTATACTCTCTCTCTTCCCATCTCTCTTTCTCTTTCTTTGTCACTTTCTCCCTCTCAATCTCTCCCTCTCATAATCTCTCTCTCTCTCTCTAAGCTAATGAATAGAAGCAAATGATGTCTTATTATATTGCAAACATTTCTGCACTTAAGTTTATTTCTGGGGCAGTGCTATGGAGTTAACTCCAGATCTGGACACCTTTTTGCATAAAATACTAGAATTCTGCCATGCAGAGTATGATGTTTTTATAAATAAAAAAAACATTTGCTTCGTTTTTTAATCACATTTGGTGTAATGCAATTTGTGTATATTCTGAAAACACATAGGAAAATTAAATATCAACTGTACCTTAAAATAGAAGCTTCAGAATCATATTGATGCTCCAGTGACTGTAACAGGGAGAATGGCCTCTCTCTCCTTTCGGCTATGGAACAATGTTGGAGCTGCATGAGACCTCTCTTGTGAACTATATAAAGCTGTCATATCGCAAGTCACATTTGTGTTAAACCCTTTAATATGTCTGTACTGCCTCAGTGCACATGCTTCTTTCACATCAGATGCCACTTATTTCTCAGCTTTCCCAAAAATGTATGTGTACAACAGTCGACTCATTGTATGAGGTAAAGCTACTGTATGTGCAACTGGAAGGTTTACCATTTCTGTAGCATATCTGTGGCAGCACAATTTATCAGCCCCCCTCAACGTCCTGCATCAACAGAAAGGGTCCACTATAGGACCACTACCGAGAAGGTATTTATTTGAGTGGGGAACCATTCTCAGCCCAGCAGGGTCATCACCGTGGTGGGAGTATGTGGTATGAGAGCATCAGCCAGAGCAGTGTTGCTTATATTTGCACTTATATGGCAGGTTTGCAGGGGTGCAGAATTCAATATCAACATCAGATTAAAAAAAAAAAAAAAAGATAATGAGAGGTGGTGGCTGTGATATCTGGAATTTTTTTTCTGTCAGTTATTCTGTCTGTGGATTGCAATTCTTTGATACAGTGCTAATATTGTCATCTATAATTTATTAACCTTTTTGTTGCTGCAGATTTACCAAACAGTACTTCTATTGTCGTATCTTCTTTTTTGATGTTCTTTGACATTGCACGTCAGTTCATCAGCATAGGTACTGATCATTGGTCATCAATATGCATTACCTTATTAATGCATGAAATAGTTGAAAGGCTTTCATTCCACGCATGTAAAAATACTGCAACAGTACGAGAGATCTGTGCACTGACTGCTGTTATGGTAACCAGTGAGGGAATCTTGGCTTTATTATGGTTGAAAATAAAAGGTCTGTTATGAATTAGCCACAAACTGTATAATCTTTTATCATCCAGGAAGAGATACAGGACCAGCCATGTCAGAACTGGACACATCAGTCACAACATTTAAAAGACTGACAGATGAAGTGAACAATATTGATGATCTGGTTCCAGTGGCTCCTGTCAAGAAGTTGATATGTGAGGCAGCATGTGAGCAGACGGTTCTTGAAGCTGAAGTTGGAAAAATGGACAAGTGTAGAATCTGAGAAACTTTGACAAGAACCAAAATATAAATATTATTGACCAAAAAAAGAATACACCCAGATAGACATGTTGAATCAGTATGCAGTTATGTCTCAAGTGCAGTCTGATTAGACACTGGGTCATGGAACAAGAGGGTGTAAAAATTCTTCCCCCACTGCCCTATATAAAGGCTCTCGGAGGCTACTTTCTAGTAGTGTACATGTTGTTGGAAGGGTTTTCATATATTTATCTGTAGTCTTGTGATTTCAGCATTCATTCAGCAGCATATCTTCACTCACACAAAAACCTTAAAGCTCCAAAATGGCAGTTTCACAGGAGGGGGGGGATACCTTCTTAACTTTTAACAGAAGTCAGGTGAATAACTGGGATCTCACCTTATGGATGATCATCGACACCTACAAGGTGTGCTACAAACTGGAACATCCCAAAAATGCCCGACCTAGTAATTTTTTTTCCTTAAACTCATAATTTATTGCAGCTTTTCATCCCCTCCCCAGTGTGGATACAGTAAATTGCTTGTTGATGTATTGTTCTCTGTAAGCCATTGAGGTTGTCCTTGCCTTAGGGCTTATTATGAGTGCTGCATCCTTTATTTCCACTTTACAGGAAAAAAAACAGGCTTCCATGTTTCTTTAATTAGAGTCAAATATTCCTTTCCCCTCAAAGCACCATCCCCACTTGTTATTACCGGGATCGTGATATTGCTTTGTCATACTGAACAACTAATTCTGTAATGAAAGAGCACATGCAAATTTAGTTTTAACCTTGGAGGACTGGAAAAACCACATAACACATACTCGCCTCAGGTTTGCTGTCAGGAATTTGGTTTTGTTCTCATTTTCTCTCTTTTTTGTAACTGGCTGTGGTATCAACTTGACACTATAATTATTGTCTAGACATGAGGTCAAGCTCCAATTGAACCTTCTGATACTTCCAGTCTTTTTGTATCTGGAGTTCATTAGTATTACGTGTCATGGAAGGTTCAACAAGCGCCAAGCCAACTAAGCTATTCTCGCACACTGATGACTGCAGCAGCTGAACCAGAAATAGACTTGAATATACCATATGTCTGCAAAGGATATTTGCTGGAAGACTTCAAATTCTCAAACTTTGCTGACAGCCGTCAGATCGGGGTAAGAGAAACACAGATTGAAAATAATGTTGTCGGTATTTGTAGAATAAAGCTTGTTGAGGCACATCATCCAGTAAATGTGATGATGCATTACCCTGTCAAGGTTGTTTTTGAGAGAGTCAAATCAGAACTTGTCAAATGTGGATCGAGTGTGCCGCACTGAGAATGCAGAGCTTAAGATGCTGCAGCTGACTTCCAGCTGCAGGGAGATGAAAACGAGCAGGCCATGACCAACCTCTGACTTTTTTCCCCCAAAAAGAAACTTCACTTGAGCCGAGCGCTGGCGGGATGTGGCAACATGGAAAATCACAACCATGCTGCAAGACGACGAGGTAAAACAGCACACACAGCAGCACCTGCCAGGCTCTGCATGGCCCCCTGTGTGTGCATGTGTAATGGACTTTGACTCAGGAACCAATACAACACATTGTTTTTAAAGTTCCAATCAAGATCTGCTGAACAAAAACAAGACATGGAAACATTCTCAAATCTGTACAGCAAAAGGAAACACTTTCTTGTAAGGCCAGTAATGCCAAACCGATTGATTAGTTACTCAATTATCTTTTCAACTTTCACATTCAACCAAAATCAATGCCAATACGTGATTTCAGTCTTCACTGAAGATAAACCTTCCATCTCCAAAATGTCAATCTTCTTAAATGTTAGCTAATTTTGGATCCATGTATTAGATGACAGTGTAAAAACCAAATGGCAGATTTACATTATGTCAAAAAAAGGTTTTGGAAGATTTTATTCCAAGTGAATCTGGAAAATTTCTGTTACTCCTATTTTCATGAAACAGGGGGCAGTGTGTCTCTCAGGTGCACTATGACCTTTTCACATAATAAATAGTACAACCAGAGTCACATTATTTCATACACTGAAGAAATTTACAAAAAGGAGATACAAGGTTTTTGAATGACAGTAACGATGCCGGTCACTATTCAACCATATTAATTCAGCAGCTGTCATGTATGTAATGTGAGTGTTCATTGAACATTTGGAATGTATGTAGAGCATGTCCTCACTCACACAAAAACTTGATAGCTCCAAAATGGCAACTGCACAGGAGAGGAAAAAAATCATTTCAATGAAACCAAATGGAAATCAATGTAAACATATTTAAGTCCTTTCTGTTGGACCATTCAGCAGGCAAATCTGATACAGTATAAAGAACAAGTGGAAAATTTATGCCAAAAAGTGAAAAACAATAAAAATGGAGCTACAAGGTTTTGCAATGCAAGTAACAATATGCCATGTATTGTGAGCTTCATATGTCATGCATCCTTGTTGGTACTTTCCTTTCTTCATTCTGGTTTGCCATGCTGAAAACTCCACCCTGTCCTTTGTGTTTCCCAACTGTGTCTGGTTTGTAGCCCTGCCTGTTTGTAATCAGCCCTAACTGAATATATCACAGTATCTGGTTTCGCATCCAAGCCTGTTTAGTTTGTTCAGTCTTGTATCTTAATGTCTGTATGGTTTGCATTCTGTTTCTGTTCTTGTTTTAGTTCCTGTGTATTTTAGTTTGTTTGCTAATAAATATTACTCTGCATTTACATCTGCCTGCTCTACCCTCAAATGTGACAGCTTCCTAATGTGTGAAGCTTTGCAGGAAAGGTCATTTCTGAAAGCTTTTACAGTTTTAGAAACACAATGTGTGTAAAAGCTACACATCTGTGATGACTGTGTATCTACAATTTAAAAAAAAGTGTGAATTCACCTTATAGCGTGAAAATTTTAAAATGAATAAATGTATAAAAAGGAACACTCGTTTCAGTGAAGAAAAGCAGAGAATGTGTGAACTTCGAGTTCTCATTGCATTTCAATTTTTCTTTGACAGTGTATGTCTTTCTTTTTCTAATTAATCACTTCATGATCTGGTGTCATATTATGCACTGATGAACTTTTACTTATTAAATTTGGTTGAAAAAACTTCTTGTAAAGTTCACACGTCCACCTTAAAAGTTTGGCCACAGAACCTTAAATCATAATAGCATAATAGCAGTCTAGGCACTAACATGGCATGTGGGTGATCGGGTCTTACAGTATTCGCTAAGCACGTGTGTGAACAGGTTCCAGTGTGTCTCAGAGACCGATGATCACCCTGATCTTACCCCTCTAACCACACTTAGCAAAAATGGTTCTTTATCGTGCAGAAAATGGGTTTTCTAAAGCAATTTTGATACTACACTATATATTGGGAAATCCAATACAGTACAGTGTATCCACTTAGTACAGTGGTTTCAATCCAACTGAACAGGGCCAAGTACACAATTTGTAATGGATTGTGCAGTTGTTCTGTCCTTGAAGTGCTGCTGATATCCACTACATGTTCAGAACTATTATATTCTGTATTGAGAAAATTATCGCAATATGATTATATTTTACCTACCATTACTTACAGGTCAATTATGATGACCACCACAGGCCAAACTGTAGCAGCATTTGTCATGACAGCTGAACACTTTTGCATAGATGGATCACATTCAACCTACCATATGCATTATTTCTATTTTGGGGCAAAACAACTGTAGCCAATAGTGATTGTGTGCCATCGTTCCTTGGCATGTGGGCCAGCAGAAAGTATAAGCGTGGGCCAGAACTGGGTCATGTTTCAATCTGCAATCCCTAGTTCCATACGGAGAGCTTCTTTGGTGCCACCTCCACAACTTAATCCAATACACTTGCTTTTGAAAATGGTAAATTATAGATAGGTAACACAAGTTCAAGTTCCGGTTTATTTATATAGCACTTTTAAGAGTAGACAGTTATATAAAACATCTTTACAGATGCTTTATCTAGGTCCGAATCCCAGGTGCACCCAGAGGTAATTTCCCTCAGATCAGGAGGATAAAATCTTGAGAGGAACCAAGATGCAGAGGGGAACCTATCCTCCAAAAATAATGAAATGATGAATAACAAATAATGGAGGATGGATACACTGTATTAAAAACTTAAAGAATTGAGCCTGATATGTCACTGAAGTACTCTTAAACTTTACTTCTAAAACAGATTAATGTTCAAAGTGTTATCAGATAAGATCTACAGACTGATTTTCATATGAATGTGTAAAGACGTTTAGTTGTGTTAGTAGTGGTGCTTTGAGTACGAGTGTATGCAGGGAACAGTCTGAGGATGAGTGGAGCGAATGGTGGGTTTCTCTGGGAAATGCAAATGAATCCAAGATGGTGAAAATGGTCTGAAGGGCAGGCAGCAGCAGGGACAGTGTGCCCATTAACAGACCACTGGTGTGATTGCTAAAGCATCCTGATGACAGCATATTAAATTGCATCACAGACATCCTTCCTCTCCCACAACTTGTGGAATTCTCCCACATTTTGAAAGTGACTCCCTGATGCCTGCAAATTACATACAGTATCCAGGAAATTGGAGTTCTATATATATCGGGCTTACTTCTGCTCTTTGTGGAAACAAGTGAATGAGACAGAGCAAAGGAGTGAAAGATATAGCGAGAGAGAGTGACAGAGCAACCTGAGAACTCTACTAATCTGTTGGTGTGGCACAACAGTGAGCCACCACACTATGTTGGTGCCTGAAGTTTGAATCCCAGACTGGTTGGCTGTGCTGTGCAACACCAATAAGAGTCCTTGGGCAAGACTCCCAACACTACTCTTGCCCACCTCTGTGTAGCCTTGTAAGTCGCTCTGAATCATTTTTTTGAAAACTGGAATGACCTCACAAGTCGCATTTCCTTTGAAAGTCAGAAGAGTAACACCAACTTTGAATTCATGATCCAAGTTGGCGGCACGGCAGCAACAGTAGACAAAGCAGAAATATTATACAGTTGATTCTTCAAACTTCATTACATCAGTTGTACATACAGTACTGTACAACTTCAGTCTATGAACATGTTCCCATTGTGTTTGGAGGCTCAAAATACCGCATAATACAGTGTTACCCACAGGCATGCCTACAACGATAACCTTGAAATGTGCAACATATTTTGGTTCGATTTGCCATAAAACACCCGAATGTGCCTGAATGTTTAGCTGTAATGAGGCCAACTCGGATACGACATAATTCTCAGCTCCGTGGTGAATGAAAGGCACCTATTCAGTTTAGTGTCCCGAAGCTCTGTTTCGGAATACTCAAAATAACGCAGTGCCTCTGCCAATATGCTCAAAATAATGACAGTGTTGCAGCACTGTTTATAACAGTGACTTTTCTGTTGCCCAGGGGTGTTACACGCATAGATATTCAAATCTAGATACATTGTTGTCTGTTGTTTTCTCTCTCTGAGACAAAACATATGCATGTCTGCCATATTGTATCTGTCAAGAACTGCTTGTAAACAAATACAAGTGTGTGGAGATATAATGCGTACTCATGATTAAATCTGCCATAACTTCCTTATTACCCAACCTAAGTTTGTTTATGATCTTCACACATAAATGAAACTCTTGGTAGCTTTTATTCCTGTTTAATAATTGTTATTTTGCTGGTTAGCTGTGTGTCACACACACAGGAAAATCCATAAATGTGTGAATCACTTCTAATATTTCTGCCCAGACAATGGACAAAAATTCCCCAAACACTGTAAGAAGGAATGGGCTGCAGTTAGCTCAATGTGATGAGGCAATCTCATGAGGCAGTATCTGGGGTGAAGAGAGGTTATATGTACAGTTCTACACAGGATACAGCTACTTACTTTTTAAACCGGCTGCGGTGAGGGTCAGGGAAGCCAAAGGGAGGTCGAGGGAGCAGGGGCAGCTTATCATTGTTGGCCGGATTCACCTTCTGGGGGGGTGGGGGGGGGGGGGGGTGCGGGGGATAAATACACGGATGAAAATTATTTCATTACTAATGTCATGATGTATGAGTATGTAACAGTGGTGTCTGTGTGTGTCTGTGTGTGTGTGTGTGTGTGTGTGCGTGCGTGCGTGCGTGCATGGATGTTTTAACAACAAGGGATCACCCCTCTAAGAAGGTATTGGTTGAGCCTGGGGCGGGGCTTAAGAGTATGTGTGTGTGTGTGTGTGTGTGTGTGTGTGTGTGTGTGTGTGTGAGAGAGAGAGAGAGAGAGAGAGAGAGAGAGAGAGAGAGAGAACTTTTGTTGAGGCAGAGGAGCCTCGTGGCGGAACCTCTTATAAATACCTGTAAATATTGTTCAGTCTTTGGCTACTGTTTTCTTTCTGTTTGATCTAGTTTTTGTTTCTCTGTTTGTGTGAATAAAACCACTGAGCATGTGAACTTTTCTTGATCATATCTTTATAACCCCCTCACACTCACAGATCCTTGGCTACTAGTCGTACATAAAATCTGAAAAACCAACAACATCTCACTCAAGTTTACCAGCTTCTTGTTGCAATGTTCTCCTTCCACAATAAATGGTGCAACCTTAGGCAACAGAACATAGGTGCATTTAAGGTACAATGAGAAATTTGCACAAAAGTGCACAAACTACATTCTGGTGCTTTGAACATAAAGAAGGTGCTGATTTTAGTTTTGTTTAAGAAGGTGCTAATTTATCATTAAAGGTGTTAGGCATTATCTTAAAAGTGAGGTTTAACACTGGCCAGCATGTTTGTATCAAGGACACATGAACTTTTTGAGTTTGAGTGAGACATGACAGTGTGTGCCAGATAGATGGGACAGTCCATTTCTGATGTTGTGTGGGAATTTAACATTCCTCTAACCGGGAATATGAAATGGAAGGCATTACTTCCCACAGTAGCTAGAATTGTCCATGCAAACTGACAAGTGATAAGTGAATGGTTTCTGTCTTGTGACTTTTAGGCTTTCTGTGTACACACAGACACACACACACACACACACACACACACATATGCACATGCACACATGCGCACAATTTTGGAGCGGGGATTGGATGTTGCTTGGTGCTATCTCCATACATCACCACATTAGAGATGAAAGCAGAGTGTATAGTTTTATTCTTCATCTTCATTTGTAAGCAACCATTGTATGAACTTCAACACGTACGCATACAAGCACATGCTTGTGAGAGGCTGATGTAATAAATCTGCACTTGACCCTTCACCAGCCACAAAATTCAATCACAAGTAGTAAGACATTTAAGAGCCATAGAAATAGAAGATGTAAATGGCTATACATCCCGCTGTTCATGAATGTTAATACCAGGAGTGAACATGGCCTTAGCTCCATGACTTCTATTGCTCACAAAGTAAAGCATCCCTGGCTCTTGCTGGTAATCCACATTTGCCTGCCGGAGCTACTTCTTCAAGGTTACAATTTCCCAGAACATTTCAAAAGGAAAAGAATTACATATAATGCTAATATGCACTAACCTGCACAGTTCTACTGAGTCCTAGGAGCGTAACTCAGAACTGCAGGTTTAAATTCAAACAGGGATGACTGTGGTCTTCAGATCACAATGAAGGAGCTTCCTTTTTACTTTTTTAAGCCTGAGGTACACTGAGGCAGAAATGAAGAAAGGGAACTCCCACATTACCACTGTGTGCATACAAAGAGAACATCCTAATATAATACTTAGATTAAAAGGTTAACACCTACTGGAAGCCAGCAGAGACTACCAATTGCTTCCATTGGCTCCCATTTGCCAATGGCAGTAGATCCTGGCTTCATTTAGATCCCTTGAAAGTGAAACATGCAAAAGAGTGCAGTTTGCATTGTTTTTTGGTTGAGTTAGTTCAGTTATAACTTGGAGCTTAGTTAACCACTGAGGTCAAAGCACAACCTTTCGGTGCACTTTCAGTGGTGACAATTATGTAGCGGAGGATTATTTATCTTCTCAAGCCAGTGAGAAACACAGGCCTCTCATTCCAGGCACAATGCTTACTTTGCATGACATTGCATGAAATCAAAATGCCTCCCCACCACTAGACCACCCTGAAATATGTTTGCAATGATAACCATTCATAAACCTGACATCATCTTTGCTCTCTTCTGTCAGGCTGCATAAATGAACCTGAATAAAATGGGGTCTTTCAGCCCCACTTTTAACCATGCGTAAACTTGTCAAGGCAACCCAAAGTGCTGCAATTTTCTGTCACCCTGTCATCCTCTGGTAAAGCGATTCTTTCATGTCACAAAACTGTGGATGCTAGATTTGAGAGGCCGCCATGTATCTCCTGCAATCTGCTGAGCCACAGCTGAGCTTAGTTTCAAAGACGAACAACCACAAGAGGAGCTCAAAGTCATGGTTATCGGACTGTTCAATACTAAGTGGCAGGCACTCACCTCAGGAGACCTCCTAGATCCATACAGAAGAATGGAAATTGCCCTCCAACTTCCACTGTGTCAGACTTCAAGGTGCAGAGATAAGGTAAAAATGAGAAACACCACCTCTGGGAACACAAGACAGCATTGTCTGGAAAAAGCAAGTTGCGGGGATTTGTTTTTCAAAAGCCATTGTTCACTGTATTTGCCTGGCTTCGTGGGTTTGCTGGGATGTGTTCAATAAAAGCTGCCTACAGACTGCCAAGTGTAACTCTGCACCTCATCCTAAAAAACAGTTCTTTCTTCCTGCCAAACAGTAATGAGACGAATCTGTAATTAAAGCTTCAGAATGCAGGGTTAATAGCTAAATTTAAAAAGCACAAAACACTATTTGCAAGGCAATTCTACCTGCCCATTGTCTTCCTTCTAGAGACAATGGGCTCAGATGTTACTTCAAATAAAAGCTAAGAATCAGCCCTCCCTAGGATTGTAGATTGCAGCTGTGTTGACTGTAGATCTTTGGCAAAGCAGTTGCAGTTAGGGCACAATCAAGGTAATGGAGAACATTTTTGTGCTTCCAGTAGTCCTGCAGAAAGTTTCAAGCTTCCAAGTCTTTCTTTGGTTGTAGAACTTTGCAGTTTATTCTCTACTGCCAATTGCAAAGGCTGCCCACTGGGAATGCATATGCTTCAATGGCAATCACCAAAGGCTGTAACCGTAACACTGGATGATTTATGCCACTTCTACAGAGGATTGATGCATTTGCAGTGAATGTGTAAGACGTGACACATGATATATGAGTTTTCCCCCAAATGGACAGTGTTCATCCTACAGAACAACAGGTTTTGTGATAATGTATATATGACCCAGAAGGCATCTGATCTACTGCTGGATGCACTGAGGAGTCTACAACTGCTGATTTATTCCACAGTAACTGCAATGTTAACAACAGTTTCTCAACATACATTTTGAAATGATCATCCAGCAGTTCAGTGGCTTTTTTCACACTCGAAACTACCAGACTGGAGTAAAATTACATTTTGCAGAGCTGCATAAGGCTGCTGTGTTAAGGTGGAGCACTTTATCAAACCTGAGAAATGTAATGTATGTGGATTCTGGCTCTGATTGCTCTGGCCTTGATAGGTGGCAAGAGGCAAATCAGCTGTTCACAGTAGGAGGGTGATAAGGCTCTGCTAGATCCAAGATGGTTCCCACTTTACACAGAGCTCACGGCCAACTGCTCCTTTTAGAAGGTCTTTCTGGCAGTGCTGTTTTTTTTTTCCTTAACGATGAGTAACCTGATTTGTGACCCAGTTTCAACTTCTTTAGAATGTGAGATGTAAACTGATTACTCTGATGATGAGATTAGAAATGAAAAATGTCATAGAATGCATTTATTGAATTGTTTTCCAAATATAAACAATACATGTGTGAGATGTATTTTTATTCAATTTTATATTGTTATTTTACATCAATTTGAAACATGCTGGAGAAGCCTGAGAGAACCTACAAAGTTTAAACACCATAATAAAAACACTGTGTTTATTCCAGGGTCTTACCAGATGCTACATTTTGTCTCGTTACATCCTCTCAGAGGGATGTGCTCTTAGCAAGCTTAAGAGATTGAAGCTTTTAGCCTTGCCCTGACTAGCTTCCTTGGGTTTGTCTTTCTTGATATTTACTGGTCAAACAAAAACAGCTGGTATTTGTGCTCATGTACAAAATCACTACTCAAAATGGTTCCTCTGCCTCTGAGGCAGGATGACATAATTGCTTCAGAGAATAACCAACTAAAATAACCATTAGGTGGAGCTTTAGATATATGTGGATAAAAGGTGTGCGATTCAGTTTAAGATTTTGCTTGATAGCCAGCTAATGAGCTGGAAAACTAAACTACCTAATGAAATTGAAGACGTATCTCTTAGCATGACACTGTTACATGAAAACATCATGGTACTCTCCATGCTTGCATGCAGTAAAGAAAAGATTGAATATAAACTGTGGAACGTATTTGACACCATCTGACAACACCAAATGAAAAGAATTTCTTAAAAAAACAAACTGAATTGAACACCTTTAATGCAATGCATTAATCTTATACAGCTCTGAGGAGTTGAAAGCTGAGCGTACTGGTTACTTTCATTTCAATTGTGCTTGCTCTGCCTCAGAGGCAGCACTGCCTCCAGAATGGTTATGAGCAGTGATTTTGCACAAAAGCGTCTGGCATGTGTTCAGCTCCAGTTTAGTTCAGCTGAGGTAATTCAGCTTGTTTTGGAGGGAGCAGACAATGGAGATAAGATTTGGTAAAATTTGTAATACATAATAATTTGTGGGTTTGAAATTGTCTGGTTTTACAGCTCTGTTTAGGTTCTGCTGGCAGCTCTTTTGACAACAACAGTGTTCATGGTTTGTCACTTCCATTAACTGAACTCCTTATTCAACCATGACAAGATGAACATAAATGTAAACGTGCATATATAACCACTGTGCTTGCACTCAAGTTTGCCCTCCATTTTTAACCCATCTACACAGTGAAACTCACACAGAATACAGAAATGCACACAGTAGGCAGCACTATCCACAGCACCTGTGGAGTAGCTAAGAAGTCCTGTGACTTTAGTCATGCGCTGCCAGTTCAGGGAATTGAACCAGCGACTGTCACAAGGCTGTGTCCCTAAACACCAGGCCTCTGTTGCCCAGTATTTCAAAAAAGTAAATATTCTACTGCATAGTAATGGATCCAAAATAACCCTGCATATTGTTAAGTTCATTTTTTAAGAGGTAAACTTTCATATTTCATATTCATCATATGTAAAGTAAAATATTTCAATTCAAATTTTAAAATCAGTAATCTCATGTTTAATTTTGAGTTTGAATAAATTACTAATCAAACATTATCAACATAAAGACAAAAAGTCTTGAAATATGTCACTTTAAAAGTAATGAATATAATATACAGAACAGTTGATCTTTTTTGAATTAAATTATTAAAACAATTTCATAATATTCTTTTTTTCTGAGATGCACTAATGCAGTTTTTCAATTTAGGGCATGGTTATGTGCTGATTTCTGTGCCTTTGCCTGTGTTCATGGTAAATTGCTCCAAATGAATTACCTACATTGCGTTTCTGAGTCCTCATGTGCTGTAGGTGTATATTATGCGTATCCTTATATGCTACAAAATAAAGATTTTTAAAGATTTATGCATTATGGAGTGTGTTACATTAGATACAGAGGAAACAGAAAACATGACATCATGGGAGTTAAATCTTTGGTGTGTTCTTCCATATATTTGCAAAGCTAGCATTACAGATATTAAGTTAAAAGTCTTATCTACGTAAAATAGCAAAATGGCATCACATAAATAGTGATTTTGAAGCTGAATTGTTCCTCCTGCAATGCAGTTGCTTTTTTCCACAGTTTCCTAAACTTGGAGTTTATTTACAAACTACATTCTATTCTTGAGTCGGATGTTAATTAACCCCAGTGCTCAGGAAACCTGCAGGCATTGATTATTCTGCAAACACACTCTTCATTAAAACAGTAGCTAAAACAGGAATTATTATAACAATGTTTTTGTCATACCATTTACCTAAGGCAACAATGCAATTATCTTTACAAATATTGTATTTTTCCGCCCAATAATTTTGCTATCATTAGAGTTCATATTTCATGCCCACTTCAGACACTGTGACTTCTGACCCCAGAGATTAGGTGCTTTATCATCGGCAAACACACTAGTCTATTTTAACCACCCAGACCCACAGACACAACCTCTACAGACCACACAGCTGTGCCAAGTAGGACAGAGAGTCCGCTTTGCCCAGCGCTCTGCACAGAACACTTGGGTTCTGACTTCTATTGTGGATGCAGTGGTTGCTCTTTCCATTAATATTGTTTTTCATCTCTTGAGTGAATGAGTCTCAGCAAATCTGGTCTATTATAGGCTCACCAGTTTCAGAAAAGAGGACACTGGGGACACACAGGCATCTGCTGTTGGGGCTGTGTGGCTTCAAGTAGGCTTACATCAAATCAAAGTAAGTTTATTGTCATATCACATTGACATGGGTGTAGAAGTGAGAGCACAGTCCCTCACAATAAGTAAATCCATATATATATATATATATATATATATATATACACACTTTCCCGGACTTTATATATAGACTTTGAACGGTGGTGCAGCAGGGAAAGTGTGATGGCCACCATCTACACCATTATGACCAAGCTATTAGGAGGTGTTGGGACCAGGGTAAGTGAGCGAATGCAAACACGATGAACAGGTCAGGTTTGAGTATGGAGATTTCAAAGTGAGTACTTCAGTACTACCTTTGCTACCTGTGAGTCAACACTGTACTCCTCCTTCCAATTGTATTTTTTCCCCAAAAAAGCTTCTTTTCACTCTAAAGTTGTAATTACTTACACTCATTATGTCATGTCTGTCATTTGTCAGTCTTGTTCACCTGTCTTCCTTGTTGTTGTTTCTAATTGCTTAAGAGCACATGGATTGTGTTTGTTTTGTCTTTGTCTCCTCCCTCACTCCACCCATTCCCAGCTGTGTCAGATTTGTAGAGCTGTCCCTTAGTTGTGATGTCCCAGGTGTGATTAACATTGTCCTGTATTTAAGACATTGTCTGTCTTTGTCAGTCCTTTTGTTTCTGTAAATGTGTAGTGCGTATCTAATCTGTTTATTTGTTTGTAGTCTGCTTTGTGTTCAGCCTTGTTTGTTTGGTCCATTTTAATTATTGTGTCCCATTTTTTTTGTATTTTTATGTCAGTATCCTTTATTAAATCCACAACCTCAGCATTTACCTCTGATTCCCTAGTTTTTGTCAGCTCAGCCCACTGACGTTACGCATTACATTCACACATGAAAAGAAAGAGAGAAAATCATACACTATTGTGCAGATTCAAATATACAAGTTATTAATATATTATGAGAATATGCAGTAGGCACGTACTATATAGAGGTATTCACAGTGCTTCACGTTTTTGCACATTTTATGTTACAGCCTTATTTCAAAATGGATTCAATTCATTTTTCCCTCTCAAAATTCTACACAATACCCCATGATGACAAAGTGAGACATGTTTGTTTGAAATCTTTGCAAATTTATGAAAAAACAAAACACACAAATATAACACACAAGTTTTCACAGCCTTTGCTCAACACTTTGTTGAAGCACCTTTGGCAGCAATTACAGCCTCGTGTCTTTTTGAGTATGATGCTAAAAGCTTGGCACACCTGTTTTTTCTCCAGTTCTTTGCAGAACTTCTCAAACGTCATCAACTGGACTAGAAGCATCAGTGCAAAACCATTTTTAGATATCTCCAGAGATGTTCAATCACATTCAATTCTGGGCTCTGGCTGGACCACTCAAGGACATTGAGTTGGCCTAAAGCCATGGTCATGTGCTTAATGTCATTGTCCTGTTGGAAAATGAACCTTCATCCAAGTCTGAGGTCCAGAGTGCTCTGGAGCAAGTTATCATCAATGATGTCTTTGCTGCGACCACCATGCTTTACTGTAGGAATGGTATTGTCTAAGTGATGTGCAGTGCTTGGTTTCCACCAGACAAGATGCTTGACATTCAGCCCAAAGATGTCAATCTTTTTGTTTCTCATGCTCATATTTGTTTCTCAAGTCCTTAAGGTGCCTTTTGGCAAACCAAAAGATGGGCTGTCATGTACAATGTACTGAGGAGTGGCTTCCATCTGGCCATTCAACCACACATGCCTGATTGGTGGAGTGCTGCAGAAATGGTTGTTCCTCTGGAGGGTTCTCCTCTCTTCACAGAGCAATGGTGGAGCTCTGTTAGAGTGACAATTGGGTTCCCGGTCACCTACTTCCCACCACAAGCACTCAGTTTGGCCGGGCAGCCAGGTCTATGAATAGTCCTAATGGCTCCACACTTCTTCCATTTACAGTTGACGGTGGGCTCATTGGGACCTTCATTGCAGCAGAAACTTTTGTGTACTCTTACCCAGATCTGTGTCTCATTACAATCCTGTCTTGGAGTTCTACAGACAATTCCTTCGACTTCATGGCTTGAAGTGTGCTCTGACATGCACTGTCTACTATGGAACCTTATCATGTCCAATCAACTGAATTTAATAAAGTGTTCTCCATTCAAGCTGTAGAAACAAGATGCATCTGAGCTCTTTTTTTTTTTTTAATGTCATGGCAAAGGCTGTGAATACTTTGTTATATTTGTGTTTTTATTTCTCATAAATTTGTAAAAATTTGAAAAAAACTTATTAGGTTGTCATCATGGTGTACTGTGTGCAAATAATTAAAATAATAATAAAATTAAAATTATGTATTTAATCTATTTTAGAATAAGGCTGTAACATTACAAAATGTGCAAAAAGTGAAGCGCTGTGAATACTTTCAGGATGTACTGTAGGTCTTTGATGGTGTATTAAATGCGATGGTATTGGTGGTGATCATTGATACATAAATGTTTAGTCAAATACCAACACAACCTAATACACAGCTTGACCAGCAGATATGACCAAGTTATATTCTTTACATTCACAAGTGAAATAAATGGAAATGGGAAAAATGGAAAAAGACTTAGTTTTACCATACTCTTACTTTCATGCCAATTAAAAATACATAACTAAAATAAAAAAGTCAGTTTGCATAAATGCTCAGTTCTTTTGGTGTGTATAACTGTGTGATTAATTGGATTATTTATTTGGATCAGAATATTTGGTCCACTTGGATTCACTCAAAAGAAAACACTGGATTTTTATGGGATGTGGCCAATCAGCTACAGATGGAAGCAGTTTAACCAATGGCTGTCTGTAAATGCAGGTACATATAGAGCAGGTGTAGCCTTGAGAAGGTAGGGCTTAAAAAGTTTAAAGCTGGATAAATTCATACACACTCACATGAAACCAATGGAAAATATATCATAATATATTTGACACAATTCAGAAATCAAAGTCAGATACACTTTTACATTCCAAAAAGAGGACAAGTCTGGGACAAAAAAAGAGGACACAGGTTACCTTAGCCTATATATTTTGACCAGGTTGTGTCTTGAGCCAAAGCAGTCTTGCATCCCTGCTAAGAAGTGAAGCTTCATTAATCATTATCTCACCTGAATCTGTCTCATACATGTAAAATGCCACACAGCCTAAATGCAAGACCACTCTCAATACTGTTCAAGAGTGCTGATTTATTCACAAGCCTGCTAACTCACTAATGTGATTTTTGAATAGTTTAATGGGATTAAAACGACCCAAAGGACCATATTTCAATTTTTATCGATTTGTCATTTGGGTTTGGTTTATTGCCCTTGCAGCTTCACGGAATAGGCTTCTCCATTAAAGCCAATGAGCCTTTAGCATGTCTTGTTCACACTCGGCTCAATAAAAGCAAGGTGGATTTTCATTCATCAACTCTGATTGCATTAGCTTGGCGAGAAAATGGCTTTCGGCATTTTTCTTTTTTCTTTTTTTATGTGCAGGGCAAAGGGATCCATTTGCAGAATGCTGATTGAGACCCCAATGCTAGGAGACAGTTTAAGAATGGAAGAAAAAATAGGCGGTCCCTCTGGAAGCTCTGGCCTCGACGTGAGCTTTAGACGCTGCAATTCCCGCCTGATGTTTTGGATAGATTCATCAACAAATGAACGAGATAGATAGGCTTAAAGGGAGCCACATGACCTACGGATGAGCCGTCTGGATAAAGCTGTGATGGTGCAGACTCTATTGACTGTGCTTTGTAATCATCAGGCCCAGACTCATCCTGCACAGTTTTTTTTTTTTTTTTTTTTTTGTTTTTTTTTTTTTTTATGTGGCGACATACACGAGCCTCATCGCTCTCTTGCACATCAAAGACCCAAAGCACGAAAGCCTGGCTTTCTAAAAACCAGAAGGGAGTTGAATGGAAACATTGAGATGTCTCATTCGAAAAATTCTTCCTTTGTCATCAAAATCCTCCATTTAATGAGGCTTTCCTTGCCTGTCTTAGAATGTTCCTGGAAGCACAATGCTTATACATCATTTTCATTCAAATCTGCATAAGCTACAACAGAGTGCTGCCCTTGATTGAGGTGTACAGACATAATGAATATCACCTACCAGCTCGAACTGTGTGGTGGAAAGAGACTGCATCAAACGCAGGGATTCAGTAGTAAACAATCCACACAACAAAAAACGCCGGCTTTGGAAGCACTCATCAATTCTATTATCTGTGCCTCCACCTCTGTCATTATACAATCTCCTGCACAATCTGGCAGCTAGAGAGTGGGTAATTATGTGGCGGGAGGCTGGATGGATGGCTTTCAGGAAGGGAGGCAGTCAATTAGCGAACAGTTTTTGAAGTACGAACAGATCCAGGGAAGAGGGCTGCCAAGGTGAAGGTAATGGGCCAAAGCCTATCAGGAAAGCAGCAGAGGGTGCTATCAAATTCACGCTGAGGACCTGATACACTCACAAACGCGGGTGCTGTTATTATGCCACTGCAAACTGATGCACTCTCCCATTACGCTAGTTAATGAAATGGCCCCCTCATATCACGTAGAGTGACCAAGGGTTCACTAAGGGTGACATCTGTTGTGTATCCGTGTGTACACAATGCCAACTCTTACTGCTCTGATTGAAGAGGAATCACGGTTGGTTATTTGAGTGAGTCTCAACTAACGGCTAATTGCTTAGGCTTGAGTTTCCTTGCAGAATCTTACAGGACTGTCTCAACAAAGAAACAGATTGACACAAATTTCCATTTCCCCAACATGTAGTGGAGCCGAAACATGATAGGGACCCTTTGCTGGGGCTACTGTGTAGTCAGGCAAAGACTCATATCTGTCTATCAGATCAATCAAAATGTCCATTGGGAGAACCAAGCAAAATTCTTGTCTTCTCAGAGGGTGAAGGGGCTGGGTGACAAAACGAAATGGAACTGCCCCAGTTCCAATTGACTAAATGAAAATATTTGAAACAGATACCCCAACTCCACCCCCACCACCCCAACTGCACCGTCACCACCCCACCCACTGTCCCCTGTTTTATTTTCATGCCAGAGTGAAAACTAATGTACACATTATTAAAATAAAAGGTCACCCAATGATGCTGTATGTGGAATTAAATGTAGACCAATATTGGTGGTAAGAAGGTGGGGCTTAAACAGACTTTTAAAAAACTGTAAAAATCCACACGCACAATGCATGGTGCTAATAGAAACAAATGCTGATGTGAAATCAGTGTGAAATTATGACATTGTACACAATTTACAGATCCAGACTGAGTGCAGAGAACATGCACAGGAAAAGAGAACATATGGTCACCCACCACAAACTGTAAATGTTCACACTACACAGACACTCCACCTGGTATGGAAGGTTAATGCTGCTAAGTCATTTAATTTCAAGAATTTAATTTTTATGAGATGTCAATTATTGTAACGATTGCTGACGCAGAGGTAGGTGGAGACGGAAGTACACACTGGGTTGTATTTATTGACAAGGTACATAGAAAACGTACATAAACTATAACAGGACACATAGACAAGTAACCAAGCAAACAAGAAGACCGATAAGGACAAACTGAGACAAGGGATTTATATACACAAGATAACATTAGACAGGGCTGGGACATAGTTACAAGAGGGGCAGGGTTACCAATAGGACACAGCTGGGAATAGGCGGAGACAAGACCAAAACCAGACACATGCTGGAAGCACAAGACTCAATACGTGACAATTATTAAATAAACAAACTATCCCTCTACTGCCCTCAGGCAACAGAATGTTTTCTTCAGCACAATGTCTAGTGCATGTTTCTGCAAGTTATTTTAACCATTCAAAAAAATTTAAAAGTGTGAGGGACACTATGAAGCATCACTTTAAGGCGGGGCTTCCTTTTCTGACATGTTGTGAGAAAATGGTATGCCTTTGGTTTTAGTAATCTAATTTAAAATAGCATGAACTATAAATTCCAAATATGTCTATTTGTATGCAAGTGCAGAGAAGCCAGATTTTCTGTCAGATTTTTATAAAATGTATTATTATCTATTTTGCATGCTTAAAAACTTTTTTCTCTTTGCCTCTGTGCAAAGCCACATATGCACAGAAGATCCAGGGACATTTCTCCTCCCAGGAACCACAAACCATGTGGGAGGGCATTAAGTGCATTATAGATTAGGGACCCCTTGCTGCCTGATGCTCTCAACAGGTTCTACTCCTGCTTTGAGTACCCAAACACCCCAGCAACAGACTCACCCCACCACTTGGAGAGAAGTCCCTCAGTGTGACTCCAGCAGAAATAAGGAGGATGCTCAGGAGGATTAAGCCCTACAAAGCTATTGGCCCAGACAACACCCCTGGGAGGGTGTTGAAGGACTATGCTGATCAGCTCTCCAAGGTGCAGCTCTCTTCAACTTCAACTGTCCCCACCTGCCTGAGGAACCACCATGAATCCCAAGAGTTCCACAGTGACTGGTCTGAATGACTAATGTGAGCAGGGATCCACACCAATATGTGTACTGCAAGAACCAATTCACAGAGGCCGCCATCTCCTCTGTGGTCCACACTTCCCTCAACCACATGAAGTGGAAGGATTCCTATGTTTATATGTGCTTTATTGACTTCACGTCCACTTTAAACACCTTGATTCCTCAGTCCCTGGCTCACAAACGCCTCACATTCAGACTGAGCTCCTACCTTTGTCATTGGTTCCTGGATTTCCTGAAAAAAGGATGCAGTCTGTGAGGATCTATGATTGCTTACCTATCCAGTTTGTCATATTGTACTGTTTGCAGATAATGCAGCAGCAGTTGGATGCTTCACAAGCCAAAAGGCAGGAGGTGGGAAACATGGAGGGTTGGTGCAAGGAAAATAATCTTTATCAGCATGAAGAAGATGAAGGAGATGACTGTATACTTCAAGATATTGTAAGGTTGCTCATGGTGGTAGACTGGCTTCATTTGAGTTAGATGGTCTCACATACATACATTATACAGGTCAAGAGTTAAGCTGGTCTAGTAGCTTCAGGTGATCAGGGTGTAGAAGAGGGGATCTTTTGGTATGATATAGATCCAATATAACAGAATGTCATTAATAGTAATAATGTAATAATTGCATAATTCACAGTGTACCCAAATATATAGTTACATAAATGGATTACATAGTCTATCAAGCTGAAAGAAATCTACTTTCAGAAGTTATGCTGAAAACAGTCTTTCATCCAGTCAGGCCCCTGCAGCTGTCACATTCAAGGCTGCATGAAGAAATACACCAGACACAGCCTTCCAAAACTCAAGAGCAATGCTGCAGTTTGTCTTGGGCTTCAGATCAAGGAAGGTGTCAGAAAATGGTTTCTTTCACCATAAAAAGGAATAAAAATAAATGTCCGTTGGTTTGTAAGAATGTTGTCATGTTTGCTCATTTAATTTATTTAAGAAAAGCCTAGAACTGTCAGGATGAACAAAGCTAAATGATAAAGGCTGAGCTGTGTTTGTAGGGTAATTGTGCTGGTTTTAAAACCTGTGCCGACCATCCATGTGTTAGACTGTTAGATTGGCAGGCTTCACCTATTTCTCAAGTATAGGATTTTGAGCTGGTTTTCCAAAAGCACTGCAGTACAGGCTGTTTGTTAAGTGCTAGAGTAAACATCAGTCTGAATAGCCTCTCTAATAGATGGGCTTTGGGAAACTGAGCCCTAGCCTTATGAGAAAAACATGATGTGAATATGTGAATGCCACTTCAGATTCATAAACACGATGCCGCAGTTAACAAACGTCTCAGGGGAATGAGAGCGAGTACAAAATGTAACCTCACCTCCATGTTTAACCGTAAGAGGCAGTAACATTTGTTTAATACTAGTATGGAAATTAAGTGCTATGTTCTATTTTTTTCTTTTTTTTTTGCTGAAGCAGCAGCAGAGGTCAGTATTCTTCTCTATATTTAATAATTTACTTCCAAAAGGTGCTTTGTGCCTCTACAGCATTGGAAAACAAATTAAAACTTCATTTAAAAATATTTCATTTGCTCACAGACATGAGAAGACTATACTGAATTTTATTATCTTGTACATTCAAATCTTTAAGCAATTGCCCTTGACAGAAGATCCAGTGAGTAGCAGTGGAAATGCCCAACTGTCAGGACTGGACAGGAAGGAGGCATGCACAGAATACAATCACAGGTAGCTGTAATAAGGGCCTTAGACAATAGGGATTGTCAAGGGCAGTCTATAGAACCAATGAGACAAAACAAACCAGGGCAATCCGGAGTTGAAGTAGATAATTGGAACAGGGTAATACACTGAGTAAATGACAGACAGAGTAATGCTGAGTAGAGCTGAGAGGAAGTCAGCACTACTTGGAAAATGAGTTACAACAGGATATAAAATGAGTGAAACAGGTGTATGTGATTAGAATTCCAGTGACTTGGAGCAGTGTTCAGTCATGTGATCCCGAGATCTGAGTTCAGTCATGTGTCAGCACCCCTCCTCACCCCCTGGGAAGACTGCTTGGCCCCACCAGTGATGAACCCCACATCCCTGCAGGAACCTGAGGAACCAACAGAATGACCCCCTGCACGAGCGAAGACTCACAGAGTGCTGAAACTGACATACTGGGCAGGAATTGGATTGAGTAGATCTAGGACTGGCCCTGAGCCACAGATTCCTGGGTGACAGGATTACCACAGATTAATCACAGATTACCTGGGTGACAGGCATACAACTCTGCAATGAGAATAGGATCCAGAACTTTCTTGGCTGGAACCCAACACTGCTCCCTAGGATCATAGCCCTCCCAGTCGAGAAGGTACATGCCTCCAGCAGTTAAGAACCTCATGGCGTACATGGTGACATTTTCAACCTGAAGGTAGAATGTAAGCAATGCATCCTCCAGGAGACCAGGGACAACAGGTTTAAAAAGGGAGACACTGAAAGCATTAGACATACAGAGCTGTGGAGGAAACTGTAACATGTTAGATACCAAGTAAGTACCAATGAATTGGTGTTGCAGCTTTATACAGCCTCCCTCAAACCTAAATTCCCTGGTAGTCAGTCAGATCTGGGGTTATTGCCATAGTGAAGATCCACCTCCTCCTTATGTGAACATTAGTCTGTTCCCATACTTCCTTGCTGTGCTGCATCCAGGTGTCCAAAGCCAGGATATCAATTTCTGCAGCTGGAGTTGGGCTGTTAGCACATTGGGCATTAGTTTGATGATGCTAGTCTGAAGACAGATTGATGTTGTCTGCCAGATGTTCAAAGAAGACTCTCAACACTTGAGAGGTGAACTGGGAACCTCAATTGGAAAGGATGTCCTCTGGTACTCAAAATGTCATCAATAAATGTGACTACATAGTGTTCATAGTGTCCATCAAGTCTCTGAATGTTTTTATAATGAATGATTGGAACACAGGGTGCATTGGCCAAACCGTAGCTCATACCAAGGTACTCATAGTGCCCTCTAGTGGTGACAAAAACTGTTTTCCATTGATCTCCTCTTATTCTGATGAGGTTATACACACTGCGACGATTTAATTTCATAAAGTACTGATCTCCTCTCAGCTTTTCTATAGTGTCCTGGATAAGGGGTAATGGATATGCAAATTTCTTGGTTGTGTTGTTGAGTGCTTGGTAGTCTACACAGGACTAAAGACCGCCATCCTTCTTTTTAAAGAAGAAATAGTCTGATGCAGCAGGACACTTGGAAGGGCATATGAAACCTTGTGCCAAAGCTTGCTCTATATACACCTCTATTGCCTTCTCTTCCTCGTGTTAGGGGATAGACTCAGGGTTTAGGCAAAGGGGCATCATCTATTAAGTATATAGTACAGTCACTGGTGCAATGGGGAGGAAGATGAGTGGCCTTGACTTTACTGAATACTTCTGCCAAATCCGAATAGACTGAGGGAATGTCTAGTTGTGTGGGAATGTCAGGCCTGTCCACTGACAGAAAATGTTCAAAATAATAAGGAGACCAAGACAGCTACAAGACATAACCCTGGGACCATGATATAACTGGCTTATGTTTTTCTAACCAGGGAATATCTAAAATGAAGGCATAGTCTGACATGGATGTGATAAAGAAATTGATTTGTGTAAGCAGCTGGAGTGTAGAGACAGAGTGGCTGTGCGATGGAAGAGTCTCCCACTGATAGTATATCCAGTGAGATGACACTACGATGATGCTTGAGTGGTTTGACTGCCACTTGCTGCTGCTCTACCAGGTCACATTGCATGAAGTTACCCATGGCTACAGAATCAATCAGAGCTGAAACTCTGATGGATTTTTTGGGCATGTAACAGGTAAGAAAAGTGCTCTGGAAATGTATCCTTTCAAGCGTAGATTCACTGCAATAGTTTTCCACGTACTGTCCAAGAGTCAATGCAGAATGGATGGGTGGCCGCTTGCCACACTTCTGCCTGGTGTGATCTGCTTCACCACAATACAGACTCAGGCCTCTATGCAGCCAACACAGGCACTTACTCCAATCCTTTGGATGAGATCGCAACAACTGATCCAGCCATATGGACATGGAGATCAGGTTTTCTAACGGGAGTTTGTTATCCCGACAGGCTAACTCAGGAAGGTCATCTGGACTCAGACCATGATGAAATGCATTCTTTAAAGCAGAATCTCTAATGCACAAGAAGACACAGGGTGGCTTACCTTGCTGTAAAACCAGTAATCATTCACCTTTGGAAAGTCATGATGCTGCATGACCAAAACTCGTTTTAAGTCTTCAGTGAATTGGATGAATGTGCTTAACTGTCCCACAGACTGTACTGCTGTAGCCCAATCCAATGCCCTATCAGTAAGACGTGAAACCAAGAAGGCTATCTTGGCTTCATCTGAGCTAGGTATATAGATCATTGTAGCAAAAACCCACTACACTTATCAGGATTCCCATCATATGGTTCTGGTTTACAGATAAGGAAAGAGGATTGGCTGGTGGTGGCTGAATGAACTGCAACAGCAGGAGATTTAGAATATTAGTTAGAATTTCAGTGAGCTGATGGTGTTGGTCATCCTGCTGTGCAGTTAGCTCCTCCAATAACTGAGAGACACTGCTAAGCACCTGCTGGTGCTGACCAAGCAGTTGACCCTGTGCAGATGCAGCATTAAACACTGATTTGGTCTTAGACAATAGCGATAGTCGAGGGCATTCTATAGTCAATATCAGCAAAATCCAGAAATGCACAAGGGGCATACCAAGGGATGTAGTAATAAAACAGAACAGTCCAGAACCAAAGAGACAAATCAAACTAGGGCAAAGGGCAATAGAGATGAAGGAGATAATCAGAACAGGATAATACATGGAATAAATAACTGAGAAAGTAATGCTGAGTAGAGCAGAGAGAGTCACCGATACTTGGCAAATGACTTACAATGAGTTACAATAAGGTATATATATAATGAGTGAAACGTGTATGTGATTAGAATTCTGGTGACTGGGATCTGTGTTCAGTCATGTGATCCTGAGGTTTGAGTTCAGCCATGTGATCTGGAGATCGGTATGGAATCACGTGACTTCATCCCGGAATACCATTAGAGTCAGAGTCAGGCTGGCTAGTGTAGTCCAATGTAATGACAAGGAATGTGACATCAATAAACCAAGCCATGATTTCTTTTATTTACACTTATCTGGGAACCACCAGATGTCCAGGATCCAGGATCCCTCTTCCAGGCAGGGTTCTCCATTTTATTGTATTCTTTTTTACTGGGGGTGCTCTTTTGGGATTATTTTTGACAGGATCTTCACCACAGGGTTGTTTGACAGGAGCATTTAGCCCATGGTGACCTAGCTCTGGAGATTGTTTGATCACTCAAGCCTTAAAAAGGCCCTGATCAAGGGAAGGTTGTTGCTCTTCAGTTACAGTGTGTCAAAATTAAACATTTTCATTATGAATGGACCAAAAGAAAAGCTCCAAAACGACTTTCTATATTGGCCTCCATTGACAGTTAAGAACATTAATAATTATTGGCCAAGAAAGTAAAGAAAGTCTTACTGTACATTATTTTAGCATATTTAAAAAACAGCTTGTGTTAATTTATCTGTTTGTTAAAATACTTTTATAGTCATCATGAATTCATAATCAGAGACACCATTAATCATCAAGGTGGGCGTTCACTGAAGCATCGCCAAGAATGCTTTCATATAATACATTTCTATTATTGCATTAAATGTCATAGTCTCTCCACATTTATCATTCTCACCTGCAAGAACTAACTAGACATAATGGAGAATAGCAGCTGTTAGCAGTTGTTGTACACACACTCACTCACTCACACACACACACACACACACACACACACACACACACACACACACACACACACACACACACACACACCAATTTCTATTAGGTACAGTATATTACTCAACTATATTTAGGTAAATCCTAAATATTGTACAATACATCAGAACCTTTGGTTCGATCACCAGAAAGAATATCTGAATGTATCTGCTTAAGATTGAAACACACACACACACACGCACACACACACACAGGCTGTTTTGGCATTTTATGTCATACATGATCTCTTAAAAGCATTCAGTCTTGACTCTTACAAATAGCCCTGTTAAACAGAGCAGAGGATGATGAAGAGAGGTCTAAAAAGAAAAAAAGGTTTAAAAAGAGAATGATTAGCTTTTCTACCAGTTTTGTTCTCCATATTTAAATTGTAACAATGTAAATAAGTTATCCACAGTGGTTTGGTGTGAAATATTCAGTTCTAAAGAAGCGTACCAGGTCAGAACTGTCCACAATCATCTGAAACCTCCCTCATCATAAGTTTGTATATAATATAATTAATAACTAACTTTTGAGATTTAGGGTGTGTGGAGCAGCACATTACGAACTATGAAGGGTCCAGGTGGTTCAGAACGTTTTCCATTTATGGATGATGGAGGTCACTGTGCTCACTGGGACTTTTAATGCAGCAATTTTTTTCTGTACCCTTCCCCAGATCTGTGTGTCTATACAATCCTGTCTCAGATATCTACAAACAATTCCTAAGACGTCATGGCTTGGTTTGTGCTCTGACATACACATATCTACTATGGGACCTTATATAAACAGGTGTGTGCTTTTCCAAATCATGTCCAATCAACTTAAATTTCCACAGGTGTCCAATTAAGCTGTAGAAACATGTGATGGATGATCAGCGGAAACAAGATGCACCTGAGCTCAATTTTGAGTGTCATGGCAAAGGCTGTGAATAGTTATATATGTGTTATATTGTAGTGCTTTTAATTTTTAATACATTTGCAAAGATTTCTAACAAACTTTTCTCACTTTGTCATTGTGGTGTATTGTATGTACAATATTGAGAGAAAAATTAATTGAATGCATTTTGAAAAAAAGGTTGTAACATAGGGTGGCATGGTGGCACAGTGCTGTTGCCTCACAGCAAGAAGGACCTGGGTTCAATCCCTGGGTGGGGATTGTATGTAGAATATTGGGAAATTTCTGTGTGGAGTTTGCATGTTCTACCCATGTTCGTGTGGGGTTTCCTCCAGTTACTCCGGTTTCCCCCATAGTTCAAAGACATGTGTGGTAGGTGAATTGGTGGCTCTAAAGTGGCCCTTGGTGTGTGAATGTGTGTGTGCCCTACGATGGACTAGTGCCCTGTCTAGGGTTGTTTCCTGCCCTTGTGCTCAGAGTTGCCGCTGGACCCTATTCAAGAATAAGCGGTGTAGAAAATGGATGGAGGTTGTAACATAACAAAATGTATATATTGACTGAATATATATATATATACTGTATATTCTTACAGTATAGAAGCTAACTAAGTGGTTGGTTGTTTGTGGCTTTAATAATGCACAGTCTTATGTGAGAAGCAGTAATGTCAATAGGCCAATTGAAAAACGTTTGCCTTTTAGTCATCATAAAACAAAAAATGCTCCCAAACAAAGCAGCAAATGTTGTGAAATGAGCTTACTTATGAGTCAGGAGTAAGATTTGAGTAGCTGGTGTGATTCCACAATAGTTTTAAAGGTTAATAACAAGCATACATCAACACACCAGAGCTGAGAACAAATACAACAATACCTCAGAGTTTACCAGTAAAACACATGAAGTGGTTCAGTATTTAAGAAGCCAGAGGGACATATTAAGGAACAGAGCATCAGCTTAGTATTGTGTGAATGAACTTTTCAGAGTCATAAGAGACTGTTGGAGTTTCTATATCATGTCAGTTAAAAGTAAAAAAAAAAAGCTGTGCACTGTTGTTTGTGGTATGTGTGTAAAGATACAGGACTAGATGATTGTAATATAATTAATATTCTTCAATAAAATTAATAATTTTTTTATTAAAAAAAAGGAACAGCGGTGTTGAAGAGGGACGCCATGTCAAGAGAACATCTACAGGGTCACAGGTCCACCATGTCTGTTCATGGTCCTAAGGCCCATCTTGCTGCTGTTATTCCAGTCTCACTTGTCCTGTTGCTGCTACTGAACTCGCCCTGGATGTCCTGGATGAGCTTTTCAAGTTCAGCCTTTCTGTGGACCTCTTGGATTGTTTCGGGCCCTGATTGCCCCTCTAGTTGCCCCTCTAGCCAGGTATTCTATTGCACAGAAAAGATAGAGCAGTGGGCACACATCTACACTGACTCCTAAAGTACACAATATAAACACAAACTTCTAGAAATCAAATAAAATCAAGTTTATTGTCACATCACATTAAACAGGTCTAATGTTGGGTGAAAAACTTAACTACAAAAAATAGAAGGAGCTTGTGACACGGCAGCCATGCTCAGTGCCATCTTGAAGCAGATCCAGATCCATTTCATTGAGCAGTACAAAAAGGACAAAAAATGGAAAGAAAGGTAAAGAAGAGAAGAAAAGAAACAGAGCTGTAGTAAAAGATGTTTTTACAGTGTTGCTGTACAATTGTTACTGCACTTGTTCACAGATTACCACATTAATAAATTCAATATTTAATTAGATATTATGTATTAAAGACAATGGGTGCAACTTAAAGTAGCTAAACACGTTCTTTAGAAGGGGTGTCTACAAACATTTGGACATACAGTGTATTTACACATAGTAAGTTTATCAATATTTATCAATATACAGTGCCCTCCATAATTATTGTCACCCTTGGTTAAGATGTGTTCTTTAGCTTCTAATAAATTGAGATTTTTTCTAAATAATATAGGACCACAGAAAAAAATATTCTTCATAAAATCACCTGTTCAACAATTATTGGCACCCCTAACAATTCTTAGGAAATAAATGTAATTAAAGTATTTCTGTCAATTCTACAGTAGTTTATGAAGTTGATCAGAGTATGTAGGAACATGTAATGAGTAATTCACCACTTCCTGTTTCCCTGGGGTATAAATATGACGTGACACAGAGGCTATTTCTCTTTAACATGGGAAAGACAAAGGAACATACCATTCAAGTAAGGCAGATGTGTGTTGGCCTTCACAAGTCAGGCAGTGGCTACAAGTAATTAGCCATTCGCCTAAACCTGTCCATATCTACAGAATTAAGATTTTTAAAACAACTGGAACAGTGGTAAACGAGCCTGGATGAGGACGCAAGTTTATTTTGCCACCACGCACAGTGAGGAGGATGATAAGAGAAATAAAAAGTTCTCCAAAGCTCACTATTACAGAATTGCAACAAATATTAGCTTCTTGGGGTCACAAAGTCTCAAAAACATCAATCAGGTACTATCTACATGCCAACAAGCTGTTTGGGAGGCACGCAAATGTTTGGAGTTTGCTAAGCAGTCCGGGAACTTCAACTGGGACTGTGTGCTTTGGTCAGATGAAACAAAGATAGAGCTTTTTGGCAGCAAATGCTGTAAGTGGGTCTGGTGTAACACAAGAGCTGAGTATGCAGAAAAGCACCTCATGCCCACTGTGAAATATGGGGGAGGATCAGTGATGCTGTGGGCCTGTTTCTCTTCCAAAGTCCCTGGGAACCTTGTTAGGGTGCATGGCATCATGAATGCTTTGAAATACCAGGACATTTTAAAACAATATCTCGTGGCTTCTGCCCGAAAGCTGAAGATGGGTTGTCACTGGCTCTTTCAGCGAGATAATGACCCTAAACGTGGCCAAATCTACACAGAAATGGTTCACCACACACAGAATCAAGCTCTGGCCATCTCAGTCCCCAGACCTCAACCCCACTGAAAACCTGTGGGGTGAGCTGAAGAGGAGAGTGCAGAGGAGAGGACCCAGGTCGCTGGATGATTTAGAGAGATGTAAAGAGTGCAAAGAGGAATGTTTGAAGATCCCTCTTTCTGTATTCTCCCATCTTGTGAAACAATATAGTAGAAGATTAGGTGCTGTTTTGTTGGCAAAAGGTGGTTGTACAAGATCTTACATTCATATCAGTAACAGATATGAACATTTTTCCATTGTGGTCCTATATTATTTAGAAAAAAACTCAATTCATTAGAAGCTAAAGAACACATCTTAGCCAGGGGTGCAAATAATTATGGAGGGCACTGTATATACATGTATATATATGATATATATACATATATATTATATAAAATATACATATATATATATTATGAAAAATCAAACACAACCTCCAGGTTTATCAATAAGTTTATCAGGTAAGTTTATCAATATTAAACAAGATTTTGTATAAAAAAATCAAACATTATTGCCTTTGCTGGTTGTAGTCAGAAGCTGGCAGAGGCACTCCAAGCTTTCTTCATCAATGTTAGTCAGAAGCCTGAATACAATTAATTTTCAGTGTTTTTCCCCACCTTAAATCACAACTCAGCCTAGCACTATGTTGTGTAATGTATACAGTGCTGTGGCACTACACACCAGAGCACAGCTGGCTGTATGCAGGGTGATGGTGATCATCATTTTAATGTAAATCACTGACTGAAGATCTGCATGTATGTGAACTCAGCTTATGGCTTAAGGAGGACATGTTTGAGAAACGGTACCTTTGTGGTTCCACCCAGGTGGTACCGGAGAAGGAAACAATGAATGACTTTCAACTGGACAGGAAAAGCAAATCAGACCCTATATTTAAATAAATATATATATATATATATATATGTTATTTATTATTAATAGAAAATGCCACAAAAATGCAGCAATCCTAGAGGACTTGTGCTGCGTATCAATGAGGAAATAAGTGTGGTTTTGCAAAGTGAAAAAGAGAAAAGAAAAAAAAAACCAAGAAAAGAACAAGAAAGAAAAGAGGAAAAGTGGTTAATGGAGTGAAGATGAAGAGCATGAAAAAGAATGGGAAGAATAAAGAAAAGGAAAGAGAGAAAGAGCAGCACGGTCACTCACCTCCATAAGGCAGAGGCACATTTTGGCAAACATTGGAGAGAAACTTGGTTCTCAGTTGGGCTTCTCGTACAGCATAATTATGACACCCTGTAGCCTTTCTTCTGTATTAATTATGAGCTCATTCACCTGCCTCAGGGGTGGCTGGAACTCCTCAGTTTTCACTGCTTCTGTGTTCTGTGCTACACCTGTACTGCATTTCAGGGCCTTCTTTAACCTGGGTTTCAATGCATTCTCATCCTTATTGAGCTCTCTCTTGCTATTCTGGGGTAGGTTGATTATAATTCTGTGTGGCTCTGAGGAATGTGAGGTAAAGCACTGCAGGCCTGTAGGCTGCAGAGGATGTACAAAGAGCACTCATTAAACCATTTTTAATGGCCAAACATTTGAAGGTTAAGTGTTCTTCAGTATTACTCTGGAAGATTACTGAAGATTATTTCTCTCTAATATGTATCTTGTTAGTTGAGTTGCTTTGAATTTCAATTAACCACAATGAATGTTTTACAATGTGTTTCCATAAAATATAATTAAATATGTTTAACAGACTGGCTAGAATTGGGTAATCCATGCTTTATTATGTATGCTGTTGTTCAGTGCCACAAAACATCACATCATCCTCTCCAGCACAATGAAGGTGTAATCCTTACCTTGTCCAGCACAATACCAGGGATGTTCAGGAGTTCTCAGCAGGCTATCAGGTTTTAACTGTAAACTCTGCAGAAACTACAGGTTGTGCCACCTCTTCTCCTCCACAATGATAGTCTTGCAATGTTCTGCAGTCAGGAAAAACAATGTCAGTAGAAGTTATTTTACTGGAGGTAAACTGGGAACCTCAATCAGAACAGAAGACCTCCAGTACAATTCTTAAAGACATGTTGATACAAAGCCATAGCAGTATCAAAGGCAGTAGGCATGGATTTGAAAGGGATAAACTTGACAGAACTAGATAAACTGTTTACTATAGTAAACACTGTAGTATATCCTTTGGAACTGAGAAGATCAGTAACAGTCCACTGCTATGTGAGACCAGGGTCTCAGGGGTACTGGAAATGGAAAGAGCGTCTTAGGTGTTTTACATGTAGCGCAAGTGGAACAGCAGGATATAAAGCGGTGCACATCTTCTTTCATGGTCTCCCACCAACACCAGGACTGGAATAGCTGTTATGTTCTGGACACTCTGGAGTGGCCCGATGACAATTCACAAACAAAAGATTAGGAGGATAGTTACTGGGCACATGATTGTCCACCAAAGCCAATTCTATCATGTTGTCTATCTCCCATCTTATGGGAGACATGAACACGGATGGTCAGAGGAAGTTAGGACACTTTGTGTATATGTGGACACCCTCCTCTGATTCACATCATCTGGACAAGGCATCTGCCTTAATGTTACAGCTGCCTGGACAATAGGATAATGTGAACTGGAACCGGGAGAACAAGGACCAACGTTCTTATAGTGAATTCAGTCTCTTGGTGGTACATTTGTGCTTGAGAATTTTGTTATCGATCATTACTAAGAAGGGGTTTAAGGCCACCTCTAGCCAATGTCAGCATTCTTCATGAGCGATTTTTATTGCCAAAAGCTCATGATCTCTCAAGGAAATTATTTTTTCAGTGTGAATTTAGGGGGTTTATCATTCATGTCTAATGCCTCAATGCCTCCGTTAACCATAAAACATGCAATTAATTAAACTAATCCTCCTAATTTTTAAGAAAGAGCAACTTAATGGATTGATGCAAAGCATGAACATCAAAGGTGAACATGTAGCTGGTTCTGAATGTGACCATCTTGGTAGAGCTGATACTTGATATGTAATCAACACCATGCAGCCCTGGATTTCTGGAATATTGGTAAAGACTGAGAAGAAAAGAAAGCACCCTTGCCCTGCACAGTTATCACCTCCAGATGAACATCCTCACCTGGTTAATCTCTTCCTGCACTTCCTCTGGCAGGAGGTTGTGCACAGGGACCTGCTCTGCCTGTGCATTGGACATGGTAGTGGCGATTTTTAGGTAACAAACAGGAAATATTCAAGGATAGTCATCCATGTAGGGGCCAGTGTTTTCCGTGGTGTGGTGCTGAAGCCTACAGCAGACTTACAGTGCTGAAATGCTGGATGTCCAAGTGGTGTTCGGAAAAACAATGTGGGCTTTGTAAACAACTGGTGAAAATTCAAGGGCAAGCCTGGTCTTATAGTTAGGGATGGTGTCCACCCCATGCAGGAGGGTGCTGCCATACTTTCATGCAGCATAGCCCATAGTCTTTTACGAATCAGAGCCTGGACCAGGCCACAAGCAGACAGGCTAAACCGA
Source organism: Acestrorhynchus altus (assembly GCA_034509495.1). Taxonomy (NCBI): domain Eukaryota; kingdom Metazoa; phylum Chordata; class Actinopteri; order Characiformes; family Acestrorhynchidae; genus Acestrorhynchus; species Acestrorhynchus altus. The sequence continues at coordinate 32,253,627 of CM067504.1, read as the reverse complement.
TCGTCTGCAAGCTGCTTTGAGGCATCACCTATGTTTAACAGTATTGTGACTGTATCTGTGCCCTGAATTAAAGCTAAACATAGAAAAATTAAAACAGCCTGTCTTAGAAACTTAATGAAGTTAGAGATCACCAGAAGCTCAGTGTTTTATGACTCAATGAAACTTGGATTAGATTTGATGAATACCTAGCACTATAGGTTATAATTATGTGTACAGCCTGAGACAATAAGGCAGAGGTGAAGTCTGTATAATTTACCAAAATATTTTAATTATTAATAAGAAACACCCTGACTTCCTTTGAGATTCTGTCAATTAGCATAACAAATTCAGCCACAAACAAGAATACACTGTCATTAGTTAATGTTTATAGACCACCAGGGCCCTATTCAGCGTTTTTTTTTTTTTGTTTTTTTAATGGATGACTTTGCTGCAGACCAAGCATTGTGCAGTGATAAAGTCATAATTGTATGAGATTTTAGCATTCAGTTTGAGAAGGTAGACAATCCATTTAAAAGGTGTTTATCTCAATCCTAGATCTGTAAAGGTAAATGGTGTGTCTTCCAATCTCATTGAAATTGGATATGGAATTGAACAAGGGTCTATTTCAGGACCATTACTGTTCACTCTTTATATGCTACTCTTTGGCACAGAAATAAACAGACATCCACTGCTACGCAGATGATAATCAACTCTATATATCAGTCAAACTTCATGATGAACCTAGACTAAAGAAAATGGAGGACTGTTTTTACATCCCAGCGGTGTGGCTTTTGGTCTAAGGGCTCACACACACTGGCCAAAAAACCAACAGGAGTCTACTGACAACAAAGTAACAAAACTAGATAAACTCCTGAAACAAGAGGACAAAACAAGACAGAGAGAAAAAGCCAAAACAAGTCTCTAGACCAAAACACAATCCAGAATAAAAATTCCAATCTTTCCAAACTCTCTCCAAACCCTCTTCTCCTGAAGAGGCCTCAGGAGTGGTTTTAAAGGCTAGGCCCCTCCTCCTTGGGGTCACCAGGCTGGTGTGTCATGACCTGATTGGCTGAGGTGTGGGAAGGCCTAATCAGGATTGACAGATTCCTGCAGCAATATCTACAAGGGGAGAAAGGGAAAAACAAAAACAAAGATAGAAATACCCAAAACAAAAAACTAATTACATGTTTACATGTAACACGCCCACCCCAAAAAGCAAACAATGAAAGATTGTTTTGCATTAGGACCAAAGTGGAACATGATGAAACTAGACACGGGACAAAGCATCCGCACACATGTTCTCAGACCCTTTTCTATGCCGGATGTCGAGATTGTAGTCCTGTAAAAACAAAGACCACCTCATTAACCTTTGATTGTGGTTTCTCATTCGAGATAAAAAAGTCAAAGGATTATGGTCAGTAAAAATGATAAGTGGCAAAGGACTAGACCCTACATAAATTTAGAAGTGTTGTAAGGACAACAAAGCCAATGTCTCTTTTTCAATTGTGGAATAGTTCAGTTGATGTTTGTTGAACTTCTGTGAAAAACATACTGGATTCATCTTCCTGTAACAATACCGCCCCAGCTCCCACAGCACTAGCATCCACCTCTAATTTGAAGGGCTTCAAGAAATTAGGGGCAGCAAGCACAGGAGAAGTACACAGCAGTGCCTTCACATTCTCAAAGTCATGCTGACAATCCGGACTCCACACAAAATCCTTTGAGGGACTAAGCAAAGAGGTAATAGGAGCTACAACAGTAGAGAAATTCTTACAAAAAAACTCTGTAGTATCCTGCCATTCCTAAAAACCGGCAAACTTCCCTCCAAGTAGAAGGAGTAGGATACTTCAATATGGCAGATACTTGAGCATCAACAGGACAAACCTGACCTTGGCTAACAACTTTCCCATTTTTTTTTAAAACTGGGATCAGTTGTATGATGAGTAATTAGTTTATCCCGACTAAGAGTTAAGGTTTCCAGCGGACTTTCTATAGTCTTATTTGGAACCATGTTTTTAGGATGGTCATCTTTACTCAAAATAGAGTCTGATAAGTCAACAACATCCTCAATCAGTCGTGGTCTTGCACATGTAACCACATAAGTATGGAAAGTAGGAAGTCTTTCAACCATTTCAGACTATGCAGCTAAAGTATTCTCAGTGGGTTCATCCACAACTTCTAAGACTGGAAGGACCTTTCCTCCAACTATATCATTCCCCATGATAAAAGTAACACCAGCAACAGGCAAAGAATGACAAACAGCAACCCTAAACTCTCATGTGGCTAAACTCAAAGTCAGAGAGACACGGTGCAAAGGAACTTTTATATAGTACATAGTGATACCTCGACATAAGACATATGACCCACAGAAGGTCTGGTCAGAAAAAGGCACCACCAGCTAGTGCAAATGACTGAGCAGCACCAGTATCACGAAGACTACTCACAGGATATTTATTTTCCTCGTCCCCTGCAAGTGACACACAACCTTGGGTAACAAAAGGCTGATAACTAGGATCACTTAATGGTTCAGGGCCTCCTAAGGAATGTGTATCCACCAAAGCTACAGAATGTGAATGACTGGAAGCTTGTTTTTCTTGCTTCCTTTTCAAAATTGGACAAGTCACTACTATATGGCCAGATTTGAGACAGTAAAAACATCTTTCAGAAGTATTGGTAGTTGAAGTCTGCTTAGGCTTTCCTTCTGTCAGTCCAGAACAATCCACGATGGGTTCCCGATAAACTGTCTTGTGCATCAAAACATATTCATCAGCTAAAACTGCTGCTTCTGATAATAATGAGACCTTGCGTTCATTAAGATAAACAGCTACTCGTTCAGGTAAGCAATTTTTAAACTCTTCCAAAAAAATTAGCTCACGGAAAGTAGCAAAGTCTGTGACCTTACTCGCAGAGCACCATTTATCTAAGAGAACCTCCTTCTCTCTAGTAAATTCTATGAATGTCTGAGTTGAAGACTTTCTGTGTGAGCGAAACCTCTGCCTATAGGCTTCAGGTACCAACTGATAAGCACGGAGTATGGCAGTCTTAACACAGTTATACTGAAGGCTTTCCTGTAATGGCAAAGAGGAGCAAACTTCTTGTGCTTTTCCTACCAGCTTACACTGCAACAACAGTGACCATACTTTTCTAGGACAGTTCAAAAACTCCGAAGTAAGTGTCTAACTGTCTCTCTGAATGGTGGTACCAAGGCAATGTTCTTACTCACATCAAAAGAAGGTGAAACTAAAGGACTTACAGGTGGTGTTGGAGGAGAAACCAGAGGAATGGGAGCAGAAACAGAAGTCAAAGCTGAGGAAGGCTCTGGTGGAGAAGGGACACGGTGCAATGTTCTGCTGGACAGTGGAACGAGGAGCAATCTTCATCACACCTAGTTCCAATTCCTGCAAACGAACTTCCCGGTCAACCTCTAACTCCATTTTCCGAATAGCCAACCTTAAATCCAGTTCTGCCTGTCATGCCTGTGCCTTTTCCTGAGCCTCCAACTGGAGCCAGGCAATGCTCACTTTGGCACGCACTTCGGTAAATGACCCTGTCAAAGGTGCAGACAAAGGGTCAAAATGATGTAGTGTAGCCCTTACATCTACCTCTGACTTCTCTTGTTCCCCAACCTCAAGCCAGGAAACCACATCTGCCCCTAGGTCGCACACCACACCAGTTGTGGTGTCAACTAGAGCATAGCCCAGAATTCCATGAATCCTCAGCGTTGCCACAATTTTATCCTTAAGCTCCTTCTTTCTACTCTGTTTGGATACCTCAACACCAACAATAAGAGCTAATAAGAGGCTACAGATAAGAGATCATCTTTATGACACCTCTCAAGAACCTCCAAACTAGGAGCATCTACAAAGGCTGCCAAATCCATGGATGCCATGACTCCACAAACACCAGAACTCCCACAAACACAACTACACACAATGAACGTGGATTGCTAGGATCCCGGACGAGCCCCCAATTGTTACATCCCAGCGGTGAGGCTTTTGGTCTAAGGGCCTTGCAGGGACAATAACATGTGTAGTGGGAGTAAGAGCACAGGAGCAGCAGAGTATAACACCTGAACAAAATTTAATTACAATGAAAACCTTTAATACAAATATACACCCCCTACTGTGACAGTATATGCAAACAAAGTGATGTGGTGACAAACCTGAGGAGGGAGAACAAGTAGGGCCAAAGTAAAGAAATTAACAAAAAGGCTATATTACAGATGTTACAGAAAATACAGTGGGTGGTACCTGCCCTACTACCTAGTGTTTTTAATACAAGTAGTCAGCTATGTGTGCACAATGTATGTGCATGCACCTACTACCTATTCTGTCCTCCTAGGGAAGAAAGTCAGCTCACACACACTGGCCAAAAATCCAACAGGAGTCTACTGACAACAAAGTAACAAAAATAGACAAGCTCCTGAAACAAGAGGACAAAACAAGACAAAGAGAGAAAAAGCCAAAACAAGTCTCTAGACCAATCCACAATCCACAATCCACAATCCACAATCCACAATCCACAATCCACAATCCACAATCCAATCTTTCCAAACTCTCTCCAAACCCTCTTCTCCTGAAGAGGCCTCAGGAGTGGTTTTAAAGGCTAGGCCCCTCCTCCTTGGGGTCACCAGGCTGGTGTGTCATGACCTGATTGGCTGAGGTGTGGGAAGGCCTAATCAGGATTGACAGATTCCTGCAGCAATATCTACAAGGGGAGAAAGGGAAAAACAAAAACAAAGATAGAAATACCCAAAACAAAAAAAACAAACTACATGTTCACATATAACAACTTTATAAAATGTAAAATATTGGATGTTGCATAATTTCCTACTTCTAAATAGTGACAAAAGGAAGTCCTCCTTTTAGGTCCTAAAACTGCAAGAAAACTGCATCAGGCTTGATATTAAATCTGGCTGATTTCTCTGTTGTACCCAGCATCATAACTGATTCAGATTTATCATTTGACTAACACATAGGCAATATTACTGGACAGCTTCTCTTCATCTTTGTAATATTTAAGAAATGCCTTATCCTTGCACAGTGCTGAAAAACTAGTGCATGCTTTTATCACCTATGGGTTAGATTATTGCAATGCACACAGGATGTCAAAGCAGGAACCTAAATAGACTTCAGTTAGTTCAAAATGCTGCAGCCAGGTTCCTAACTACAACTAGAAACATTGAACATATTAGTCCAATCTTATCAGCACTACACTGACTTCCAGTCAAATTTCAAATTGATTATAAAATTATTTTACTTGCATATAAAACCACAAACAGACTGCCTCCTGAGTACTTGCAAGATCTAATCTCCCATTATGAGCTATCACAATCACACAGATGCTGGCTTCCTACTAGTTCCCAGAATTCAGAAGACTTCAGCCAAGTTAAGCATTTTCTTACAGCACCCCAGTCTTTGAATAACCTTCCAGATAATGTTTCTGTAAAGCTGCTCTGTGACAACATCAGTTGTAAAAAAATATATTTTGGTTTGATTAAATGTGGGCAAGGAATTGGGCCCATGGTTCCTCAGCTGACCAGTGTCCACAGCCTGCAAGGAACCGTTGTTGGGGTGTACAAAAAAAGAGAGCTTAGTCTGATGGGCAGAATGGATGACAACCACGTTATAATAATAGAGAAAGTAAAGATACAATTTGTATATGAAGCAATAACACAACAGCACAGTAAGACAGAGGTAAAAACAAAGGTTTGGAGATGATCCAGCCTTGTTTAATGTTTATGAGCAAGTTGGAATGAATAAAAAGCAGAATTTTAAAGCTTTCTGCAACCAATGTTCTTGGGATCGATGGAGGTGGTGGTATTCCACTCTTGGGCAGCAGCTTGGACTGACTATGATGTTTCACTTCAGCCTCTCTGTGCACTTCTTTGTTGGACTTCAGGAACCGATGGTCTCACTTTTGGACACAGTGTTTCTTTTGCCCAGAAAAAGGAAGAGGACTGGTCACACATCTACACTGACTCCTGAAGTACACAATATAAAACACACACTTAAGATTAATTAATTGAACTTTAATATACATTCATATATTAATTATATAATATTCATTAACACACAGAGGTTAACATTCAGACACTGGTGTTCAAAAGCTTTGACCGGTATTTTCTTGGGTAAGAAAGAAAAGAAAGAAAGAGACAAAAAGAAACGCACACTAAACACAACTGCAGTTAAAGCAGAAGTATTTACGTGTCTTACCTGTCATCATGAAACAAATTTGGGATGGTGATGTCCTTCTCTTTATGATATCATCCATCTGCATGAAACACTTATGCATACAAGCCTTGTATACACAAGCACATGCACAATCACATGCACTCACACACACACACACACACACACACACACACACACACACACACACACACACACACACACACACACACACACCAGAAATGTTTGTGCAAAGGATCAGAGAAAAGAAGCAACAGAATGGGCTTCCGTCCTCTGGATGGTGTGGTGTGTGGGTTATCTTCCATTAAGATGCAGAGGCATGGGGTAGAGCAGAATCTTGGCACTGCAGCTATTTTAATTATGGCCCTTTAGTTAATGTGCAAATACCACAGTTTGCAGCAGGTGCAGCAGATTTTAATCATATTCTTGGCCAGTTTAAAACGGGAGTGGATGACATATTTCTTTTCTGCTTTAGGAATTTTCCATTTTCTGATTTAAATCATAAAGGAAGGTAAAATTAAAAAAATAATAATTTGCTTTTGTGTTCATTCAGACATATAGTGCATCCAGAATGTATTCACAGCACTTCACATTTTTTATGTTACAGCCTTATTCCAAAATGGATTCAATTATTTGTCCCTCAACATTTTACACACAATACCCCACAATAGCAAAGTGAGAGAAGTTTGTTTGAAATCTTTGCAAAATAAAACACAAACATATAATGTATATCAGTATTCACAGCCTTTGCCATGACACTCAAAATTGAGCTTAGGTGCATCTTGTTTCCAATGATCATCTTTCAGATGTTCCTCCAGCTTGATTGGATGCCTGTTGTAAAATAAAAAAGGCATACACCTGTTTATATAAGGTCCCATAGACGACAGTGCAAGTATGGGGAAGGATACAGCACTTGTATGGGGAAGGATACAGAACATTTTCTGCTGCAGTGAAGGTCCCAATGAGCACAGTGGCCTCCATCATCCATAAATGGAAGAAGTTGGGAACCACCAGGACTCTTCATAGAGTTTGCCACCTGGCCAAACTGAGTGATCATGGTAGGAAGGCCTTAGTCTGGGAGGTGACCAAAAAGCCGATGGTCACTCTGACAGAGCTCCAGTGTTGCTCTGTGGAGAGAAGAGAACCTTTCAAATGGACAACCATTTCTGCAGCAATCCCCCAATCAGGTATGGTATGGCAGAGTGGCCAGATGGAAACCACTCCTCAGTAAAAGGTACATTAAAGCCTGATTGGAGTTGACCAAAAGACACGTAAATGACTCATCATACTGTAGGGGTGTTTTTCTGCACCAGGAACTGGGAGACCAGTCAGGGATGAAGAAAAGATGACTGCAGTGATATACAGAGACTTCTTTGATGAGAACCTGCTCCAGAGCACTCTGGACTAGGACAAAATTTTATTTTCCAACAGGACAGCAACCTTAAGCACACAGCCAAATTAACAAAGGAGTGGCCTCGGGTCAACTCTGTCAGATTTATTAGATCACATTCATTACAGATCATAGAAAATCTGTTCACTCTGTGATCACATTTGCAATCTTGTTGGGCTGTTATTTCCAGTCACACAAAACCAAGCTTCTATCTCTATGCATGGGAAACAAGCAAGTAAACCAAAGGGAAACGCTAACTGGCTCTTTTTTGCTGAAGGGCAGGACTTTATCTGTAAACAGATGCAATGTTCATTGTTGCAAGATTGCCCATATTCATATTTCAACAAGTGGCCAGTCACCTCATATAACATCGCTGGCATGACTGGTATGAGAACTACTGTTAATTTTTTGGAAAATTACCTTCTCTTTGCACACACATACTCACTCAGACTTTATCCAGACATGTACTAGTGGTCTTGATGAAAGAGGTCCAGGTTATGTCCAGTACAAACGATCTGAACATTTACATTTATACATACAGCTCCTCTGGGTGATCTCTTGAAAGGTTCTGGGTTACTGTGACCTGGGTTACTTAAACTCCTGATACAGTAGATAACACTGTTTGCAAACATATTAGGCAGTTTCTAATATTCAAGATAAGTATTCTATAAGTATCATTTTGCATGAATTGAATGAATGATTATGAATAGAGTGAATGATAGTGTCTACACTCTATAAAGACTAGTGTCATCATAAATTGTTTCAACACATTTACTTAGAGCTCTTTTAGAATTAGTCATTCTAAGTACCTGTGTGTGTGTGTGTGTGTGTGTGTGTGTGTGTGTGTGTGTGTGTGTGTGTGTGTGTGTGTGTGTGTGTGTGTGTGTGTAAAATGGATGAATAGGAACATATCATGTCACTGTTCTAACCTCCTGCATGCACTACACAGACAAGTCTTTTGCCTTAACTACACTGAGCATTTCCTGTAGTGTCAATGAAGGTGACATGGGAAATCTCTGGCTGTACACTACGTAACTCCAGGTAGCATCAAATTTAGATGCATTAGATTTTTTTCTGTAATTCATTCATGAAAATGGCAATAGTTATGTAATATTAATACAATTATATGATTATAACTGTAAATAATAATAATAATAACAATAATAAATAATCGTAATAAATAATATAAAAAATATATTAATATTGATAATAAATTGAAAATATGAATAACACATAAAAATAAATCATTACCACCAATGTTGCCTGTATTGTAGATGCAGCTATGCCCAAGTAAACTCTGTTCTTTTGTATTTTAGCAGTATCCTGCCTTCTTTGCATTTTTCTTTGCATTTTACTCAAGACAAAACCAGCCGAAATGAAGTTTCCTTGCGTGCTTTGGCAGTTAACACAGGCACATTTTGCACACACACACACCCACACACACACACACACACACACACACACACACACACACACACTTCAGCTGTGTGATAACTGAAGTTTTATATTGTGCATTTATGAGGTCTTGTCGCATTGTTAGTGCTGAAAGCTTCTGTTGTTGCCAAACCACAAAAAGGTGCCACTTGCTGCAATTCCCAACTGGGGCTTTAACAAACTAAATGGTTGTCAAGGTCAGACTTTATAAAAGCAGAGTGCAGATTCTTGTGGACATTGGGTTAGTTTCACAGTGACACAGAGAAAACCATTTACACAGGATAAAGCCGTAATCCGCACAATGTGGGGATTAGTCCGATAAATGACCTCTATCTCGCCATGTGGTGAAAACTGGCCAGTGTTCAAAAAGCTTAAGCCCTTTCCTGAATGCACTTTCAAACCAGTGTGATTCACCTGTGACTTACAAAATATTCTAATGTGTGCACCTGTTTACAAGTTTTTCTACATTCTAATATAAAGATAAAGATTGCATTTGTATATATAAAGAGTATTCAAACATATTTGACCATAACTTTTTGTGTGTTAACAAATGAAGCATTCTTTTGGATGTGTGGCTTGGCACATGTACTGTATGTAGGCCTAATGCATATGCTTGAATTTTTTTCCTACCTGCAGAAGTTGTCAGTCGCTGTGTAAGTAAGTGCTGTTGGATTTTTGTTGTTGACAGAAAAACCTGAACAACACCACTGCATTGAATGTTGAGAACAGCATGGCGATTCCCAAGGGAATCCAGCACTGCTTCTGACAAAGAAAAAACTTTGGCTGGAAGTCAAAATAAAAACGTTATTCAAATGAAAAACAAAAATGGAGATTTGTATGTTGCATGAATAATCAAATATGTACCACACAATATTTGTACATTATTTTTGGTCCTTATTTCAGCAGAATGGCCAGACTTTTGTCTGCAAAGAAAAGACAAAGTTCTTCTTTTTACTGAACGTTTGAGTTGAAAATTGAATCAAAGTCAAATCAGATTAAAGTATCAAACTATTCCTCCTTCAACTATCAATAAAAGTATTCCTTGCTCTTACTAGTTTCCACTATAACTGCCCTCAGTTCACAGGGACCAGTTTTGGACCACTGAACCAAAATCAGTCTCTCCATTAAAGAAAAGGGGTACAGCATGCTTCAGATATAAATTCCCAGTGAAATTATAGCTCAGCCAAATGTTCAGGGCAGTCTGGGCAGCTGCAATTGAGATGCCATAATAGCAAGTATCTAATTTCTTTAAATACACATAAATGCCATGCTCTAAACCTTTAACAGATGGGGTGGATATAGTTTGCTGCTTAAATGTGAGCATAGAGCTGGTGGAATGCAGTGAGGGATTTCACTTTGAAACCAAGTTAACTGAATCCAATCTACTATTGTTGTAGCTTCCAGTCTGAATGAAATAGGTCTGGCATATAGACTGTGTTAAAAATGGGCGCTCCATTCATGCAGTGCATAAGGTGTTCCTTATTCATAATTCATTATAACATTATTCAGATCTGGAAGTTTCTTGAATGACAATTTATTCTCATCATCATTGGAGAATTCTGTGGCGAAAAAGAGCTAGGCCTTCAGTTCAGGCCATGAATGTCAAAATTCAAAAGTGAAAAAAAACCTCAAGTATGATGTTGATCTCTCTGTCTGTCTCTCTTTCTCTCTCTCTCTCTCTCTCTCTCTCTCTCTTTGAAGTTTTTTGCAAGTAAAAAAAAGCAAGTGGCAGTATAGTGTCAGTTATAATGGGTATAACATGCCAGATGTCTCAGAATGGAAGAATGGAGTGGTACTATGTCCATGGCATAGTGTGTGTCTGTATCTTCAAGGCAAGATATTGAGATGGCAGCAGTATGTGGATGAGTGTTGTCCTGTTGGAATAGTGCACCATAGTGCGAGTTGAGAAGAGCCACTTCTTACAGGATCCCAGTAGTCTCAGTAGTTTTTACATTTGGCATGTGAAGAATGTTTCCATTTTGTTTCCAACCTTTTGAATCAATGAAATAAAACTAGTGTCGCATTGAAATACTAGCAATACTAGCAAAGTGTACATACAAGAATAATCCATTAAAATAAAAAGAATCAGAAAAAGGCATTGTTTAATTCTTTGAAATTTATCTGAAGGCCCTCAAGACCATAACAGTTATAGATAGGTAGAAATGTAGAGAAGCACATGATACAACCTGTGCCTCATGAAGATGGGAATGGTCAAAACATTGCATCAGTCAACAATACAGGAACGTATTACTTTTTTCTTTTCATATTGAGATTTATGTGATTCTCATTGCTAGTGGTCTTTGATGTTGGGAGGGTTGCTCATAGCATGAGCTTTGACTGGTCAGTAGCAGACTTAATAAGCAATAACAGTGGTCAAGATAAAACTGAAGAAATCATCTGAGGCTTGCTCTGAGGGTGAAGTGCCAGCACTCACAACGAGATCACTCATTTTTTTCTGTTATTTACTGAATGCACTACAATATACAGCCATAAAAACCTTTGATTTTTTAAACATATCTAAACATATGGACACTGGCTCATCATTTCACCTATATTGAGAGATGAAGTTGATGTAACTAAAGAAACAAAACTGAAAAAAAAATGTTTTAAACATTAAAAGAGATGAAATTTTCTTGGTGGGAAAAATTTAGGACACCCTGACATTTGTTACTGCTTAATATGCCTAAAAGTAGAATCAGATGCAGCACATTAGCTCCAAATGATTAGACATTCATTAGAGAGGACTTTAGAGGAGCCTGTCCTATTTAATCCTCTGACATTAGTTTGATTTGGTATTTCCTTCTTTGGCTGAAATAATGAAAATTTTCTTACAACCGTCTACCAGTCTGACGTCGACTGAAAGAAAGATTTGTTCACTCTTCCATGCAGAATCCTGTCAGCTGTGTGATGTTTCAGTGTCAGTCTTTGTACAGACAGTTTTACATTTTCCTCAAACCCCCTCTGATACAATACAGATTTCATAGTGGTTCCTACGATGGAGAGCTCACCAGGCTCTGCTGCAGCAAAGCAGCCCCAAACCATGACACTTCCACCCCCATGCATCACAGCTGGTTTATGCTCAAATGGTTTGCTCCAAATATGTCTTCTGTTACTATATCCAAATAATTGGATTCTTGGAAATTCATTGTAAATTCATTGGAATAATTGGAAAACTTCATCTGTCCAATGCAGATTGTTCCAGAAGTCCTGCTTTTTGCTTAGCTGGTCTTTAGTATTTCTCTGTTTTTATTTTTTATTTATTTATTCATTTATTTTTTGACAGTTTCCAACTTGCACACATGAAAATCAAACCTGTTTTGTCTCTTTCTGTTGGTAGATGCTGCACAATAACATCCTTTGTGGCGAGAGATACCTGTAGGTCCTGTGATGACATTTTATGATTGTTGGAGACTTCTTGGCTGAACTTGAAGTCTGCTCTTGGGCTGAGCTTGGTGGATGATCTGACCTGGCCATATTGGCAGTTGTCTTAATGATGGTGAGGCAGCTGATTTCTAATTGTTTGAAGATCTTTTTAAATCCCTTCTCAGACTCATATGCATCTACAACCTTCTTTCTGAAGGCATCAGATAGCTCTTTGGATCTCATCATGGTGATACCACTCACTTCAACAATCAAAAGAAAACCAAACTACTGTCTGAGGTTTTAATAAGGTCTAATCATTTGCAGCTGATGTGCTGCACCTGATTCTAATTTTAGGCAAATTAAGTAGTAATAAATACCTCATTGAGATCCTTCTGTGAGATTATTGACTGGTCATCTGACAAACCTGATTTTCTACAGTTATCGGGTTATTGTGTGCATGTAAACACACTCAGTGATATACACTTTGTTTTCTCAGTGATTCCTTTTGAGTGCCAGTGGTGTATTATTTCTGTTAATAAAATCACTGTGAATTCATAATGATCCATCTCATGTACTCAGACACAGCACATTTTGTATTTTAGATAATATTGCAGCTCTAGCTCTAAAAACTCAAAGGATGGAGTAATGTGCTTAACATCTGTGGGGGATGGCCCACTATTCTAGAGGCATCTGTCAAACCGATGGCTGCCAGAGAAAGCACACAAACAGTAGGCTGCTCAATCACTCTTGCATATCCGGTGGTCTTCTCAATTTCTGAAGCTCGAACTGTCCTTGTCTTGTAGAGAAACTTCAAAGAGAAAATGCCCAAAAAAGGGAGGGAGAAGGAAAAGAATCAAATATTAGATGACTGGCATTCCAACACATGGAGTAGCAAGAAAGTATAATTGAAAACAAGCCTTGGAAGGTTACATTCCCAAAGGCCCACTGCAGCCCTTAATGGCCAATGTGAAGATAGTGCTTTAGATGGCATACCTGTCCTTCGGAGTAAGTATGGCCAGCCTTGAGATGAAAAAAACAAACAAACTGATAACAAACATGGAAGACAGTAAAACGTGATGGAGATGCATTTGATCAGGCACATTGTCTGTGTCCTGAAGTGGAGCTTTACTTGTCTGACCTTGCTGCAGTGGCAGCAGTAGGCACAGACTATTAAAAGTGCTTGTTTCATGTTGCTAAAGTTGATCAAACATAACAGCAGTGAATCTCTGAATGACAAGTAAGTGTTCTGTGCATTTCCGGCCCCAATTTGTGATGCAGAATTCTTCAGGAAAAAGTACCTAGAGCACATTTATGGCCCAATAATGGTAGAAGCACACAGCGCAATGTCTCTGACGAGCAAAAGATCACAGGACCATTGTCAAAAGCTTGACTTCATTGTGAGTCTTCCCCTTGATCTCTTCTTACACCTCTCAGTGCTTTTAAAGGCAACGGCAGGATCCAATTTCTCCAAATGTCATATTTCATTGCCAGGGCAACTGAGCAAGCCTGATCTGTATGTGCCTCTACTTTACTTTCTTTCTGTCGGCTCTATACAAGAAGATTGCCTCTGTCCATTCCAATTAGAGCAATCTGGCCAAGGCCGTCTCCTCTTTCAGATGCAAAATATAAAAAGGTTCATTGGGGTGATCTGCAGTGCCTATTGCGGCCTATTCCCCTGGCGGTTAAGAAAAATTAATTAATGTCTGCAAGTCCCACTTTTCAGAGGAACTCCAGTAGAGCTGCTTCACATTCAGATGCCTCGATTCCATCATGAAAAAATGCCTTACAGGGTTTAGAGTTACTTTTGCATTCCTATTACTTCTTTTTTGTCTCTCTCTGGAAGGAGAGATGATCACCATGGTTTCATCTGTAAGATGTGATATTGCAAGTAGGAGTAGACACTGACGTTGTTTTTAAGACACACCAGTGTTAGTAGAAGGTAGAAATCAAATCATTGATTCTACTGCCGTCTACTGAGTTTTTCCTGCCTGTATCACCCCTCGCTCAGACCCAGATTTCTGTAATGCTGTTTTGTGACAACATTCATTGTGAAAAGTACTATATAAATACACTTGATTGAAAGTGAAATTGAAAGTGGATAGTCTGTCGTTACACTGACTTTCTCGTGAACCATGGCCTGCTGCCTTATTAGTTGTAGTTTGTCATTATCTCACTATTTCTCACCAGTTTCTTGTTCATATATTTTCTGCTTTGGTGTTGACCAGAGTAGGATGGGTTCCCCATCTGAGAATCAATTCCTCTCTTAGTTTACTAAGACGTTGCTTTTGTAGAACAGTCATTTGCTAAGGCGCTGCTAAGCAGTTGTTAAATGTATAGATGTTGCTTGCTATGTTGTTACTAGGTGGTTGCTGGAGTGATGCTATGGTATAGCTGTTGGTGCTAGGTGGTTACTAGGTGTGGCTATGCAATAGTAGTCATTTGCAAAGATGTCAACAGGTGGTTGCTAAGGTGTTGCATGGTGGTTGCTATGGTAATGGGTTGGTTGGTAAGATTATAAATGTTACAAATTAAATAGCTTAGGTAGTAAATATTATTCACTGCACTAACAATACTATATATATATATATATATATATATATATATATATATATATATATATATATATATATATATATATATATATGTTCAAAATGTATTTGTACATTTATATCTATCTAACCTTTGCATATTTTTGAATAATATATCCATTCTCAACATTATCTTGAGAGATATTACCTACTTTTTATGACGACACTGATAGATATATTGAGTAAATCATTTCTTTCTCTTTTTGGGGTTTACAAAAATGCAAATGCCAACAGACTTCAGTTCCTATGCTGATAGGTGCTTGGGTCTCAGTATCCCTGGCAAGAAATCCCAGTATTTTTTTTACCTTCGTGATACTTGCTAGGCTGCTTTAATTTCTTAAGTATATGGCTCTATCTGCCTCTAAGTATATTAAATAGAATTTTTTTTTCACAGGTGTTAATCTATGTTTACCTTACTAACACCTCCCATCCGTAATCTCTTCAGGGTGTCTGGGTGTTGGCAAGTGTGCTGGGTGTGAACGTGGTGATGGTGGTGTACACACATCCTCAGTCAAATCCCACCAGAGACGTGCTCCGAATCAGGCCTAAAGGCATGCAAATATGCACAAACACTAGCTGTTTGTTGAGGGAATAATAATAATAGAGATAGCAAACACAATCCCTTTAGAGGTATAAATTGAATCTTGATCAACATGATCTCTGGGCAAGTGCTTTATATGCACATAACTTGACTTCTCTATTTCTACTCTCTTTAGCTGTAATTGGTGAGCATAGGCCATCTTGGGATTCCAGCAATAAGGCATACTAAAGCATAACAGTCAGCAAAGACAATACTCATTCAGCCTATGCCTTGTTTTTTTTTTTCTTTTTTGTGTGTGTTTTTGTTTGTTTGTTTGTTTGTTTGGTTGGTTTTTTTTGTTTTTTGTTTTTTTTTGAAGTTGCAAGCTTGTGAGTACAACAGAATGATGAAGCATATGTATTGACTGCACTGGCCTCTGAATACTGAGCACCTTGGCAATTAAATCAGCCGTGCCGCCTCTGTGGAAGCACTGATCAAGCAAAGAGGCTTTGATGCACATTTGATAGTGAAGTTGCAGCAATAAAGAGGGGATAAAGGGATTCTAAATCAAGCGTAAAATTGCAGATGGTGGCCCAGTCTACTTCAGTAGAAGCGGTAAATGACTGTCATCATCACAGTCCGTCTTCACTCGACCCGTGGCATACATCATTACCTTATCAATGAGATGTAACTCTAACGCTCTTAGAAGAAAATGTTTTTTCTTCTGATTCTCACAACAAGTCAGCCTCCTCATAACTTCATTAGATAGATCACTTCTTTTATTTTCCTTTTTTTTTTTTTCTTTTTTGCTTTATTAACTGTAGACCTAATCCCAAGCCAGGAACAACTCATTATTTCGCACAATGCAAATGGTCCTTAATGCACTGAACAAACAACCAATTGTCTGGCATTTACATGCTTCTTTAAACTAATTGGGAACCTGCCATCAGGTATGGAACAAATGCATGATCTTTTGGCTCAAAGCCCTGATGATCTGGATGATCTAGCTCTGAAGGGCAGTCCTCTTTTGTCCATTAGAAGTTGCATTAATGACCATGGTGGAGAGCTGAGGTCAGAGAGGTGGACTTGCCGGTTACAATACAGACAAGATTACCTAATATGCCACTTCAGATTTAGCTCTAGAGATGACACAAGGGCCAGTGGGCTCCCAGAGATCCAGCTGTGAAAAATGAAAAATGGCACTTTCGGCACAGAGCTAATGCGGACAGACCTGAAGCAAAAGCAGTAGCAGTTAACTTTTGCCCCCCGTCTTTGAATCCGGTTTCTAGAAGAATTGGAGCTTATAGAATCACCGTGCTACAAAGAGGGATCAAAAGAAATAGTTAGCAGGACACCTACAGAATACTGTTTGAAGTTACTCTGGGAAGACTGACAACGTAGATTAGATCTATACTAGGAAATTTGTGAAGGTGCCTCCTCAGTAGACACTTTCAGCCGAAATGCTAAGTTTGCAAATAACATATAGATGCTTGTAAATGGAAGTCCTGCTAGCAGCTTTTCAAACTTTTCAAAGTTCTTGTGCATCCAAAAAATATCTGATGCTTGAGCATTTTATTTAATTAATTATTCTGTCACTTATTTATTATTTGCTTGCTAAGGTGAATGTGAAGTGAATATTTCAGCCAGTACCATATTTCATCCAATTTTCACCACACTGCACCACTCTGACAATGTAGACATGTAATAATGTTTGGGTCCTTTAGCTGTCTCTTAGTCATCACTTTGACACAGAAGGCCACTCTGACGTTTCCCTAAGGTTTCCTCCAGGAGCTGTAACTGACAGCATATTGCAACAAATAATGACTACATTTACTGGAGGGAAATCTTGATAGATGACAATATCTCCCCTCAGTCAAGTGCAGCAGCAGTTGTGACAACTTTCAGAATCAGGGCTGCCAGGGTTAGTAAAGTGGTTTCCAGCCAATATATGCTTCAAAATCTGGTAAATGCATCATGAACCACCCAGAAAACGTCAGTAATGAATTAATTGATCATAATATTTGATAATTGATTATTATAATGTTTAAATTATTCATTTTGCATATGTGTTTTATTTGTAGAATATTTGAAGCAGAGAATATCTATGCAAAGAAAAGTAAACAAATGTCATGCTTCTGTCTCATTCTGCTCCCCTGTCAGTCCTTCCTGTCTTTTCTCTGTTTTAGCACATGACTTTTTTTTTGTTTTTGGTCTTGTCTCTGACCTAGCTCCGCCCTGTTCCCCACCTGTGTCTTGTTTATAACTATGCCCATTTGTAATCCAGCTGCAGGCGTGTCTAGTCTTTATTGTGTATGTAAATGGTCCTTTGTTTCATCCAGTGTTTGTCAGTTTTAGTGTGTGTGTGTGTGTGTGTGTGTGTGTGTGTGTGTGTGTGTGTGTGTGTGTGTGTATGTGTGTGTGTGCTTATGTGCTTTAGCTCTGTATTCTAATGTTATGCTATTAAAGATTCTAAACCCTGTGAGTATGTCCACAAGGGCCTGTTCATCAGCTCAATCCTGAAAATAAATAAGAAAAAAATTGTAAGCAGTGAAATAACTTCTCAAACATAATACCTTTCTTACCTTTATGAGTAACATGGCAATAAAGTGAATTCCAATTTCCAGCAGCAGACCTATGTTATGTCTGCTAAGTTACCTAGATGAGATTAATCCTCTCAGCAACTTTGAGCATAGTAAATATATTGGTATTTGGCAAGCACTGAGACTTATGCTTGCTTTTTGCACACTTATCTTTCAGGTCCTGGTAATGGGCTCACCAGAATCCTTAAAAACTAGCCAAAGCATGTTTCCCCATTCTAATGTTAAACGAAATCCGCGCAGTTTGATGGTCAGCATTGTTGTAAAGCTACTTGTAAGAGCTGGTCACACTGGTTGACTAGTTTGTTCAAGATAGTCATAGTGGTGGACCAGCATAATCACTTTATTTTAGTCAGAAAATTTGGTCATACTGGTTGAATAATTTAGTCCTGACCAAGCTGTTTGGTCGGAATAGTCATAGTAGTGAGCCACCATGGTCATGCTAGTCAGTCAACTTGCTAGTTGACCAGCAAGATCATGACAGATATGTGGGTCTATCACTTTGCTTGGACATACTGCTTGACTAGCTTAGTCAGGTTGGTCAGGCTGGTAGACTTAAAACCAACTGACTAAACCATCATATATAAACAAAAAACACAAGTTATGCTGTTTAACAGCTAAGCTGCTGACAAAGCTGGTCATCAAGCTGGTCATAGTTGTCGTCTGGTCAAAATAGTCATAGTGATGTAACAAAAGGGTCAAGATGTCATACAGGTCAGCCGGTTTAGTCAGCTTGGTCAAGCTGGTAGACCAACTAAACCATCAAACTCAACCAAAAACATGCCCTTTACAGGTCAAGTGATAAGCAGTCAACCATTTTAACCAGCTTCACCAGCTTGGGCTGGTCAGTTTGCTTTTATTCAACTTTTCTTTATCTCAAAATAGAACAACAGAATAAGTGATGTGAAATTAATCTGTAAATCCTTTTTTGTGCTCCTTCTGGGCATACATAATCCCATATAAGGCAAAATGTACTAATAATGTCTAAAACTCTCCACTGCTCCAGTGATGGGTGTGTCCTTTTGATTTATTGTTCAATAAAGCCTAGACCTGTTTTGCTCAATTAGATCTATTTATCTAAGTAATAGTGTTTCATTCAGCTTTGCCTTTCCTCTCTAGCGTCAATGATGTATGCATGTTTTGGTGAAGCTTGACTTCTCATTTTATTCAATTTCATTCAATTTTCCAATGAATCAACAGCTCAAAAGGAAATACGGATAAGCTAAAATATAAGATCATATTTTATCACTATTATTTTTGATAGGGAGGTAATGAAATAATTGGATAGCTTTGTAGCCTAGTTATTTATCAGAGTGTTACGTGGTTTCCTGTTGACAGTGTTATCTGTATGTAATGCAGTGTGGTGTATGGCAGGGAATGCATTATACCAGAATGTGACATGCTTTTGTTGAACTTATGGATGCATGCATGGCCAGCTGTAAAGAATTCTTCATTCCATTTGTCAAATAGCACTGCATTGTGCCACTGGATATTTGTACTCTATCTACCAGTAGAGGCAGTATGAATGAGGTTCATCCTAGCTAGTCTATCAGCATATCAATCACTAATACATTAGGCATAAATTGCGTTTTTTCATATATCCTCGGGGCATCACAGACAGAGTTACTTACTAATGGTGATGCTGTCATTCAACACAGCTCTGGAAATGCCAGGCTTGCCAAGAAACACCCTATGATCAGAGTCTGATGACATCAGTAATCTGTTTCGTAAGAGAAAATGGTTCCCCTAAGAATCTACATCTCATGGTATGGCAAGGCAAGGAAGCTTGTGTGAATCAGAGAAGGAGGGAGCTATGTTGATTTTAGTCTTAACACCTTCAGCATCTCCCATGGCAGAGAGGTCTTAGCAGAGGTGCAATACTAAATGTACCACCTACATTGGGCAGCAGCAATATAGAATGATATCATTGGCATACGATCACAAATGTGATAATGGCAAAGGCATCAACTCAAGTGCACAGAAGAAGGCAATGGTAAACAACTGTTCTTTTACTAAGAAAACCTCATGCATGGGCACAATGATTCACAAGTGTACAGCTTATGCATAAGACAAGGCTAGATCAAAGCCCTTGGAAAGTCTAGTTGCTGAAGTGGACAAGCAAAAAATGAGAATTCAAATCTGCAAAAACAAAATTGCCATTGGAACCTGGAACATACAAAGCATGACTCATGGCAAGCTGTAAAGCTGCAAGTGAAAATATAAATGGATCATCTACACATCAGCATCCTTGGGATCAGCAAGCTAAAATGGTAACAATTGCCATTTACAAAGACATGGCCTGGGGCTACTGTGGAACAGATCATGAAATACTAATGTGCAAGATTACAAATGCTAGACATAATTGGCAGAGAACCAGAGGAACTTTGGATGGAACTCTAATAGGTAATCAAAGAAGACCTAAGACAAAAGAGAAGACAAAAAATAGAAAGAAATTTGAAGTTGATGTCTGATGATACAGTGGAGATTGCAAAAAAGAGAAGGAATCCTAGAGAGCTCTCAGGAAGGACAAGGATAAGTGCTACAAAACATCTGCAAAGAGATTAGAAAAATGATCAAATGTTGTAAAGCAAGGATTGTTTTTCAGAGGACACAGGCACTCAGAAATATATTTCAGCCATGTTGGAACCTTGATGAGACAAATCATCACAGATGAAAAACAGATCACAGAAAGATAGAAGGAATACAAAGAAGAAAAACCTGTAAAAAAATGTAAATTTCTTATACACTTGTGTTGATATTGGCTGTACAGAAGCACCTTTAGTTCTAGAAGACAAAGTCAGACAGGCCCTGAGATTATTGCCAAAGAAGAAGGCCAAAGTATAGATAATATATCAATAGAGATATTTCAGGATTCTGAGGATGATTCAGTTAAAGTTCTGACCAAACTATAGCAACAAATTTGGAAAACAGCTCAATGGCCTGCAGACTGGAAGAGGTCAGTCTACGTCAAAAAAAATATAGAAATGAGACAAGAAAGCATCTGCAAACTATTGCAAAGTTTAATTTGTACCACACACCAGTAAAATAATGCTCAAGATCATCTAATGTATACAAGAGCCTTAGATTGAAAGAGAACTGCCAGATATGCAGGCAGGATTCAGGAAAGGTAGAGGAACAAGAGACACCATGCATGCAACTTTAAAAAGCCAAGGAGTTCAAAAAGGAGATCAACATGTGTTTCATAGACTACATAAACCACATAAAATTATGGAATATACTCATGAAAATTGGAATACCAAAGCATCACATTATTATAATGCGGAATCTCTACACTGATCAACAAGCTACGGCCAGCATGGAAAATTAACAAACAAAATGGTTCCACATTGGCAAAGGAGTTAGATTAGGCTGCATACTATCACCATACCTGTTCAAACTGTATGCAGGACTGGAGGAAGTTGACAGAAGATTCGGGATTACTGGGTGAAACGTCAGTATCCTTCAATATACAGATGAAACAAGTCTGGAAGACCTGAAGACCCTTAGGAAAAAGATTAAAGAACAGAGTGAAAAGATGGGACTTCAGCTCAATATGAATAAGGCTAAAGTCACGAAGAACAGGAGATAGTACCAACTTTACCATAAAAGATAAAGAAGATGTGGATATAATGGATAGCTTTTGGCTACTTGGTTCAGGCATTAATAACAAAGAATCCTGCCCTCAAGAAATTTGACACAGATTGTCACTTGGCAGGACAAGGATGAAAGAGCTTGAAGATCTTCAAATGTAAAGATCTATCTTTAAAAACAAAGATCAAAATTATCCAGACAATGTGGTTCTGTGTTGTTGTGAAAGCTGGAAAATAAGCAAGTGAGAGAGGAGAATTATAAATGCTTTTGAACTTTGATGTTGGCAAAGGCTTCCGAGAGTTCCTTGGTCAGCAAAGAAGATAAACAAGTGGATCCTTGATTAAATAAAGCCTAACCTCTTGCTGGAAGCCCAGATGGTCAGGTGAAGCTCTCTTGTGTTAGATAAATTATAAGAAGAACTGATTCACTGGAAAAGATCATCATGCTTGGAAGAGCTGAAGGTTAAAGAGATAAAGGATGACCAGCTATAAGGTGGATGGATACTATTCAAGGAATAATGAAACAACCATTTATATGCCTGAAGACCCAAACAGAAGACCCAGATAGAACACTGAGGAGGAACACTACCAATATGGTTGCCAGGAGTCAGAATTGACTTGACAGAAATTAATAATTAATAATAAGAAGAATCTGCTATGGTATTGTGCTGCTGGGTGTTTTGCTTCATGCTTGGATTTATCCTGATCTACTTTTAATAAATATGTGAACCTCTTACCTTTTGAACATTGCAGCCCATATGAACACTTTGGTTAGGTTTCATGGAGCAGCCGGCAAAACCAAAACCTGAGTGAAGACAATTGAGGACGAGAGTACCAATGTGATTATGTTAATGAATTAATGAAAATCATATATTTCTTACATTTACCATAATAGGTTTACCATGGCATTTCACTACCATTCATTTCAAGTTATGCATTCATGAACTGTGCACCTTCTGTTTTTTTGCACACACTCCAGACAATGTCATTTCTCAGCTTTTTTTTACAATCCTCAGGGTCAAATGTGTTTTTCTTTTTTCTGGTATTCTGTTCTCTTGCCTTCTTTTCTCTTGTTCCATCCTTTTACTAGGAGTTTGGAGGCTTCTGATTTGATGCACAAGGGGGTCAGAACATTCCAAGGCAGTGTTTTTACACCTGTATGTTTTAGTCCAATTAAATCACACTCTGGTTTATGCCCATTGCAACAAAGTATTACATAAATATACATATCACTGCTGTCCAATGGAAATCGTGTATCTCCATTTTTGGCAAATTTTAGTTTTCTTCATGGTTCAAACCCTGTGTCTGCTCTGTACACTTTATGAATAGTTCTGGATGAACAGACCAATGGAATTGCTCCAAAATGACACATTAAATAACATTCAAAGAAAAAATCATCTTTGCCTTCCCTTGTTAAGTTACTATTTTAGAGATACATGTTTTTCATTGGACAGCAACAATGTATTAAGTGCATACCATTTTTTTTTTAAAATATATGATGATATTTGCCAAAGACACTCGTCATCCTGCTATCTCCTCACTCAAGAAAACTGTACAAGAGTACAACTTTGGCATATCATGCTTCATTTTTACTATGAAGCTTGTAGCTGCCTTCAGAGACAGATATTCATTTTGAGTTGATTTTGGACATATTTAAGTCATTTATATTACAGTTAGCTACTAAATAAGAGGACAGGTTTGGGGGACCTTCTTTGGTGTTCTTGTGGTGGAATCTATGCTTGTGCCTTGAGGGGGGAGGCAGGGTGGTTTGGTTTGTTTTGATGTGATGCACTTTGCAGACAAGAGGGAGAAGCTGCTGCATGTCAGCATTAGGGAAGACCTACTAGGCTGTCAGTTTCCTTTTCATTCCCATTGTTTTAATGTGGCCAATGAGGTAGGCTTTTATATTGGCTTGTACATTTTATGTGCTTTTGGTTGTAAAGAAACTAGGGGCATTGTTAAGGGCTAATATGCTAGATTTCTGTGATATTGACATACGGTTCTGTAAATGTTCAATAACCTATGTTTAAAGTTTAACTGCAAAATAAAAGTCAATGTCGGTGCAAGTTTATTACTATTTGTGCTATCAGTTCATGAGTATTCTCTATGATGTTGTATTGAAAAATATTTCATTAATGATTTGTACATTTTATTTGTCTCAATAGCAATTCCATGCAAATAAATGCCTGTAACCAAGGTTTGCCTTGTGTCCATGACTGAAACAAAGGGAAGAAAAGGGAACTGCAAATAAAAAGAAATTTCCAAAAAAAAAAAAATCAAATTTTGGATGAACTGGTAGGAGTTGAAAGGGTAAGAATTTTCTGTTCTACTACAGATATGGTTAGGGTTAGGGTAAGGCAGTTCACCGCAGCAAACAAGCTTGAGCAAGCAGTGGTGGAAATGAAGTAAACATGGAAAAAGTGATTCACGGCCATCATCAGCATAAAGTAATTCATTTTCAGCAGAAATATGTTTCAGGTGAGTCCACACCACCGAGTGTGTGAAGTGGAAGTGTAATAAACATTAGCTGTGATTACCTTGTGGGACAAAAGAAACCTTGAGATAGAGCTCTGGTTAATCTGAATGTTAATTTTTAAGTTTTACTGAATGAGGACCAAGATGTTATATATAGCACTGAGACTTGTGAGATTTATGTCTAAAAATGACCTAAAATTAGTTTTCTGACACATTAAAATAGGAGAAATGTCAGACTTGTGTCTCTTAAGATGTTGTAGCAAAATGTAATAATATAATAATGTACAACATTTTTATTATAATATATTTGACAGTAAGCTAAACTGTGATAATTGATACAGAATTAAGCATTTTGTTAATGTTAGGTAAAATGTGAATGACATATTTGTCCATATAGCTCATATTGTAATTAGCAAATATGATTTTAATATCAAAATCAAAGAAGCAGCCAAGTTATGTGTTCTATAATACATTCAGTCAGTGTGTCTAAACTTTTTTTTGTGCAACTTTTTTTTCTGTGAGAATCTGAACTGAATTGTGGGCTACATGCAGGCCCCTTTGCTTGGAAACCTCAATAAATGATAATAAATTATGTTTTGCACATACTATAATGTGCTGATTTGTAAAGCTTTGATTGCTTGAAAAAGAGTAATACTGCTGCTGTAAACAGGCAAATAAATATTCAGATGTGAGCATGTTTCTGGACATTTGGGTGTTTAAAATATCCAACCCTGCTCAGCTTCAAATCAAAACAACCACACTGAGACCCTTGATCAGAGATGGTGTTGGTCAGGTTCCAACAAATCCGGCAGCAGTTTGTGGTGAGAACGTGATCTGATGTCAAGCCAAACAACCTTTCAGGTGTTTTCTGCAAATTTGAGTTAAAGGCTTCTTGTATTGCCCAGATAACTATTACAGCTATGAACAAATGCCATTCGTGACATTTCTACATGCTAAAGAGATTCCTTTTGTTAACACCTTTTCTATTTTTGTTTGACCTTACTAGCTCGCAATTTAAGTTAATAATACATTAATGAATGACAACTAAATACATCAACAGTTTTACCATCTTACTTGGGTGCATGGTATCTGGTGATTGGGTGGTATTGGCCTTCTTTGTATATGGCCTATTTTAAAACCATTTGAGCTACTGATGAAACATATGACTACTTAATGGTTTCAGGAAAAAGCAATTGTTGGTATAGAACCATAACATTACTTTGCTTACACTCACACAGCATGACTGAAAGGATCTTTACGAAACCAAATGGGATTCTTCCATGGAACAGCCTTGAGGAACCCTTTCTGACATTTTCCTTTTGATAAAATGCAGGACAAACATTATACAGAGTGCAGTTAGAAATTATAGTTGAAATTTTATAGCAGAACCTCTTGACCTCAAGAGCCTGATGGGAAGCTCCGTGAAAGTCCTGTTGCTCTTTGAGACTTCCCTAAGAATTCTCAGTAATAGTCTGGATTGCTGGACGTTGGATGCTAATCTAAAATGAAACACACACCCCCACGTGCACACACTCCATCTGTCAGTCTTCTCTGGAGACTCATGCTACCTCTGCCTGCCCCAATGTTCCAGTCTGTGACCTACTTTCTAGACTCACCTGAGCTTTAGAAACAGTAGCATGTCAGGCTGGGTGACTCTCCATGGACATCTCTGTCATAACCACAGTCAAGAAAGATAAACAACATGCAATAGCTATATCCAAGGCCCAAGGTTAATTTGCAAGGCCATCTGGCTTCTTGAAAGTATATGTGTTGTTCTTGTAAGAAAGCTTCAAATTGAAATGGTAGATTTGTGGACACTTTATTAGAGGTTTCCATCCACCTAGTTTTTGTGATTTTTTTTTAAATGAGCACAAGAAACCTGAATAATAAAAGAAATATAAATTACAAAAAAAGATTTTTATGCTAGACTGAGGTGGAAAAGTTAGAATATCACAAAAGCCAAAAAAATAATGGAAAGGGGTTTTCAAATAAACAATCCGTAAGATCTCTTATTAATTGGTGCTGGAGGCTAGTGACTGGAAACAGCTAGCCCTACAGATAGTAACTTTTCATAGGTTGCTTTCAACATTCTGAAATGCCAAATCTACCAAAACTTTATAATTGAGCATAACATTTATAAAATGTTTATATAAAATCCTGCATTAACTGATCATCCACCTCTTACATCAGCACTGAATATAGTACTAATATCTATGTAAGTTTTAATTGGATTTACACCACTTACTGCAATTGTGTCTTGTTCTTCTCCATAGGTTCTTGCATAGTTTAATAATATCTACATTAACATTCTTGGAACTGTATATTGCTTGCATATTGTATGTATTAGGTATTGTGTAGGTCATTTCTGGCAGTGTCAGAGTGGCAATTCAGAGTATATCAACACCAGCTTTGGAGACTCTGAATAAATGTCTAAACACTAATTCACTCTGAATGAGAGCATCTGCTTAATGCTAATGTAAATGACTAAGCCAGCATGATTTCAGAGAGTTCCCAAACTGTCCGGGAGTCCTCAAGAACAGAAAAGTCTGAAAAGTTGGGACAAAGTCTTATGGACAGATGACACAAAGATTAACTTGCACTAGAGAGAAGGAATGATGAAAATGTGGCGAAAAACCATCCTGTACTGAAGTTCACCACGTCATAGCTTTATTAATGACTGCTAGTGGCAGCAGCAAAGATGAATTTTGAAGGCTGAAGATCCTCAAATCCTTACTGGGAACTGCTTCACTCTGCAGCAGACGACACATCCTATTAAAGTAGGTGTGGAGTTTTTAAACTGAAAAGTTGAATGTTCTTGACTGGTCAAGTCAATCATCCAGCATGAAGCCTACTGAGCATGCATTTCACTTTTTGAAGACAAGACTGAAATCAAAAAGCCAGGGAAACTTGCAGAAATTGAAAATGGTGACGTTTCAGTCTGAGCAGATTGCTATCGAGAGTCCTGTTTGGCTGATGACTCTGAGAATTCAAGCAGTCATCAGGATCAGGAGGCCTAAATATCAGCACTTCTGTGAATTCATTTTCCAGTTACACTCTTAAAAATGAAGTTGCTACAAAAGCTTATTTGAATGAAAGCACATAATAATCTTTTTTTTTTCTTAAATATTTTAAAGCCTGTTTTTAACATTGAGATAAAAACCTTACTGACTTATTATCTTCATCAATTGAACATACACATCTTTAATGCACATTTAATAGAGCACTAATATCACATCTATTTAAGCTTTAATTGCATTTACACCACTTAATGCAATTGTGTCTTGTTGTTCTCTAGAGATGCTAGTAATATCTACATTTGGATTCTTGAATTTGTACGTTGTTAAAAGTATGTATTAGGCATTGTTTGGGTCATTTCTGGCAGTGTCAGGCCTCAAACATGTCTTGAATTCAGGGTATGTCAACACTAGATTGGGATATTATTAAAAATGACTATTGTAAATCACTCTGAATAAAAGTATCTGCTTACACAGTTACATGACCTGTGACCGGCTTGTGATTCAACATGTCCTCATCCCCACATAATACACATAAGCCATCCTGTTACGTGCACGAAGAAGAATGCTGAAAACCATTCTGGAGCTTAAAAGGAATGTAAAAGTGAAAGTCATGCACAAACTAAGAATGTCATTTAACTGAGGTTAAATCATTTATTTAAACTGCCTACATTCTCTCTTCAAATCATTTAATTTTTGTTGTCTGGATTGCAGCTGTAATGCATGCATGTACACAACACTAATTTACAAATTCCTCTTGAAAGCATGGCGAATAATGTCCTGTGCTGCTGAACACATGTACACATATTGGACTGGTTGCACATTTACTCATCTTCTATAGGAGAATGATCTGATGTCATACAACAATTGAGGTTTACCACAGACTTGATATGCGGGATCTGCACCATGCATGACCAAAAACATTCCTCCTGGATTGTCTCAGCTTTTGAGGAAAAAATACAAAAGAAAATCCTTTTTACTGGGTATGAAGGAATATTTACACATGTAATTTAGATGAGATTAATATAATCCGAATTGATTTTTGTCTTCTTTTACAGACACAGGCATGTGCAGTCTGTAAAATCATCGGCCTGCGGCATGTGGATAAGATTAATGTCACTGAGAAACTGGTAATAATTACATTACTCCACCCACTGGCCACCCCCACAGCCCATTTAAAACTAATACTGTATGAATTAGCGCATTACAATTGTTTGTTTCTAAGTGAAATCATTTATACTGTAAATATGCTGTATAATATATCTCTAATATAAAGTACAGCCTATGATGAATTATCTTCATCATTGCAACATTCCCAAAGTGCCTTTGCCTGTGGTAATATAAAATATGCAGCGTTCTGTATTTGTAGAGTAAGTGCTTGTGTATAACAGTCCATGACTTATCTGCTCTATAGCCCTAAAACCCTTAACAGTCAACACGTTTTCCAGATTTCACTTCCTTTTAAAAGTTTCTCTCTCTCTCTCTCTCTCTCTCTCTCTGTCTCTCTCTCTCTCTCTCTCTCTCTCTCTCTCTCTCTCTCTCTCTCTGTCTTTTTCTCTTCACTGCTAAAAGTTGCTTCACACAGAAAAGGGGAGGGAGGAAAAAAAGTAGTGATGAATGAAGCCTTCATACAAAGTGAATAGCTGACAGCTCCTGAGACTCTGGGACCAATTCATTTGCTGTGGAGCGGCGATATGCTGAGATCATTCCCTCAGATGTCCCTGAAGCACAGTGGAGGAAGGCCTTTGACGAGGTGGCGGGGCAAAGACACTGGAATTTTTTTTGCCCACATGGCTAATCAGCCGCTTTCCCTCCTGCATCCGTCTAGGCTGTGTACAACACTGTGGCTCAAACAGAGTCGAAGCAAGGCAAGGAAATGATGTCTGCCCTGAAAAAAATAAAATATATATTTTTTAAGATGTTTATAGAATAATGAAATGCAACTTCAAGGTCTAGCAGCATAACATCATAAAGCTGCAAGATCACTTTTATGGCAATTCTGAAAGGCATGGCATTTCACTGAGATGCCACCATTTTCCAAAGTTCCTGCGACCCTTACGGCTGAAGATGAAGAGGTTTTTGCAATTCTCTTACTTCATAGATGCTGGCGCCTCTATAATGGACTGCTGTTCTTCTTTGTATTGAATCCATTTGTTTATGCCTGTGCTTGGCCCGTGGAGGAAAGAGTGTTGAATTATTGATATGGTTCTGGGTGATGCGCACATGAACCGCAGCTAGAGTGCTTTGTCTGGATGTGTTGTGGCATGTCGCTATGCTCTTTCAACTCACAGTGGTTGACCCAGCGTTGCGTATCATATATTGCCTCATTTTGAACAGCGCTAGTGCTCATTCCATACTGAATCATTCCACTTTCTTAGAATCTGATCGAAAGAAAAGTGTCTTGAATGCATGGCGCTCTCTGTAAACCACACAGGAATCTGAGGGGAATTTATAGCAAGGGTCAATGAGGCAGATGAGGTACAAAGACCCACACTATGTTTATTGTGCTTTTACATGCCACATGGTGCCTTCTGTATCTTTTCAACAATAATCAACTGCTGGCATTTTGTGCTCTCAAGGATACTTCTGACTGCTGCCATCCTCAGGAAGCATGTCTTGCAGTAATTCATTCATTAGATAAAAGCTCAAGTGGCAGAATTCTTAGACACACTAAAAGCATCCGGGTTGCTATGCTATTGATTAATGATCCTAAGCTTCATAAAGTGAAAGAGCAATCTCGTGTTGAAAGGTATAGTCATTACCTCTTGTGTTTTACATTAGACTGAGTTACACTACGAATATTTGTGGACACCTCTTCTAATGAATGCAACGCATTCATTGTACTTTAAATTGCACCCATTACTGACACAGATGTGCAAATGCACATACACAGCTTGTCTGAACTGCTAATAGAATCAGACTCCCTGGAGTAATGACAGGCGTGGGCTAGAAGGGTATAAAGTCCTCAGTATTGAATTGTGGAGCAGTGTCCCGGATGATGCAACTCCATCCAGTGGATGATTTGAGGAGTGTGAGATGAGATGAGGTGGTAATCATCCAACATCCTAAGCACACTAAGACTCTTGTCACTGCAATCAATGCAATCACATCATCACAGCCATGCTCCAAAATGTAGTAGAGAATTTGTGCCTGGACAATAGACAGGAGTAACTCAAACTAACTTTCAGCAGACTGACTGAATGAGCAGGTGTCCCAATACTTTTGTCCATATGGTGTATGAAGGCAACTTGTACAGTGAACCCAGCAAAATTACTGCGACTGCAATTTTGTAAATTCTTCTAAATTTTATGGTAACAATAATAACACATGCTATCCACAAAGCCCAATTGTGTCAGTGGGTCATACTTTCAGATTGGATTTGAGAGTGCTCAGTGTTCTGTCACATGCACTCATATTTTCCACTTGTCTTCAAAGAATTTCATATACCTTAACCCAAAAAAACTGTCCATTTTTCATGTTACTTTCTTATTACAACTCAGGATTAATGGCACGCTGCTGCAGGGCAACGGAAATGTAACTGTAGTTCTCAAGGACAAGGCATAAGTCTCTCAGCCTTCTTCTAGGCACGCAAACCCACAATGTTCTGGTTACTCTACCTTTAGGTTATGATGCCTGACATCCCAGATTTTGCTGTTAGCTTGTATCAAATGGTCTAAGCTGGTCCTTGATATTAACGGTAGTTGAAAAAGTGGGAAACCAGGGTGGAAACATTCATCTGGTAAACTAGCTGTTTAACCCGCTCCTGGCCAGAGTAGTGCATGCAGGATTTGTTTTGGACCTCATGGATTTTTATCTCCATTTTTATTCTGGATGAATAGATCAATAGAAATGCACTAAAACTTCTGTTAATTGCTCTTATTTTACATTAACTTCTACTCCAGATGCACGGTTTTCACCGGGCAGTAAAGTATACTGTTTGTACATAAGAGAGGCTTATAAAAAAGCTTTACATGTTAATGTGATATGACAATAAACATGATCTGATTTGATTTTATCTTTCATATTTTTGAGTCTACTATTCTCACAAGCTGGAGGTTAAAGGGCATGAGTCTTGTGGGCTGTTAATTGAGTTTGGAATTGTTCCCTCAAATTACCAACATGAGCAACAGAGTTGGTGGATTTTGTTTAAGCCAGTCAGAGAGCTGGCCGAGCAGGTGGGGCAGTACTCTGTAGATCATGTCACGCTGCTCCAAACTGGTTTCATAATCATTTTTTGAAAATTGTTTTAAGTTGCTCAGTTCCTTTTGGTGGACAACAACTAAAAGAATGACTAAAAGCCTGCCAACAAGAGAGTGATCCCACACAGCTCATTCAGTGTTTGGAGTTGACATGATTATCTGGCAACACAATCATCCATTTTAAACCCCATTGAAAACTTGAGGGAATAACACAACCAGCCAAGAAGGTCTGTGGGCAGCACTAAAAAACATTTGGAAAACAGCTCATTAAGGTCTGACTATTGAGCAGCTCAGCTTTGACTCAACACCAGTGTGAACATCTTTGACAATTTTTTTCTTCACACTTTTCCCAACATTGTCCCTCAAGCTCTCAATGGGGTTCAGTCTGTTGATTCCATGACCTGTTGATTCCATATTACATGGCATACATTAATGGTTTCATGTGTAAAGTGTTGTTGGCTTCTTTTGGTGTCTTACTGAATTTCTGTAAAGCTGCTATGCAATATCAGTTGTGAAATAAAAAAATCATAAATTTAATTTGATTTAGTTATATATTTTGAGGTTTTAATTTTATGATAAGTGTCAAGAAGTGACAGCAACAATGAGTGAGTGAGTGAGTGAGTGAGTGAGTCACCAAACCCAAAATGAAGAAAAGTAATAAAATTTAATGTCAACTCTGCACACAAACATCATTCAACAACCATAAACATGCAAATACAAACATGTTGGTACAGAGAAGCTGCAGTGCTGTTCAGACTGTGGTGTGTTTGTTTGACTGAGAACTTTAAACAAATTAGATGTCATTACATGATGCATAAACTGTTAGAGCAAGGCAAAACATATGTACATCCAATATGGCACTTTAAACATCGTATCAGGAATTGGAAAGCTTGCCTGTAATAAGGAGTCAATACCGTAATACATGACTGAATTGGATTCATGATCAGTATAAACTGAATCTAGACGAAACACGGATGGTTTTAACCCTGAGGTGGAATTACATGTTGTCTTTTTTGTCACCCCAGTTGATGAAACTGGTGCAAGAGCCTTGAGCACACTGCGGCACATCACTGACAATGTGCAAAAACCTTGTCCATTTTTGAGTTTTGACATAGTTTGAATATAGCATTTGTTACATATTGTGTTTACATTTCATTATGAATGGACCAATAGAAATTGACCTTGAATAAAATCTTTTTACACTAATTGCCAAAAAAGTGCATCCAGGTTGCAGTTCTGTCTCAGGTAGATAGATAGTCTTGGCCGTTGTGTAGTGTACCTCTTGGTAAGAAATCATTAACAGCTAGATGCCACAACGACACACTTGAACACATTTTGCCCAGTTGATAGACCTTGAGAGGGGGCATGTTATTGGACCGAGAGAAGCAGAATGGTCATTTCCACAGAATGTTTTTTGGTGTCAGAGTTATACCAGTTATGTGTCCAGCCATTGACAGCCAGCCACCATCAATTTCGATTGCAGTGGTGCTGAGAATGAAAAACCTGGACTGCTTCAAATGGGAACTGCATTGTCTTTAGTATTGAATCCAGGTTGTGTTTAGAAACCAACGATGGTCAGATGTGAGTATGGAGGCCTCGTGGGATCCATCGCATAAGACAGTCACCTCTAGTAATTATACAAGGGACACTAAAGCTCAGCCTTGACAACCTAAAAGTGTGCTGGATCTACAGGCCCATCTGTGGGAACATGTGCCACAGAAAACCATATGGAACCAGTATACTTCCATGCTCAGCCATGTCACATCTTGTGTCCAGAATAGAGGCAGCCCAACAGGGTAATAGAGGCTCTTTTATATTGTACATTTTCCCACAATATACTTATCCTTTCCTTTAACTTTCCTTATTGGTTGTGTTGTTTGTCAGAGGTTTTTGCCTAACACTGTATCATCAATGGGTTAATAGAGGCAAGCACAGGATAACATGGAGGGTGCTGGGTGTGTATGTTTAACTGAAAACGGTTGGTGTAGCCAGCTGTCGTCAAAATTGGATATGTTCTTAAACAGGTACTGTCCATTTCTAATTTCTTAATAACTCAACCCTTTTTAGAGATAAGAAATAACTTAAATGAACAACTGTCATATACATTTTAAATCACATTTAATGAAGGCATATCTGTATATAAAATCGTCAATAATATTCGCCTCAAGTGAACAGAGAAGATAAAGGAAAAAAAAAAAGACAAAAACACAAGGCTCATACCTCACTGAAACTGGCTTCACAAGAAGAGACGAATGTGAAAGAACACAGAGACCTCACAGAGCAAAGCAGAACAAATTAAGACAGGAGTCTTTTTTTTTTCTCTCATCCCCCAAACTCCAGGATTACAAACACAGGCTGTATTTATGGAAAGAAAAGAAGTGGAAAAAAAAAAAACCTGCCGGCAGCTCTGAAGTCTTGACAGATTTGCAGCAAATACAAAAAACAACCGACGCAAATATATACAGCTGAAAATGATTGATCTGTTACAATATGCGTGAAACTAAGCCTTATAAAATAACAAGCATGACAGTGTAGGTGATAATAAACACATTAATTCTCACATATTTAAAAAAAAAAATGTTTGGGTGGATTATGTCATTTTTTTTTCTTCCATTTTTGTCCCTTGTTTTTGCCAAATTCCTGTCCAAGAGTAATGTCCAATAAAATTTGTCCACTGTTGTCTCATGCCGTGCTCTGATTGGTTGCTTTAATCTCTGTGGAGGCCCTCTCCTTGCGTCCGCCATATTCTCCAATGAAGGAGCCGTCCTCGTTGAAATGGGCGTCCTCGTCGCCATAGTCCACCATGCTGTCCCCACTGTCCCCTCCCTTCATGTCCCCTGTCAGGGAGTGTTGACTGCCCTTCAGGGGCTTCTCATCATTGTCACTGACGGAAACAAAAGTGAATAAGGTTGAGACAGATGAGCAGGGAAGTCTCTGGTTCAGATTAAAGCAACCACCCCCAAACACACACAGCCTCAGTGGAATAAATGGAATAAATGAGCTTTTGCAGGGGTCAGTTAGCATAATGCAAATAAGATCATGCTAACCCCTCCCTACCGGCTTGCATTCATTGATTGTGTTTACATGCAGAGTGACACCCTGATTATGGGCAAAAATCAGCTTATGGCAAGTGCTGAAGGTCATGGAGTGTTAACATGCACAGTGTGATCACTCCTAAAGCCCTGTTTACAGGGGTTTAGTGGATGAGTATTATTTGTGACATATTTGAAACCAAACATGCACATATTACAAACAAAAGCAAATATTAAGAGGTCATATAATACATGCCAAAGTCTGAGAAAATACTTGTTTACTTCAATAAATAAAGACCTCAGCTAAGGCAAAACACTACAGACAGATATGAATATTTGGGACTGTAATAATTATTCATGTACTCTCAACTGTGAAGATAGAAATGTGGAAAAGGTTATTTTAGCGTGATTTTATTTTATTTATTTTTTGCAATTTTAGTTTAAGTAATGACAGAAATCCCACAAACAGTGCATGTTTTTTTGAGATCTTGTGGGTATATAGTATACAGTTCTGAGACTGAATCCTAAATGTTCCTCACCATTCAGAACTAATCTAATCTAATCTAATCTAATCTAATCTAATCTAATCTAATCTAATCTAATCTAGTGATCTAATGATCACTTTATAGATATCACTTTATATGTATTTAACTGAGTGTTTCAGATGGATCCAAAATTTTGTAAATGGCTACCATTGGGGTGAACAAATTGCTTTGTTGCAAACAGTGAACAGAGAAATGTTAGATAAGAAAATGCATATTAATGATCAAAGATATCAGAAGAATCAAAAGTGACCAGGAACCTATTATCCTCCAGTGCTGTCATGTTCCAGAACTGCAACGTACCTGGGGTGCCCAGAAGTACACATTGTTCAGTGCTCAGACACACAGCCAAGGTAAGGAAGGCTGAAAACCACATAAGCTAAAATGTCAAATCTGGGCTAAGAAAAATCTAAAGGCTGATTTTTCAAAGGTTTAATGAACTGACGACATCAGAGTGACTCTTGACTGACCAGATGGATGGGCCCATGGCCGGAACAGTAGACGGCACAGAGTTCCACTTTGACTCAAACGTGAGCAAGGTGGAGGGTGTGTGCTGCTGTGGGCTCATTAAAAATGAGCTACTTGGACCTTTTCAGGTTGAAGATGGATGGAAGTTGGAAGAGGACTCAAAATCAACTCCCAAACCTTCTGCCAGTATTTCAAGACACTTTCTTCAAGGATAAAGCCTGCAAGAAGCCTTTCAAGAAGACCATGATTTTTATGCAGGACTATGCTCCATTGCATGCATTGAGGTACTCCACTATGTGTCTAGCCGGTAATGGCCTTAGAGATGAAAGAAAAATGACATGGCCTCCTTCCTCAACTGACCTAATCCCTATTAAAAACCTTTCCTAAACAGTACAGCTCTCAGTGAACAGTGTCTGGGGGACTGTGGTTGCTGCTGCACAAAAAGCTGAACGTCAACAGAAACTGACAAACTGCATGAATGGAGCACACTAATTATGTATGTTTTAGTTAGTGTTGAGCTCCAAATGTAGATTATTTATCATTTTATTTATGAAATGTGGATTAAATCTCATAACTCTCACTGTCTTCTCCCTTCTCTTCTTGTTCTCTCTGTCTCTCTCTCTCTCTCTTTCTCTCTCTCCTCATGAGCCCGACACACTCCACTCTCCACCGTATATATATATATATATATACACAAAACAATACAAACAAACAAACAAACAAACAAACTGTTTAACATGTAACTATTAACAAACAAACTATTAACATGAAGTGTCTTGTCTTTTGTTTACCTTTATCAGGATATAACTGGAGTATAAGTCTGCATGTAAACACATTCACTGCTAAACTCCTTCCTAGTAGAAGTCTACACTACAATCAATTAATGTTTGAAGAAAATTTCCAGAATTGGAAAGTTCAACAATCTGCATAATGTTTAAGCTTTTTTATGAGTCCAGAGATATAGTATAGTTTCTGAATGTACACTGTAGAAACAAACAAACGATCAATCAAACAAATACCCTTTGTTTTTGCAATAGTTTCCTTGTAAATATTTTCCTAGGAAAAGTGAAAATTGAATTTGTCAAGCCTATGAATACAGCAGAAAAATAAATGCTGACATTCTACTCTGCTCACATTAATGTGAGTCTGAGCTAAATATAAGCTTGTGAAGCATTTTGGGAACAAAACTTTTAGGTAGGTGAGATTTGTGAAAGTAAGTGCCTGTGTGAAAAGACTACCTCAGATGTCTACACTGTTTAACAAAATGTGTTAAAGTTCAAACAGATAAATTCAAATTTGAACAATACAAATACATTTTTATTTTATTATTTAATAATTTGTTCATATTCAAAAGTAAAAATTAAATGAAAATATCTGGAAAAGAAATGAACCTTCTGGCAGTTTGATTCCAGATAATTACTCATTTTTACCAAACTGCCAGAAAAGTTTTTTGTTACACTTTTTATTTATTTATTTATTTTACTATAAGAACAGTGAAAACATAACAGTTTCCCTTTTTAGCCTGCAAATGAATCATTTGAAGTACAGCTCACTGGAGGACTCCTCATTTCTTTCACTACCTTTGGGAAACTGCAGGTGTGCAAGAGCTCACAGCAACACCTGCCTTGGACTCTATGGGAGGCTTAATTTAGCTTGATTTGTGGAGAGGGAAGAATTAAGGCAGAAGATTTTTGGAAGTATTCTGCACAGTATGAACTGCTGTATGCAGTTTTTTTCTCCACACAAGATCTAGTTCAACAGCTACATCTTCATCGTCCATCTTCACCACCCTCTGTCTTTGTCTGGTCCCAGCCTTAGATAATCTACAGTTTCCAGAGAGTGCACTGCCATTGCGCTGTTTGTGACTAAACACAGAGTGCTCTCAGAGAGGCTGTTATGAATTGCATCACTGAAAGATTAATGAAACGAACACGAATATGGCTGCCCTGGAGATAAGTGCCTTTCAATTAAACCAGATGCCCCCCCCCCCCCCCCGTTCCCCTCCCTCCAAAAAAATCAGCTCCTGATGAGTGTTGGGCAGACTCCACATCATTCTGTCCCAAAATAAAAAACGTTTTTCAATTTAACAGTGATGCAATTATTCCTAATTCCTACCACAACACACTAGCTACCCACAAAGCACTGCAAAATAACAGCACTGCATCAGCATGGCCAATGCATGAGCAACGGAGTGGGGGTCTCTGCTGTTGCTTTGGCACGTACGTGTGGTTGTTACTCAGCTCGTAACGTGTCCTGAGCTGGAGATGGCTTGCTGGTCCACGTTTAGCTCATGTACATTAGGCTCTCTTTTGAACCGCAAGAAAAGGACAATAAAACAAACACAGTGACCGTTACAAGAAAACAGTGACATCGAGGACTGAATTAAAGCAATAGAAGGCTGTGAGCTATAGTAAGTTACCACAGGGTTTTGTCAGGTGTCCAGCAGAGTAAATCACCTTAATCATGGTAAAATCTTTATAAAGTACAGCCTTGAATGGATCATTATTTAAAAAAATCGCAACATGATAAAATCAAATTCAATTCAGTGTTTTGCCACAAATAAACTGTATTTAAGAGCAGTTAAGTGTATGACAATGGATAACAACCACCATATATATATATATATATATATATATATATATATATATATATATATATATATATATATATATATATATTTATGAAATATAGTAGTATAGTGTAATTATATACTGCATATAATATGGTTTATTACTATTTTCATATATATATATATATATATATATATATATATATATATATATATATTTATATATATGAAAAAGTAATAAAACCATTAACACCGCTGACTATAGACTTCATAGACATATGGACATTTGACCTTCATTTTGAAAATACTGAGGGAGGGAGGTGATAAATTGTAAATGTATTTATAGGAAATTATATTTTCTTGTGAGGATAAAGACACCTCCACATTTATTACCACTTAAAATATAAACAATTAGAATCAGGTGCAGCACATCAGTTACATTAGACCATCATCAGAGAGAACTTCGGAGGAAGCTTTTTTTTAATTTAAATCTGAGGCATTAATTTGGTTTGCTCTTGACTGTTGAAGTGAGTGGGATCACTATGGTGAGATCCAAAGAGTTCTATGAGGCCTTCAGAAAGAGGTTTGTAGATGCAAATGAGTCTGAAACACCATCAAATCCACTATCATCAAATGGAAAGAATATGGTACCACAAAAGAGAGGGCTGCCATTCAAAACTCTCAGACCAGGCGAGGAAGGCATTGATCAGAAAGCACAGATACCAAACGTAACCTGAAGGAGCTGCAGACTTCCCAAGCAGAGACTGGAGTAGCTGTTCATATGACCACAATGAATCGTAAATGCAATAGAGCTGGGCTTTATGGAAGAGTGGCCAGAAAAAAGACTTTCCTTACAGACAAAAACAGGAAAGCTTGTTTTGAGCTCACCAAAAGGCATGTGGGAGACTCCAAATTTACTCCAAAAGGAGTGTTCTGGTTTAATGAGACCAAAATACTACATTTGGTGCAAAACCAACACATCTCATCACCCCAAGAACACCATCAGCATGGTGGTGGCAGCATTTTGCTGTGGCAAACTCAAAAAGACTTGTTCTAATTGCTGCAAAAGGGGGCTCTGAAAAGTACTGACATTAGGGAGGTGAATAGTTGTCCTGTTTGTTATTTGCTTCACAATAAAAAAAGTTAATTTTTCAAAGTTGTAGGCATGTTCTGTAAATGAAATGATGCAAACCCTCAAATAATCAAATTTAATTCTAGGTTGTGAGGTAGCAAAACAAAAAAAAATGTGTGTAAAAAGGGGTGTAAGAAGGGGCAAAGGGGTGTATGACAGATGTTCTACTGCATTTGATACCCACAGCACATTCAATAAAATTGACATCATTTTTCATAATGATAATGATCGCCATAAAATGGACAAAACACGGTTTTATGATATCATGACAAACTCCATTCATTTTAACCCTGCATTTTGACAGACACAAAGGAAATTTACTAGTAAATTAGTTTGATTTTTGTAATTTTTTTTTTGGTCTATCATCCATAGAAACATTTCCTAAAATGTCATAAAGAGGCCTACAAGTAGATCTTGTCACAGTTGACATCATAGTACGTGTCTACCATCAGACACATGTAGGATGTATGCAAGGAGAAAACCTGGGCTGGACCAGGACATCTGGAACGATGTGCTTTGGACAGATGAATAATTAAGTTGAATTATTTTAGCCTCAGTAACAGAAGATATGTTTGCCAAAGATCACAGCATTTGAGCTCAAGAAGCTCATATCAACTGTGAAGCATGGGGTTGGAAATGTCAGGCTTCGGGGCTGCGCTGCTGCAGTTGGGTGTGGAGAGCTCTCCATCATAGAAACCACTCTGAAATCTGTATTGTATCAGAGGGTGCTTATGGAAAATGGTAGGCAGTCTTTTAAAAAACTGATGCTGTAATGTCACATAGCTGAAAGGATTCTGGTGGAGAGAGGGGGGTGATTTTAGGGTGTTCTAACTATTTCCTCACAAGAAAACTGCTTTACATTTTTCAATGGACTTTTAAAACATGATACTTCAGTTTTATGTGTTTAGTATGACCAGCTCCAATATAGTTAAAATGAAGATCAAATGTCCACAGTCAAAAACTTTCATGGGTTGTATTAAAATGTTCATATGATCGCATGTCATATATTTACACAAACAGAGTTGTGTTCTTGTACAGCTGTGCTATAGAAGCCTAGTCTGCCACTACTAGGGCAATGTTGTTATCCACTACACTACATTACACCAACCACATGAGAATTGTTCCAGTTTTTGAGTTACAGCATTTCTAGTTGACTATTTAGACTTAGCCTACCTGTATTCACAGAAGGTGTCGTCGTTCATTCCTTGAGACTCCAAGTCTGGATGGAGGTCTTCCTTCTCTTTCACTGAGGGAAGAAGGAGAAATTAGTTCTTTTAATTTCATTAACGCAGTCAGCTCCTAAAGTAAATGAGCCAATAAATTAAAATGGAAACACGTATGTGAATGGATCTACCCTATATAGTCATTAGTATCATTTTGATGTAAACACTATAATGGAAACAATAAGATTTTGATGTTATTAAAATGAGAAATTAGGATGCTGTGTTTTTTTTTTCTACATTCTTCTATTTTTCACACAGTGTTTTGACAGTACTTCTAGTTTTGGTAGTGGCAGATTATCCAGCGCCCATCTCCTCTTACAGGATATTGTGAAAAGACATTCTGGGACAAACACAGGAAGAGCTGTAGCATTTCTAATGCAATGTCTTTGCAGCTTTTCAATCATTCCCTTCTTTGGCATCAGTGTGTCTGTGTGAGTGTTTTGCATGCCAGTCCCATTGTGAGTATAAACAGAATGTGTAAGACATGTTAAATATAAACGCACTGCTTCATTTTCCACACCGATGCAGCATTCAGTGGGGTATAGCAGCCAAAGCAGCCATTCGGTGCTTCCATTCTTCCCTTTCTGTGCATTTTGTCTGTCCTTGTTTTCTTTTTCTTTAACCCTTTAAATCCTTGGAGACCCATAAATGTCACGTGCATTTTATGTACAATTCACATGTTGAATTATTCATATACTGGAGCAAGAACACTTACATATAACCTTCATAGCAATGCTGAATCATTTATAGTATAGTATAGTATAATGTTTAGTGTTTATTATTTAGTATTTTCACTGCACTGTGGCCTAGACAACAGAATGCAGCTCTTTCAATGGTGTTAGCTTTCTAAAGCCTGACTTTAAATTAGAAACACTTAATATAAAGCGGGTGATGTAAGAAATTCCTACTTATTTATCAGTTCTTGCTGAAAA
The DNA here is from genome assembly GCA_034509495.1 of Acestrorhynchus altus. Lineage (NCBI taxonomy): Eukaryota > Metazoa > Chordata > Actinopteri > Characiformes > Acestrorhynchidae > Acestrorhynchus > Acestrorhynchus altus. Next base: position 32,212,389 of record CM067504.1, on the reverse strand, counting down.
ATGACACTGCTGTTCCAAACATGCTTAGTCCCTTGATGTTGGAAACTCAGTTCATAGTGAGGGTTTTCCCCTCTTTTACATAGATGTGGGTGGCAACTGGACCAGTGGATGGAGCACCAGAGAATACAGCTCCATATCTGAGTGCTGTGGCACTTTATACCCCTCTACCCATGCTTGGCATGAGACACATCTGTGTCAACAGCAACTTAAAAGGAGCTGAATGCGTTCATTTGAAATTTTTTAGTGTGTTAGAAGTGTTTTAGTGAAAACACTAAAAATCAAGAAAACACCACATGAGGTGGAGCTCTTTTAAACTAGTGTAGTGTAGTGTAGTGTATCCAGCTGATTGTTTTCTGCTGATTTTTTTTTGTTATTAATCAACCATGTAATCATAGCCTGTGCTCTTTGGGATGGGGCTTTCTTTTTAAACAGTGTTTTCCAAAATATCTGAGAGTACCTTGAGAACCTGCTGTGCCCTATGGGGTAAGTGGCTGTTGAGCCTTGACAGCAAGTGAATGCAATTGGGTCGATAGAGCGTCCAGCACATTTAGAATCGAGACAGCAGGCGCTCACCTGAGTACTTCCCTCCTTTGTTCCTGTTCACAAAGCAGGCGATGAGCACAATGAGTGTGAGCAGGGCCACGGCACACATCAGCCCAATAAACCAGCCCTGGTTGGATATGCCTCCGTGGATGCTGGCCAGACCTGTGGAACACACAAGCATTTGTTCACAAACTCAGGCTTGACCTTCCCCACCGCGAGGACACCTGATTGACTGCTTACATTGACAAAGCCAGGCCGACAGCAAAAGGAGTGACTAGCGTCCGAATGGAAATGTAATTAATATTAAACAGCCGTCCTGCTTGTCCAATTAATCAAGAGGAAATGCTGGTAAAGCATCATTCCTTTCTATTGAGTTTGGTAACAATATGCTTTCTGAAAGATGGACAAAGAACGATGTCATGCATGATAAGTTTGCTCAAGGACAAGAACTTGTGGATGAGACAAGATGGGAGGCTAACAACAACAACACTGACCCATCACCACTGGACACCTCTCCACACCCTCACCTTTAGCCCTGGTCCTGATAACGTCTTCAAAAATGCTAGAATTATCAAGCCAGCTTTTAGTCATAAGCCGTACAGTATATTCTGTCTCGGGCTCCAGCTCCTCAATGACCAGGAAAGTCTTAGAGGAGTTAACCGCCTCGGAAATCCTCCAGTTACCTTTACCTAAGGGAGGTGCATAATCAGGTAGGTGTTAGTAAGGCAGGAACATGGATTACTACTGCCTCAAAAATGAGTTAATACATATAGAGTTAGTACTAACAACAACAAAAGCCAAAGGTTTATTTTTACTAAATGCAGCCATCAAACAATCAATTTTGCATAAGTGAACTGCATAACACATGCATAAGCAATGGATAATGTATTTAAAGTTGAATACATTCTATATGTTATGTATGTCATATAGAACATAGGAACATGAGATTGTTAATTTTGCTGACATTTGACATTAGTGTGTCTTTTCAGACACAAAGTTTGTAAAATCTGTGTCAGTTTCCCAATCTTTATTTGCCTCAAGTGTAAGCGGGGTCATAGGGGTTTCATAGGGGTTTCAGGAAGCAGGATGGTCTGTTGATATAATGTAAACAATATTATCGTGCAGATATTACCAAAGCACACTGTTGACAACAGTGGATTGAAAGCAACATTGCACCAATGACACAAAAGGTCTGGGAGACCTACGCAAACCCTAGATAAGGAGAACCAATGAATTGTCAAACATGCACAAAGTGACCCAACAGCCACAATTGTGAACATTCAGTAAGCAGTGATCATCTCCAAGAATCTTCCTTTTAGTGGCAGTGCCATTGGCACAAAACTGCACAAAGCAGAACTACATGCACACAGATCACTGTAACAATAGTCTTTAATACAACGTCAATGTCGCCAAAGACTGCAATGTTGTCATACCAGCCTGTCATGGAGTCACTCAGAATGGCAGCAGAACATTCTCAGTGATGAGTCCCGCTTTTTTCTTGGTGAAGAGGACCAACAAATCATCTGGAATATGTGTGTTTCTCTCTATCTATGTACTGACATATTTATTAATTCTGAAAATCATTCTGAGAATTTTGGATTTTGGATTATTTTTAACTCTTATATGCTAAAAACATGCATGTGGTCTTACAGATTCTGTCATAATCTGTTCGTAAAAACTCAGAAATCGCTTTACACTGTTATCCAATGCTTATGCATGTCTCCATTTAAGCACTCTGTCCTGGACATAAAGTCACTTAATCACTAAATTAAACCCTTCTCCACATTTGACTAAATACACGCCAACTATTCTAGATTGTAACAGTGTTAGCCTTGTTAGCTGTATAGTCGTGGTAGATGAAGAATGGAAAGATGAGCTTACGGTTGTTCATGTATGCAACATATAACTCTGAATCCATGTTTTCCTTCCCCGGAATCCAGCTGATATTTGCAAAGTTGTCACTAACTGAGGCACTAACATTCAACACAGCAGGTACTGACAGGAGGAGAAACAGGAAGAAAATGGAGAGAGAAAGAAGAGAAAGACAGGGTTAGTGGGTGAGGAGAAAGATCTGTGTTTGAGCAACAGCTCGGTTAGTTAGGAAGAGTTTCTGGAAGGGAGCAGGTCTGTTTTCATTTGCCTCATCTCCATTTTAGCATATGGCTCTATCAAAGATCTGACCTGAATAAAATATTGCATATTAGCATAAGTGGAGCATCTCGCTCCAATTGAAAGATTTCATGCCATGGAGCATTGTTGAGTGAATTAAACCTCTGAAACAGTCAATGGAACAGAAATACAAAATGACTGCTTTTGCAATGAAACCGGTAAAAGAAAAATGGCATTATAATGTTGGAGTGAATTTGTAAAGCCCAGTACCAGCCATGCCTTCGGCCATCATTCAGGAGGTCCATTGTGCCGGCAACCTGCTGAAAGTTTTAGCCTCCTCATGTTAAATGACTAATTGATGACCTGCTTTAGTGAGGCAGCTGTCGGATTGTTTGTGCGCTATAAAAGAGATTTTAACTGATGGGTACCTTATAAGCCACGCCAAGCCTGAATACTGCACCAGTAGCAGTATGAGCTATATTCATATGATTTCCTGAAAAAATCAAATGCAAAAGAGAGAAAATCTGGCATTGAGAGTTGAGCTGAACTACGGCCTTGGTTTTCAAACCTACGTCCAGGAGCTGTGAATGGGTCATGGTAGATGTTTTACATCTTGCGGAGAACCTACTAGCCTTCTTCTTACACATCTGTATATGAAAATAAAACTATGAGAATATAAATGATCTACAATAAAAAAATGGTAGTGTTAATCCAGGTTTATTAAATAGGATCATGCTTGTTTCTAAACTTTTGGTTTAGGTGGCAGATTAAAGGGTTTCTGCTGAAATTTGCTTAATGCCACATTACTCAAAACAATATGGATGAAGTGCAGCACACGTCGCACAATGACAACAAATTCAAAAATGAATTTCACTGCCTTGAGCAAGAAAAAAGGTTTGTTATTTGGTATCAGATTCATGAAGGGAAAGGGGGATCAATCTCTGAGTGTCACTGCTGGACTGAGAACAGTCCACCATCTGGAAATATTCAGCCAGCAGTGTTCTGTGGACAGCATCTTGTGAACACTGATGCAGGACTAGAAGATGACCAAAACAAACTGAGCAAAAACAGATGAGCTTCTGTCTTTGACTTTACATCCTAGTAAACAAGGTAGACCAATGAAGTCAGAGTGTCTAATAGCGTGAACAGTGAGTGGACAGTTGCATCTGATCCACTCGTACCAGTGCTACTTATACCAACACATGCTAACATGCCACCAGTGCTAGGAATGATGCCCCCCTCAGATAATAACTGCTAGAAAGGGAGTTAGAATGAGAACACTTATAAATAAATAAATACATACATACATACATAAATAGCCCCAGACGCCAAACTCCATTTCTGACTTTGATACCAGAAACTAGATAAAATGGATTTCTGTGACAGCAAGAATGCTGATAGTGAACGATCCAAAACAACAAGTCCTTCATAACCTGTCGAGAATCGAAATGTAGAATAAAAATCATTACATGCCCTACCATCTATATTAAGCATGTGAAAGACTTGAATGAATGCTAGATATGAGTTTGAGTGGTTTGTCCATATAAATCAAACCAGTATGTGATGCTTGAGTCTGAAGTCTGAAAACCACAGTGCTACGAGCCACAGGCACTAGTCTATAGCGGCTCACTGGCTAATTGTTTTCACCCCTTTCAGGTGTTCCAATTAGGCAGAGTGTCTCAAGCTGTCAGCTTGCCTTAATGTACATCTCAATCATGGAGCATCTTCTCCTGAGGGCCAGATGCTCTAATCACATCCATCGCACCCTCTCCTTAGGTGAGGTTTTCTCTGACATGTCTGCAACCGAGGCCGCCAGCGTCTGCCCTGCCCGATCACAAGGCTTGGAAATGTCACCCTTTAATTGAGGATGTGTTTTTTTTTCTCTCTCCCTGTCACTGCAGTGAGCAGGTAAAATCGGCAGCTCGCTGTGATGCTTTCCTGTCACACGAAGAGGGAAAAATGGCGTTAGGGGGGAAGGGGGCTATAAATATCGAGCGCTGCCTGGCGGGGGCTTTGTCACTTCGTCTGCGTCGAGCGGGATTAAATGCTACAGGAAGCATCTGCTGGCGCAGCAGGAGAGGAGTGGCCCCCCATGCCACACTGCGTCCTGCAGGGCCTAGGAAACCCAAAAAGAAGCCAGGGGGAGGGGGATGCAGAAAGGCGGCGAAAAATGGTCTGATCCACAGCTTTCAACAGCCTCCACTTATCCACTTAAGAAGTGGCAGCTGACTCTCTATGCAGACCCCCTCCCCTATTTTCTCTCAATTTCTCATGCTTTCTCTTTAAGCTCTTGTCATCAACTGCTACACATCAATTCTATACTGGCTTACCATTATAAGGTATGTCTTCACATTGATGACCAGTTTTCAACCATCTTGACCATCAAATACTTGCTTACCAGGAAAGGCTGGTCATGGGCTTGATTTTTTCAGCAAGATTATCTGTCCATTATCCTCAATCTATTATTGTATGGATCACTTTCTATCACCTAATGCCAACATAAATGTTTACATTCAACTACTTTTTCAAAAACAATAATCATATTTATCTGAAACATGTACAAAATAAGGTTATATACTCACTCAGAAATAAAGGGTTCTTTGCGTGAAGCAATAGAAGAACCATTTTTGTTAAGTGTGAAGAACATTTACATGAACTTCTTTAAACCATCTTGTTCAGAGGAAATTTTATGGAACCAGCAATGGAACTGGTATGTCATCAGTCAAATAACCCTTTGCAATAAATTATTTTTTATTTATTTTTAAGAGTGCACGCATTGAGCCATTTAATTGGAATACCTGTACACAGACTCGTGTTATGATCTTATAAGCTGATCATGGGGCAGCAGTGCAATGCATAAAATCATGAATAGAAGGCTCAGCAGCCTCAGGTTATTCACAGCAACTGTCAGAAAGGAGGAAATATGTGATCTCAGATATTTTGGCTTGGAATGAATGTCACATGGACTGGTTTGAGTATTTCTAGTACTACTGATCTCCTGGGATTGTCAGCACAACAGTCTCTAGAGTTACTCAGAATGGTACAAGAAAGAAAACACATCCAGTGAGCAGCAGTTCTGCAGACAGAAACACCTTGTCGATGAGAGGTCAACAGAATGGTCAGCCTGGTTGAAGCTGACAGAAACGTTACAGCTCAGAGGCACATCATGTCAGAGGCAGCAAAACAACCCCAAAACATCTGTGAACCTTTAGTATATTTGACTGTAGGTACTGTGTTCTTTTCTTTGTAGGCCTCATTCCATTTTTGGTAAAGAGTAGAATTATGTACTGATCGTTTTAAAAGGGCTTTATCTTGGTCTCATTGGTCCACAAGACATTTTTCTAAAAGGATTTTGGCTTACTCATGTATATTTTTGGCAAACTGCAGTCTAGCTTTTTTTATGTCTCTGTTTGCTCTTGATTCTCGTGCCATAACATTTCATTTCACTGAAAGGTCGACGGACAGTTTGCACTGACACTGCTACATCCTGAGCCTGCAAAACATCTTACATTTCCCTGGAACGTGATTGTGGCTACTATCCTGCATTGCACACATTTTCTCTTCCATCCACATCCAGGGAGATTAGCTACAGTGCCATGGGTTGTAAACTCTTTGATTATGTTCTGCACAATGGACAAAGGAATATCAAGATCTCTGGAGATGGACCTTGAGATTGTATTTTCCCACAATTTTGGTTCTCAAGTCCTCTTTCTGCTCTCCATGCTTTGTGTGGCGCACACAGACACACAATGCAATACTCAGTCAACTTCTCTTCTTTTTATCTGGTTTCAGGCATGATTTTTATATTGCCCAGGCTTGTTACTTGCCAGTGGTGAGTTTAAACAAGCATCAAATAAAATAAAGCTATTTACCCACAATTTTGAAAAGGTGCTAATCATTTTGTCCAGTTTCGTGATAAATCATGCCAATTCTGTCCTTTTCTCTACTTTAATAAACATGTGTGTAACAAAATGTGTAATTGCACTATTTTTCTGTTGATGTAATTGCTGAACAAAATCCAGGAGTGCCAATGCTTTTGACCCTGACTTTGTGTGCGTAGTCTAGTAAAAACTTTAGGGGGTCACAATGGCCACACATGCCCCTGCGATAATTACACCACAGCCCTGCTCAAAATCACTACAGCAGGTAGATAACTACTAGTTCAAATGAAGTGTGTTTCGCTAGTGTGTTGCAGCAGCAAAGCCTTTAAACATTGCTTGGCTAATGCCTTGAAGACATGAAATGCTGACCCCTGCTTCATTGTGCAGTTTAAACATATGCAATACACTCATTTACATAGCTATCATGGTTCCAAGTATTTATATTCCCTAAGCCATATATAGTTCAGGATTTGGGATAAGCAAATTTGGATATAAACTTGTGTTAATACCTATGGAAGATAGTGTGGCTTTAGCCACAGTGGAGACAGTAGACGTTCTTGGAGGAGAACGAGTTCTGGACTGTCCTGGAAAGAAAGATAAGAGCCTGAGTTTCTCCACTGCAGTTTTATAGCAAACTAAAGTTTTGAAGTTTAATAAACCTATGCAAGTCACTCTAACTCTAAGTTCAACTCTAAGCTTTACTGAAATGAGGTGCTACTGAGGATATGGAAAATCTAGATAGATCTAGAAGATCATGCTAATTGACTGTTTGCAAAAATGAACAAACAAACAAACAAACAAACAAAACACAGCTGATGAAAACTGAAAAAAAATGGGGATTAAGGTCTGTGCAAGACTACATTCACAGCTTAATGTCCAAAACTAATGGAACCGTGGTTTTACGCTGTTATATGGAAAATTTGACTTCATCTGGTTTTCTCTATACACTAATAAATGTTTTAATTTAATATCTAGTATATATATCTAACAAGAAATGGTACAATGTTAAGACTGTTTCTTCTGGACAGCTTAACTTAGTCACTAACATTTAGCTTGATATGTGAGTCAGATAAAACAGGACTTTATAGAGGTTTAATTTGCATCTTCACATCTATTTTTGCAATACAATTCTCTATAATTATGTAAAAAGGTGCTTTAATGTCACAAAATTTCATCAGTGACCTGTTTGGAATCTAATGTCATGCATGCAATTTTAGTTAAAAATGAAAGTAAAAAAATGGGTTAAAGTCTGAACCCAACTATGTACAGACTTTGGTTGGATATCAAAGTCACATTTCTGTCAAACTTCAACAATGAGTTGACATCAAGCTCCAATGTTAGACAAATGTTGAATTTTGGTAACTTAACACCATGATCTAAAACCAACATATCAACATCTAACAACATTTGAATTCCACACTTTGTTAACATTATAAAGTTTAGCAGGCCTTCAGCAGATTTTGGTCTCCATTCTGTACAACTACATGTTTGTATTTTACATTAATATGACAAATGAGGTTTGGACGATGCTGAATTTTAATTGTTTAATGACATAATAATAATAATAATAATAATAATAATAATAATAATAATAATAATAATAATAATAAAAAATCAACGCCAGTTGTTGCCACTATTCTATGTCAAATTGAAGTTGATATTAGTCGTTGTCCTGACATTCAATTTTGGCCACCTGATGTCACACCCTGCATTCAATGAATGACCAGAACTTTGCAAACAGTCAAAAAGGATCACAGGACTAGTACATCTACTACAGCACTACATAAACACTGTGTTAGTTTGGAGACGACAGCATATGGTGTGTTAATTCTGGAACACACAGAATTAATAGTTAATCTGGAACAATGGCTTTTCTATTGTGTGAAAGTGTTAGGAATGACTGTCCGGTGCTACTTGGATTTTATTAAGGCCATGAAAAGCAAGCACAGCACAGACAAATCTGCTTTACTACTTGCATGCTCTACCTTCCACAACACAACACTGTCATTTGACTATGGAGGAAATCCATCTAAATTAGTAGCTTAGAATAATCAATAACATCTGCTGCATTAAAGCACTACTATCCCAGTGCCATCTACAGCTACAGAAAGTAGAAAACTTCATACTGATGTTGAAAGTGGGCACATCTGTTGAAGCTGGCAAAACAAAAAAGAGAAGGCATGAAAGAGACATCTTGCAAATGATGGCAGACATTGAAAGCATAGTGCATGTACTTTCTGTTGAAAGCAATGCAAACTACTAGAGCATTGTGAGAATAAAGCACCCTAGCAGGCAGCGTGGAGAAAGGTTCAGCGTTTGGAAACTGGGATGGCTCGCTACATTCCTGCTAAAAAAATGAGAGTAAGCTCAACAGTAACAGTGTGTATGATGGATTTCTCCTGTTTTCCTATCGTACTGAGTACCACAGAGCTTCTAATGGTATGTGGTTGATAAAAGAAGGAAAAAGAAAGTTATCAACCTACATATCAAAAAGGTAATTCATTTTCCTGCCCGTTTCCTATTACTGTGCAGTATATTAAACGTTATGTTATAGGATTCTGACTTTGATGCTATCTTTTCTGTCGTTGTGTGAATCCTCAGTCAAGAATAAATAATACATTGCCTTTTATGAATCATCTTGCTTTTGTATTTAGAGATTTAAAAATGTTTAAGCATATGAAACACTGCACTGCACTGACTTTTAGTTCATTACCACCTCACTATCACATTCAAAATGACCATCCACCATTTCCTTTTCCAAAGGCGACATATTACTTCTTTTTTTCCCTTTATAAAGCTTTCATCCTCCTCTCGAATCAATAAGCACTTGGTCTTCCTCGACAATGACAAATGAGCCACTCCCACTGTGCTGTGATATTGTTTGGCCATAAAGAACTGCTTAGATGGGCATATGAAAAGCTTGGTGGGATGGGAGGTCGAAATAATGTCCCCTTGCATTCCCCGGGATCGATGCCCAGAACAGCAAGCGACTCAGCCATCCATGTCAGAACACCAAGGAGCTCTGGCCTGGCCTGGCCTGGCCTCTAAAGCCAGGATCTATGGATGTCCCGGGTGAGAGCTGCTGCAGCCCAGAGAATGCCCTCATTTTCACTCACGTGCTTCAGGGATGGTGGTGCACTCCTCGCTGGCTGCCAGTCCACAGCCCATTCGCGTGCAGCAGCGCAGGTAAAACCTGTAGCGGCTCACCGGTTCCAGGTCCTGGAGGAGCCACTTAGTGGTGTCAGCACTGGTGATGTTCACAGATTGGAGAGGCCCCAGTTCCTCAGTGTTGTTAACTAGACAAGAAGATGGACAGAAACTCATCAGACAGAGTGAGCGGTGTTCACTGGACAAGAGGGTTCGACTGGTTTATTAGACATGATACAGTGACCGGGATTCTCAACCAGTGCCTGGGGCCACCTGATGGCTCAACATTTCACAATGTTGTAACCTACACTGTAATCAAAAAGGGCTGAGTCTATGATTTAAAACAATGGTGGCATTCTTTCTGGTACAGACATAATGTCTAAAAAGTTATTTTATGACCCCTATAATGGTGGCATTGTTTCATGGAGCAGATTAGGCCTCGCAATTGGGGTTTGGCATTTTCCTGGCAGAAGGGACTTTGCTAGATACAGTCACAGGGGTCAGATATGTGCTTTAGGTCCAGTAATTGAACATTATCAGTGATAAAGCACAGGTTGGAGCAAAGATGCTGTTTATTGCAGAGACTAAACAAGCTTGGTGTGTATTGTGATGGTAAATTATGCATTAATGCTTGATTGTAAGGGGAGTTTGACAAGTTCCACAGAGTGGGGAAGCCTCACTCATTAATAGGGGGAGTGCACTCATTTTTGTATGTACAAATGCAGCATCTAGAGTATGTAACCTTATATTGAAGAACCACTGAAACATTCCATGATGGTGTCCAACTAACTTCATCGTGGTTTTGCTTTGCTATGTCAGAGACAGCAATAACTGATCGTTCACTACAGATGGCAAAAATGTGGTTGACTGGGCCACTTCCGAGTGTGAGTCACCTCAGGACTCCTAAGGGAGATCTCCAAGAAGATGAAATCTTAAAATAATGTTGTAGACCAGCATAGCATAGGTTGGTAGAGAATGGGATATGGCTGGGGCTGGCTGTTGGGACACAGCTGAAGGCCAGCCAGAGGAGGCATAAAACCAGCCCCTTGACACTATGCTGTGAGGATTGATTGCATTCAAAGAGATCAGGATATTGGATGATCACCACCCCACCAAATCATCTCTCTCAAAAGTATTGGATGAGGCACCATCATTTCAGAGAACACAGTTCCACTGCTCCATAGCTCAATGCCCCTCTAGTACAGGGGTTGGACAATGAAACTGAAACTGGTTTTAGACCACAATAATGTATTAGTATGGTGTACTAGGGCCTCTTTTTGCAGCCAATACAGTGTCAATTCGTCTTGGAAATTACATTTTTGGATACCATCCGGATTAGTACCCGAACATCCCTTTTGGACAGCTTCCTCTTGCGTCCACAGTTAATCCTGTTGGATGTGGTTGGTCCTTCTTGGTGGTGCTGACATTACCCTGGATACTGTGGCTCTTGATACATCACGAAGACTTGCTGTCTTTGTCACAGATGCGCCAGCAAGATGTGCACCAACAATTTGTCCTCTTTTGAACTCTGGTATGTCCCCCATAATGTTGTGTGCATTGCAATAGTTTGAGCAAAACTGTGCTCTTACCTGCTAATTGAACCTTCACACTCTGCTCTTACTGGTGCAATGTGAAATTAATGAAGATTGGCCACCAGGCTGCTCCAATTTATCCATGAAACCTCCCACACTACAATGACAGGTGTTTCAGTTTCATTGTCCAACCCCTGTACATGCCTGACATTAGGCAGGGGAAAGAGATTCATGTTCATGCGAAAAGGTTAATGTTCATCTGCTCCCAAAAGTCCTATTCTATTTGTAGTACTGTACTGGGACTAGACAAGCTGTGTGAACATTTGCACATCAGTGTCAGCAAAGAACCTTTAGAACACTAGGCCAATTTCGTTGAATGTTCTCATGGTTTGACGGTTTTATTCACCAAAATAATATAATTTATTTATATTTATTTCAATTATGTGAGATGAAAAAATGAAAATAATTTAGATATTTGTATGATTTTGTGCCTACAATTATTGTTCTTAAAAGGATGAAAAAAACATTTTATATCTCAAAAATTATGTTGGGAATTGATCATGCAGGGTGATTCTGAGAAACGCAAGACGTGCCCAGACAAAATCTTCTTCTTCTTTCGGCTGCTCCCTTTAGGGGACGCCACAGCAGATCATCTGCGTCCATCTTGCCCTATCGCCTGCTTCCTCCACTGTTACACCAACTATCTCCATGTTCACCTTCACTACAGCCATAAACCTTCTCTGAGGTCTTCCTCTTCTCCTTCTGCCCAGCAGCTCCATCTCCAACATTCTTTGACCAATATATCTACTATCCTTCCCAACACGTGGCTTTATCTGCAAACTGCTCCACCATCACCGTCCCTCTGATCTGCTCATTTCTATTCTTGTGCATCCTTGTCACTCCCAACGAAAATCTCAGCATCACGTGCCCAGACAAAATATGTTATTTTATTTAGTTTAAATAAAATAACGAGATACTTTTTGTACTTTATTTACTTTACTATATTTTATTTACTATTGAATGTACTTCATTAATTTCGTTATTTATGTATATATCAGTATCATCCTTTCTCTCAACTTTCAAAACTCTGTGTTAGCAAAGAGAGCAAACAGCCCATCCCTTCTCATTTTCATCTATAACCAATATCTGGGTCAGTGATGTCATCAGTCCCACCCATCTCTCTATTCAGTCAGAGTCTGCATGTGAACAAAGCAGTGGGCACGAACTGGAAGGCTCCTTTGGCATTTAAACTGGGATTCAATCCAGTTGTAAATGACTGAATTCAAACTGTTTTCCAAGTTGGATAACTCACTGATAATTCATCACACAGAATGCCACAGGCAAAGCCTTGTAGATTGATATGATATGTGCATCATATCTGTAGTTTATTCTGATCCTGAGTTATAAAGCCTAGAAAACTGCAGGTAAGAGTTAAAGTTGCTGAATGCATTCATTAGCAGGGGTGTCCACAAACATTTGGACATACAGTGTAATTTGTGTGCATCCCTGGCATACTGTATGTGATGATAGATGGCACTCTTTAGCAAAACAATGAATATAAATTGAGTTGTAACAGCAAATGTAAAAAAAAAAAAGCCAAAATATTGCACCAACTGTCAGGGAGCATTAGATGGGTTTTGTCTCTGTGCCCTGTTTAAAATTTTGTTTATTCACTGAAAGACGAATCACAACTCTCATCTTCTCTCACAATGTGTTGAAAACGCACTACCACTGAATACTCTCACCATGAGGCACAGCAAGTGTGAAGTACTGACTGCATAAAAGCTCAGTGCAGCCATCCTTAGCCCGTGAGACATCTGTGAACAAGCGTTTTAAATTCCAGGCGCCGCTGCTGTGTGCCACATGGACAGCTGGGTACATTATCCCCAACATTTCATACAGCGCTTCCTTCGAGGGGACTTCAAAAAGCCCACTTCAAAGGGAGCACGGTGGCTCTCGCACTCTTCCCCTGATAAAAATTTCCCCTCCTTTTAATATGTAGCATGGCACTTGGCCATAGCGATCAGCTGCATCATCAAACACAATTAGCTAATGAACCCTCCCAAGCAGTGCATATTATAACCAGCTTCATCATTATTCAGACTTGAAGGCCAACACCGTGTTGAGCAATATTCATGGTCTAGCCAATGATCTGTGGTGAGAAAGGGTTGCGAGGTGAGAGACCCAAAGCTAAGTGAACATGCAACCATGGACAGCAATGAATGAAAGAGGTCTGTTGATATGATGCATACTTTTAATAATGCCAAGTGGCTCCCGGTGGACTGTTCCTAGTGGAGTTAGAATATAACTGTGTTTTGGGAGATGGTCCACGCTCCAATCTCCTCCCACTCATATAAACCATCACTTTTACAACACCATTCCATCTAACAGCTTTCCATGCCATGTTGTCTCGTTCCCTACCTTGCTGGTTCCACTATGGATCTCTACCTGTTTGTCTCCAATGCTGGGCTTTTCTCGTCTGCCTCTGGCCTTTCCACCATGGGCCAATTGCTGTACTGCGCTGTGCTCTGTGGCCACTGTCAGTGCGGTTTCCCCCTCCGAGTATTGGTCACTCAGGGGCTGCATGCTGGGGTCCCTCTCTTATCCTGCCACCTCCCGCTTCCAAGCACCTTTCTCCACCTGCTGCCCCTGCCATTCACTTCTCATCCTGTGACCTCAGCATTGCTGACTGGACTGTTTTCAATGGACTGTGCCCGTTGCTGCTGTTTGTCCTCCCTCCCCCCACCGGCCCCTGCCAGTTTCATGATCTCTGCTTGTCCACGCATGTCCACATGGGCCTGGCTGCTGCAGTGGTAACGATACCACATTTTATTCCCCCCCTTCCCCCTTTTACTCCTCATGGCTTTGCCCACTTTTCCCCCTGGCACTTGGCTTTGGGCCTTCCTCTCATCCCCTTGGGTCTCCACCTGAGGATCTCCTGTGTGCTCTCTGGGAATCTCTCCCACCCTGCCTTGGCCTGCTTGCTCGTGGCCTCTCTTTCGGCACCTCCTGATGTCCCTCCGTCCCCTTTCTCCAGCATGGCTCTCACCACTCCATCTGCTAATTCTGCTTCCTTAGGATTACCAGATCCCACCAAACCCCCTCATCCTCTACGACCTGTGGGCAAACCTGCCAAATTGAGTTTAGCTCATATTCAAGCTTCACACTGCATCTACACTAAATGTACAAAAGTATTCACACCCTCATTTTAATGAGTGAGTTCAGCCATGAGTCTTAACTCACCATGCCCAATACCATCTGGTAGATAAAATGGTATAAATAAAGCCCCACAGCACTGAGCTATAGTGCTGGAGCTACAGCCAATACCTCTTGGAAGTTAGATTAGCATTTTTGATCTATAACTAATCATCCAAGAACTGACCTCACTAATGCTCTTATGGCCAAATGCCATCAAATCCCAACAGCACTGCGATAAAATCTAATTCAAGGCCTTAGTAGAAGAATTACTGCAGCACAGTTCTTACCCTGATAACAAGTGGACCACTGTTGGCCCACTAACACAAAGCATTTTCTTGGTGTCACTTTTCATTGTTCATTTCCCGCCAAGAGCCCAGTTTACTTTTATTCATTCATTTATTACTTTTGTTATGCTTTATGAATTAGTTTAATAATTTTCAATTTCAGCAACATTTTCAACTTAATTCTTTTATGTCAGCCCTAGTCATTATTTTCCTCTCAGTTGTTTGTAATATTATATGTAATAATAAGCCCTCACTGCTTTATCTGGGTTACTCGAGTGCTTTCCATTCTGATGTGTGTTTATCTCCAGTTTTGTTCAGCTAAGGAAGTCCAGTTTATTTTTGAGGGAACAGATGGACCTAGGAAAGCCTAGGATAGAGCCCCAGGTTCCATATCAGTTCCCTTTCTGCGGACACAGGCAGGGAAAAGCCACAGTCACAAGTGAATTTGTCAACAACATGATTCAGTACCCATCACATTAACAAACCGGTGAGGGTTTAACTGTGTTTAAATATTCCTACACACAAACACTAAAATTCGGAATAGAAGTTTGTGTGTTTTAGTGCTCATGGAATAATCTTTGGCTATATTTTTGCTCAGAAATATGAGCCTCCCATTATCAAACAACATGGGGAAATATGTGCAACCCCTGGCATTCTGGGGCTTGTAACTCATTCAAGCTATGGGAGATTATCGTACTCTCAAAATCATGGACACTCAGAGAAAAATGGCTGACACTTATTAGTGTCTTAAAATGTACGTAGGAGGCACTGTAATTTCGCACAACAGTGAGCTCACATAACATGTCTGATATTGTTCACTACCTTGTCGACTTCCATTCCTTATAATAGTGCCCTATATAGTTTTTTTTTTTTTTTTTCAAAAGAAGGGGGTAGTGAATAGGGCACAGTTTAAAGCACAGCAAAGACATCTTCTCATGGGCAGGGTTGGTGTAAATTTTGGGGTTGTAAATATTATTCTAGAGGTTTTAGAAGTGGCACAGACTAGATAACTTCTGCTGGTGACATGACTAAAACATTTAACCCTTTCGGCCCTCAGCCCTCACTGTAAGTCAAGAAACCGCAGAACCTACTCTTTCTAACAGAAGTGGTGTTGTGGTGCAGTGAAGCATCTGCAAGTAATTCATTGTGGAAAATCATACTTAAAATTTATAACTGTATAAATAAATAAATACATTTATAGAAGCTCCTGTAATTAAAATCCAATATAATAAAGCAGTTTTTATTACCTAAGATGTTGGTCATGTTGGCCCTGAACAAATAATTTCAAGTTTTGGGCTGCTGTGACAAGCAGTTTTAGAGATAGACTTATAGACACCAATCTGCAACTTTTTTGTTCAGAAATCTATTTTTTTTCAGTGTCAAGTCTCCACATTCAAAAATAAGTAAAAAACAATTTGGTCACTTTCATCAAGATATTAAAATTCTGATAGTATGGACACATCAAGTAATTACATATTTAAGAAGCCAAAGGCCTTCCATAAAAATTTCATCATATGCCATGTGCCATATATCATGTAATTACTGTGTTATTACAAAAAAGGGGCAATGACAAAAATGCACAAAAACACACAACTTGTGTAGCTAGGCATCTAATCTGAATTTAAGACTTTAAGAGTTAATTGTATTTATGACATTTCGAGACATCCCAGAGACACCCCTGTATACAACTTTGTTTCTGTCTCTACATCTGTGCATATGTGGAAATAGTAGAAATGCTTATTTCAGCCTAACATCTGTGAAATGATGACATTTTCTGCAAGTTGGAGGCAAGTGGTAATAATAAAGACTCTATGCTGAAACTCTATCATGTGCTGCAGTTTGGTGGGATTATAATAGTGAGGGTGTAGTAAACTGACTTTCAAAATGAACTTGAAATTACTAGTTGACAGTTTGCATGATGGAAATAGTCAGATGACTGTTTCATATGGTAAAAAAGAGCGTTGTGTCAATCATTTTTAATGACATCATTTTTTTATCTTTGATATGGCATGCTTTTTTATTGATCAGTTAAGAACATTTCTCAATTTCTCAATCAATCATTAATGTAACAAGACTTAATTACTTAAGTGTATTTAACTGATAGTAGGGTCTTTAATGGAACAATGGTTGATTATAATGCTTATCTACAGGCAAATATCTTTCTTATTAATTTTCTGGCTGAGATTGTTTACCTTTTGTAAAGTTAGGCTCCCACCTTAGTTTGAAGATTAAATACCACATTATTCTAGTGATATGGTGTAAAATATATAGCATATAGCATGAAACAGTGGATCTCTGCAACAAGAACATTTTTGCTTGTTAAAGCAAAAGTACTATATCATTATAAACTACATATAGTTTATCACCAGATGCAGGTATACTTAAATATAGCAAATATGATTTAACATCATTAAGTATTCATTTACCAAGCCAGGCGTTGGATGAGGATTATAATAATACTTCTATGATGGCAGCTTTGCAGATGTTTTAATTGAAATAGTGATGTAAAATCACTGCTTTCATTGGAATGTTATTTGCATTTATTTGCTGAGTAAATAAAGACTGGCTGCATAGATAAGGAGCTTTTAAAAACTAATTCATGGTGGCTGAGAAAGCCCAATGCATTCATAAAACATCAGTCAAAATCAAAAGTCAGGCCCTAGCTATACTTACAAAATGTACTACAAATTCAGAAAACCAATGCAACCTCGGAGACTCTGCAAATAGAATAGAAATCTCAGAAGCAGATGGTACCATGAATGGCTAATGCCAGGTACAGACTAGAGAAGTATATAGTCTGTGTTCTCTGGAATGATGGTGCTCCATCCAATACTTTTGGGATGAGTTTGGGAGCTGGGGATGCAACATCTCGACCTCACTAACACTCTTGTTGCTGAATGCATACAAATCCTCACAGCACAGCTCCTAAATCTTATTAAAAGCCTTTCCAGGACAGATACTCCAACTAACTCTTTTTTTAAAACCCTTGATTTTCAAAGATACGTCAAAGAGCAGATGTCCCAATACTTTTGTCCATGCAGTGTACAGTATATGAATGAAATAAGTTGGCTATTTGGGTTTTCTCTGCTTTCATGTTTGTTTATTTATTTATTTATTTATTATTATATTTTTAATTGTTATTTACTTATTGCACAGATTGACCGACTTGCGTAAAAGGACACTGACAGCAAAGAGGTCAATTACTTGTTCTGTATCATAAACCCATGATAAACCCATGAAAATCACATCAGAATAACTTGTTTTTCATTCATTCGTTTACTTGGTGCAAGTGTGTTCACGTATCGCATAGCCTCAGGCTTTGTCCCCAATCACACTCCTGTACTCTACATAATGCACTAATAAATTCACTATCATGGCAGTTCACAAAATTTACATACTATTTAGTGCATGTGTGGTATGGGACACCGCCTCGGGCTTTCAGTCCCTTTTAGTGTCCTCTGGAAACAATAATTCTGATTATGCATTCATTTAATTTTTTTTTAATTTCTCATTGTCATGAAAGTGTTCCTGATTTTGTATAATGTTGTCACATTTGAAAATGTAGTGCATGTGTTACCAACTCCCACAGTTTAGAGACTTACACAGTACTGTGTATATATAGAGTTACATGCTCATGTTGCTGTTTCTCTTCACCTCAGCCACCCTCCTCTGCAATTATCCCTGCACTATCCCATAATCACTAGCATTACACAGACTGCTGCTGTAACCTGCACCATGTTTGGTTTTGTCTGGGCTTATGTGCAGACATCTTTCCCCACAAAGCACCACAGAGCAGACTGATGCCATCTTTGAGGTAGGTGGCACAATGATATCTCCTAGTGGTGAGACACAGGAAGCACTGGGTAAAACAGAGAGCAGGTGCGGGCTTAGAGGAGTGGTAGTTGGTATTGACATACTCAGCTGGTATTGCAGGATGTAGCCAGTGAGAAATCCATTGGCCTCCACCGGAGGAGACCACGTTAGTGTAACTGCATGCTTCTGAATATCAGTAGCCCTGAACACAGCAGCCTGGTCTGGAACTGTGAAGGAGAGAAAGGAGAGTGACTAAATAAGAACTAGTTTGGATATTGGATATTCAGAGAAATATGCTACATTATTTCAATGTACAGTAAATGGAAATGGACTCTCAAAGGTAGAATGTGATCCTGTAAAAGTTTTAAGAATTTTATTTTTGAATATTCAAGTAGATTCAGAGGAAATAAAGTGTCCACACCAAATAAAATATTACCAAATAGTTTGTTACGGCATTTAAAAATCCTATAAGGTACATATTTAGATTTAAGATGATATGAAATAGTGTCTCATTTAAACACATTATACTCGCATTTAAACTCTAACAACATTTTCAGTTTTTCTCTTTGACATAAAATTAATCTGGCAGTTTTTCATGGTGGACCAATATACATTTCTCCTGTAAAGATGCTATGTTGGCAGGAGTGTAACCACATATTCTTTAACCTTTTTTAATAATAAAATATCAAACCTGGAGGACTTCAACTCTCTTGAAAGCACAAAATGAATCTATAATATTTCCTGAATAAACTAAACATGAAACATTTCCACACTAATAGAGTTTGCACACTAAAAAGTATAATATAGTACAAAAAAGTACAGTTTAGTTTAGTGGACTAAGATGTTTCCTTAAGTCATAAATGAATGTGTGTTTACTCATCTCCTACCTCCCTCTGGGGTTTTAAAATTGACCGGCTGGCTCCCTGGCCCATTGCCTCGTCCATTGAAAGCCATAACAATGAGGCTATATTCAGAGAATGGCCGGAGTCCTGGGACCAGTGCATGATTTCTGTCCCCAGGAAACATCAGCATGTGTTTATCACTGTGTGTCTTCCTGGAGTCCAGGAGGCTGCGTAGGCGCCACCAGTTCACCTGCAACAACGAGACAAAGGGGATATGCAGCTATTTAGCTTTAATAGTAAACTACATGATTTACCAAAGTTCAGCAGTTCTATATATGAAAACTGGCAGGTGCATATGTATTCACCCCCTTTGCTATGATGCCCCTAAATAGTTCTGGTGCATCCAGTTATCTTCAAAGGTCTCAAGCTTAGTGAAATGAAGTCCAACCATGTGCAATCTATGTGTCACCTGATCTGTCAGTATATACACACCTTTTTCTGAAATGCCCCAAAATCTACAACACCATCAAGAGGCACCACTAACAAAACGACACCATGAAGACCAAGGAGAGCTCCAAAGTTAGGCACAAACATTGGGTTAAAAAAGATATACAAATCTCTGATGATACCCAGGAGCAACATCGAATCCATTATCATCAAATGGAAAGAACATGGTACCACAACAAACCTGCCAGGAGAAGGCTTCCCACTGACCTCTCAGACTGGGCAAGGAGATGTTGCATGCCCTTGAGAAGTCAAAGAACAAAGTCCTCACAGAACTGCCTGCTATATTCAGGTGGGAGTAAACTTTGACCAGCAGACAGATGACTGCATCCACTCCTGATATGCTAAATGCAGGGGTTGGATGGCTGCCCTGACTAAAGACTTCAGATGGCCCAGCATCAGTCTCTCCAGTGTCTTCATGCAGTGGGAGGTCAGGGCGATAGGACCCTAGTCATTTAGCAGCAGGGACTGGGAAACTGGTCTGAGTCAAGGGGAAGATGGATGGGACTAAATACAGGGATATTTTATGCTCTCTCCGTTGTCGACCAGAGGAGGATGGGTTCCTTTCTTGACCCTTGGTTCCTCTCAAGGTTTCTTCCTCTGAGTCTGAAGGAGTTTTTCCTTGCCACTGTTTGCCCACTGGCTGCTCATTTGAGGCTTGGACCCAGATCTATGTAAAGCTGCTTTGAGACAACTTCTTGTTGTAAAAGGCGCTATATAAATAAAATTTGATTGATTATTTGATTGATTGACATTATTGAGAATAACCTCTTTTGGTCTGTCAGTGATTTGAGCCTGGAATGGAGGTTCACCTTCCAACAGGACAATGACCCAAAGCAGACTTCTAAAGCAACGATTGAGTGGTTTAAGGGCGAAACATGTAAATGTATTGGAATTGCCTAGTCAAATTGCCTAGTTACCCCTAAGTGGGCTCTACAAAGTACTGACTTTAAGGGGGTGAATAGTTATGCACACTGAAGTTTTCTGTTATTTTATTTGCTTCACAATAAAAAACATCCAACGTTCAAAGTTGTAGGCACGTTCTGTAAATGAAATGGAGCAAACCCTCAAATAATAAACACCAGGTTGTGAAGCAGCAAAACACAAAACATGCCAAGGGGAGTGATAGCAGAAACAAATACTTTATTAAACCTGTATTATTAGTGTTGTGCGCAGCTTGTTCCAAGCTGCAGCTTATTGTTGCTGTATATCAACATAGTGTTGTACAACTGTAAATACATTGTGTTAAAAAAAAAGTGCACAGTTTAGAGGCTTCCTGCTCTAGAAGGAAGAAGGCTTTGGCCTAAACTGTATTTTTCAAAGCCAATAATAGTGAAAGGAAAACGTAAGGCGTTGCATCAGTTTTTGAAGAAAATATATCCGATTCTCCACCATTTTACCATCATCATGATTCCATATAAACCTCAGAAGACTGGTGGGTTTGTATAGTAAATAAAATGGCTATATTTATTGGGAGTTGTAGTTATGACAAGCCACTATATCTCTCAAGAGATGTTATATATGTATCGATTTTGGTGAAATATCTAAATTATGCAGATCTAACCCATAACTTGTGCTGCATCACCATCTGTCATTATCAGAACATGACTACATTAAGAGTAATGCATTAAAAAAAAGTCCAGTTAATGTACTTAAGTCTCTTTTGTGTGAAATCATTGAGTCCATAACACTCAATCAATTACCTAATACAGTAATTGCACCGGTATTATGTAGGGTACTGCTCTGTTTACTGCAGTAGCAGCAATAGAGCTGCAAACAGAAAGTCCACAACAGCTACCAGGCCTGAGGCTGTAACCAGTGTCTGGTAGAGGTGTGGAGGTGGCCTAAGGGCATTCTGGGAGACGGACTGCAACCTGGGGTTATACAAAGGGTGGTGGGCCTATAAATGAGGGCTAAAAAGCAGGAGGGCGAGGGTGAAGGATTACCCTGTAGCCTCCTAGATGTCCATGCAGTTTGTCCTTGTGAATGCGGCTCCAGCTGACCTTCACCACAGTGTTGTTCATCACCTCCACCTCCACGTCATCTGGAGCTGCTGATGGAACTGCGCTCACACACACACACAAGCACACACACACACAAGCACACACACACACACACACACACACACACACACACACACACACAAACACTAGATTACAATAAAAGCTCCCTTATAAGCTTCCCAGAACTATTAGATGTCTGTGTGTGAGGATAATGACTGAAAAAGCCATAGCCACTATGCTCTACAGGCCTAGATGTGTAGTGTAATTGTGGTATTTGCTGCACTGCCAATAATAAATGTTTATGTCGAGTCATGTAGCATCATTTCTTTTTGTTTTTTTTTTTGTTTTAACCCCTTGAACACTGAAGCTCAGTATGTGGCACCATATTTCCACTTGTCACCATTAAAACACATGAATTAGTTTCATAGTAATTAACAAATTACTTACTAGACACTAAATCATTTATACTAGATACTGAATCGCGTAATGTTAAAATCCAATCATGTAGATATTGATTCATTTTAAGTAAATATGCAATCATTTATTCTAGATACTGAATCATTTATACTAGGTAATACATCTTTTAGAGCAGATATTGTAGGTGCTGCATACTTTATACTTACGTAAATCATGTAAAAATCAAATCATTTATTGCATATATTGAATCATTTTTTTGTGTAGAAACAGAGTTATTTTTATGTAGATACAAAATAAGTTAATATATCATGCATTGTGCATATTATCGGACACATACAAACAGAAACAAATCATTGAAGCTACTGAGAAACAGTTAGAAGTTACTGAATAATGGGACATAACCTAAAATTTAAAACGTCTAGGGTTCAAGATGTTCATACCAGCAATGAACACGTAAACCGTTGTCTAAGGATGTAAACAGGTTTCTCTTTTCTATGTAAAATCTGCTATTTTCTATTCACATTCTAAAGGAGTCTGCCTTAAAACGAGCCTAGAGCAGAGAGCAGATTTCAAACTTAGAACAAAGAAAGAAATCTACACTTAGGCTAGGGACACACGGGGGGAACATACAAGAGCAGGACAGATAGAAACAGGGCAAGGAAAAGGGAGAGAGCAAGCGTGTAGACTAATCCTACTACACAGAGAACAAGTGACCTGAGATACCATCGGGAGGGCAACTCCAAAAGAAAACTGAAGGCAAGAAGAATAATTAGAGCTGAAAATGTAAATAGCTCACAGCCAAGTTAGCATTTCATTTGTCAGTTTGCAGAGGGGTACAAAGCCTTTGCATAAGAAATCGTCCCCCTGTGTACTATTTAATATCCTCAATAAGGCGAAACAGATCACCATATCAGGCCTAGCATGCGGATAATTGAGTAAAGCACAGACAGTATTTTATCAGTGGGTGACTGCCCTCCAGGCTTGTTGATATTCTTCTCACACTTTTAATGTACTTTCGGAGGGGTAGGGGGTACTGTTTACAGAGCATTGCCTATTTGCAGTTGAACACGAAATGGGAAGGTGGAGTGTCAGACTGTATCTCACAATACCGCTCCCATTTGGCAAACATACAAAGCGATTTGAGAAGCAGTGGGCAAATGTTAATGTAGCTGTTCGAAACCTTGGATACCTTAGGAGAATATTTAGATGTTTTTCCTAATACATCTGACTCCACGTTAACAAAGTTTCTCAGAGAACAGCAATGTTTACAAGTCAAAGACCACCAATCATTTGTCTAATTCCAGTCAAAACAGACTCCTATTACTCCACTTATGTCCTTCCTTGTACAAATAGATTATTTTATAAATAATCCTCAGAAATCTCGCATGAAAATGAAGAATTTGCACTTATTGGTTGTTTAGGCAGGAAATGAAATGAATGGTGGTCTAAATCTGTATAACTGATCCTAAATCAGCACTTTGACTCTGAAAAGCTTTATAAATATGGGACATTGAGTCAGATAATTCAGCCAATGAAAGGCCGAAACATGCAGAAATGTGGTGCTCCACAACCATGATTGAGAACTGCTGTGATGAAAGTTCTTTTTAATTCACGTATGTGCATCATGTACTTACAGTCTTCTCCGGAGTAGGCAACTACTATTTTGGGCTCCGGGGCCCAGCCAGCGTGGTTCCTGGCTTGGATCTTGACCTCATAAGGAACAAATGTTGGTGTATTCTTCACCACGAATGAGTGCCTCTTCACCATGTGCTCCTGCCAGTCCTCCTCCACACCTTGTTGTCGGTAGCTCACTTTGTACTCCAAACCAGGCCCATTGTGCTCAAGAAAGGGCAATGGCTAGAAAATGAGATTGAGATTTGATTTTAGATCAAGCATGGTTTTAATTTGGTGTTGGTTGGAACTGTAAATACTGAACTTACTCAGTCTTTTGCACTGTTTATGTATATTTAAATGTATATTTATACATATAGTTTCAGTTATTTTAGTGTGAATTTAACTTATACCAGGGGTTCTTAATCTGGGGGTCCTGTACTTCTAGGGGGGTTGCGAATGTGACAC
The DNA here is from genome assembly GCA_034509495.1 of Acestrorhynchus altus. NCBI lineage: Eukaryota > Metazoa > Chordata > Actinopteri > Characiformes > Acestrorhynchidae > Acestrorhynchus > Acestrorhynchus altus. The sequence goes on along the minus strand of CM067504.1, from coordinate 32,188,037 downwards.
TAATTAACACGTTTTGAATTTACTTGGCAAATTACTTGGCAACACCAAAGCAACACTGTTGAGTGCAATCACACTTGAAATTTTGAGTTTATATCAGCACTTCTAGTGTATTATTATTATTATTATTATTATTATTATTATTATTATTATCATCATTATTGTTGTTGTTGTTGCTGTTGTTGTTGTTGTTGTTGTATTATTGTATATGTTGTTGCCAATTATTTGCTTCCTTTCCCCCCTGAAAACAATGAAACAAATTAAACCTAGCAACAATAAATAGGTTATAAACCCATGAAGTCATGTTTTGTAGTCATGTGTTGAAGTAAAGGAGAATTTTAACGGATGTTTATGACAGAATAGAAAGGAAGCTGAAAGCTAAACCAGGCACAAATCACTGTCAGAAAAGTCACTTAGTGAATGCTTTCCCTCGCCAGAGCACTCAGGGTTTGACACTGGCTGACCCCTCAGCACTGCTGTGATTTAATTGTCTCTTCATCTCTTGGAGCACATGACTATAGCTTAGACTGTAATAATGTATTCCAACACTGAAGCTCATTCACTCCTATAGGCTAACAGCTCTGCTACCCAATCAGGATTTTAAATCATGGCAGAGCTAAAATGAATTCACTGTTGGCTTTCAGCCACTGCAAGTACAACAGCTAACAAGGACTTGACAAAACGTGCAGGTAAGACCGGGTTTCGTTAACAATGGGCCAGCAGCAGAAGATTGAATGAGATACAATTATCTATAAAAGCACGCTATTAATAATAAGAGACCCCATAATTCCAGGAAGCACAGTTCTATTACCATAGCAGGAGAGAGAGAGAGGCAGGTAATAACCTAGAGAATGGGAGAGAATCATCTTTTCAAATAAAAATCAGAATTTATTACTCGCGTCCTGCAAGCTCCTACTTTTTAATCAAAGGCTCGCACTAGCTGCCTGGGACGGGGTTGCTATACATCTGGATAGATCACTTTCACAAAGGGCTTTGTAAAGTTCCCAACTGTACAATGGTGCAGATAACACCATTTTTATATGTAAACCCCTTTTTCCCCTGCTCTTATCGATAATTGTAGCTGAAGAATTGATAACGTTTGTTTGCTCTCTCCCTTTGAGAGTAAATGGAATTCTATATTTGAAAAGAGCTTTTATCTAAACAGTCCCTCCTCCAGTACTTTGAAAGTTAGCTACTCCCCAAAGACTCTCTCTGCAGAACACTTGAGCTCCTACCTCCCAGTTGATATCCATTTCTTGTGGCAAATGACCTTCGATCTTGATATTTTCAGGGTTCTTGTCAGGTGCTTTGGAAAGAGCAGAAATATGGATTTTGTTGGCAGTGAAATTGTTAGCACAGGATTGGGAGAGGGTTGCAGAAAAAGAGCGAGAATAAAAACGGCCTATGAAATACACACATTCCAGAGCAAAGGTCCAATAAGAGATGGAAATCAATTATCTTGATTGTTTAAAGTTTAGTGAGGGATGGTTGAGGGATTATTAAAGGATATGTAAGGAAGAAAAAACAAAAGGAGTGGGAGACACCAAACCTGTGGCTGGGGTTCTGTATCTCTCAGTAGCTTCGCTGGGACGTCCTTTCCCCACCTCATTGACAGCTGAGACACGGAAGCTGTAGTCCATGTGGCCATGGAGCTTCAGCAAAGCTGAGTGGTGATTCCCAGGCACACGCATCAGTTCCTTCCAATGGCCGGGCTGCCACTGGTTCTCCTCGTACTCAATGATAAATTCTGATGAACAGAAGGTGGCCAATCAAACTCCAAAGGCGAAGACTTTAACCAAAGGCTAATCCTTTGTTGTGATCCCCTCACGGCTTATTAAACATGCATTTATTTAACCCAGAAGAGCCCATGGTGATATACATCACAGACCATTTTCAAAGATGGGGAAAGTTCCTTACAGTGCTTTATCTTTCGCTTTAACTCATGGAGTATAAGTGACACACTGAACATCCTGGATGCATCAGTTTGTAAGTATGATAAGAGACAAAGCTAAGCTAAAGTTTTTATATACACCCATGATAACGCAAATGTTCTTGACCCACTTATATATAACCTTTCTATTTAAGGGTTTTGATTATTAAATACATTATTCAGTGCATATGCATATCATAAAAAGGGGCACTGCATGGATTCACTAGTTAAGACAAAGGTTGATATAAAATTCAGTTTATATAACAAACGCTTCAAGGGTTCTTCGTCTAGAAAGTTTTAGCATGTTTTAAACAGTGTTCCACTGTTGGCATGTGTCAAAGAACCCACCTTTAATAACTAATTTAAATGTATTATTCAGAGCTTATGCAAGTGATAAAGGCTCCACACACATAAAAAGTTCCTCTAAATTTCTGTAGTTAAGACATTTGGACCTATGATAAAGCAAGTGCTTTAGTGGATGGTGCCTTAAAGATGGTTTTGCACTATATACAATCCTTTTTATTTGGGGTTTTGATTGTTGGATATATTACAAACAGGACATTACACAATACAGTGTTCACTATGTAAAAAACTAAAATGTCTAAATTGTTCTTTGTCTGGTAACTTTTTTCAAATCCCAACCCCATTAGGACTTTCCCGCCTAGCACATACCATGCTTCTGACACTAGAAGAGTGAAGACAAGCACATGCCTCCTCCGAAACACGTGAAGCCAGCCACTGCCACTTTTCAAAATTCCGCCACTGCATGATTGCTGGGCCCCCAACTATAATACAAAAGATGCTTGTGCTAACCAGCACTGCTTTCGTTGTGTGTTGGGAGGGAGACAGTGCCATCTACCCATGCTGAGAGAGAGCATAGCCAATTTTGCTCTCTCAGACATCAGGTTGCTGATGGCAAGCAGCATGACCCTGGATTTGAATTAGTGATCCTTGAAACGAATCATAGGGCCACTCAGATTTCTGTGAGTTGTTGATGTTTTTTTTTTTTTTTTTTTTTTTTCAGAATCATTAAAAAGGGTTTAAAACATCACCACTACTGTTGAAAGACTTATTCTAAATATGCGGAGCCCTTTTATGCTTAGAGAATATGCAAGATGATTTAAAAAAAAAAACAACAAAAAAAAAAACTTACATATGACACGAGCCATTTATCACTGAAGCCAGTGATAAATACTGTGAGGCTAATAAAGAGATTCAGGGCCTGTCTTTGTGCACTCAGTAAACAGAGTGTGTTTTCACTGTTTGTGTATAGGTGTGTGTGTGGTGTAAAACACAAGCTGTGGTGGGTAACGGAAGGCCTAATTACCCGTGGTGGTACTGTTATGGTCATCTCCTGGGATCCATTTCAGCTTCACAGCCCTGTCTTTGCGTTCGGCCAGCACCACGTCCTCAGGGGCGTCAGGAACATCTGAAACAAGAGCACAAAGCATTGCTTTGACCAAACACAGCAACAGCAACAGCAATGCACAGCAAAAAAAAAAAAATCCACAGCAGTTTGCAGGCTGACAAGGGCAAATCTGATTTTAAAGCAAATTTAGAGGTGTAAGAAAACTACAACCAGGATGTGCTAGAAATCAGAGTTCTTGCTCTGTAAATACAAATCAATTATTTATTACTAAATAATAACTAAAAAAATATTTTTGCTAAAATACACATGCCATGTTTTGCAGTCTGGTTTAGAGATTAGGGATGTCTATCTTGCCTCGTACAAATGAGTAAGCTTTTTTGTTTTGGTCACAAATTGCGAAGACTATCCAGCTTTATTTTGAAGACGGTAATATCTCTGCAGCAAATCTCTGCAACAACATCTGGGAACAAGCTTCTTTGGGAACAAAGCCAAGTCCCACATCTAAAATCTTCCTGTTGTAATGTCAGAACTCATCAGCACTCAAACCTTTCAGGTAATCCTGAAGCTGAGAGCTGCAAAATACTATAAACATTACGTTTTGAAGAGTTTCAGCCAGTGAGCAATGCAAACTGACTACAGGTCTCAGGAAGCCTTTAAAATGGTTAATGAAACATTTGCATGTATTTTTCTTATTTATCTTAACATGATGTGTCTGTTATGTGTTCAGGGATTAGGTTCGAGGAACACTGCTATAGCTGATCCGTATATATCCAATAATTCATCCCACAACAGCTTAGCTACATCCATTGCACTGACATTATGAGAAGCCTTTCAGCCCTTTTAATGAAGTGCAATGTTAAAGCAACAGAACACTTCAGATCACAGTTACAATAAAGAAAAAATAAATAAATTACAGATCTGAATGTAGCATTTAAAACATTTTAACATTAGCATTTCCTTTTCTAACTAACAACGGCACAGCAACTCCATGCACGCACTGCGCTGCCAGCAGTGAACTAATGGTGAACTAATAGCATGATTAGAATGTCTCTCAATCAGCTTGTGTGGCCAGAACAAACTGATGTATTAATGTCAGTGAATCAGAACAGTGCTCATTTGCATATATCGGTCTTAAACTAACATCTGTATAATCATAAGGGATAAAAAGTATTGCATATTTAAGCAAGTATATCAAGCATCTTTCAGCAAAGGATCTGAATATTGTTAGGCTGTAAGATCAATGTAACCAACATATTACAATTACAATGTAACAAAACATTATATGTTCCTATAGATAAGTACTGCCAATAAAATCGAACTCTGGAGCAGATAAGCAAGAGTGGGCTAGTGGGGTATAAAGCCCCCATCACTAACACACGGAGAAGTGGGGAGTTGGGGAAAAAGTGGAGAGTTGACATCCTGACCTCACTAATGGTCTTGTAGCTGAATGCAATCAAATCCTCACAGCAAATCTTGTCCAAAATCTAGCAGAAAGCATTCCTTATACAGTACAAACGTACTCACCCAGTACTGTAAGCAGTGCCACTGCAGTTTCTTTGTCCACTGGACTCCTGGCCACACAAACATACACGCCTTGATCTCTGAAGCTCACGTTTATGATCTGGAGCATCTCATCATCCACAACATACCTGTCATCAACCAAAAGAAAAAATGAATGCATTGACCACTGATTATGATCTCTTTGAAGACCACCAGCAGCTCTTAAGCCTTTTTCTTACCCAGTACTCTCACTGTCGTTGAGGCGGACACCATTTTTCTCCCAGATAATCTCATAGTCCTCGCTAAAGGATGGGTCTACCTCAGCCTGGCACGTGAACTGGGCTGTGGTGCCCACCAGAATGCGCAAGTCTTGAGGAGGGTCCACTATTCTAGTGGGAGCTGAGACGGAGACAAACAGAAAACTGTTTGTAATAAAATTAAGCAACATGTAAATAAATGTATGTAGAGCATATGTCCAATTAAAAATCCCAGAGTGTTTTTGAGATACCTCAACTTAGCTTAGTATAGGCCTTCATATTTTCAGACTCCTGACCATAGATCCTGACCATATAATACAGTCTAACTGCTGTTAATCAAGTGTGAGGAGATCATAAAATCAATCCCATCATTACATCCCATCATGGGTCCCACCAAGGCCTGTTTAACCAGGCCTGGTCCCATCAGGCACCATGCTAGGCATCCATACAAAGGGCCAACATGAAACCTACAGACAAACCTTTCGGGTTCCCAGTTGGCCCCCATAAGGACATGATTTTTAGGATAGACTAAACATCTTACACAATATTTTATCAATTGTAGCTACAGCTCATTTACTAATGTTTCAGAGGCTCAACTCTATGTATTGTTGACAACTGAAATGGAGAAGTAAAAAATTCACTTTTGACTACGTTAAGAAAAAAACATGCATCAGTTACTTTATCATCAACTTTATCATAGTTGGCCTGGCTTTACATTTATTATAGTGCACTAATTCTAATGCAGTTTAATAGATACAGTTAAAAGAACTCAAATCAAAAGCTTAAGATCAACCATAATGTCCTTTCTTTAGAAGTTCCCAGAGCAGGACATAACACTGAAATACTGAAATTGACTTCTGCTACTAATTAAAACCTTGCCCTCGCTTCTAATAGTAGATGAAAGCCAGTAACAAGCAATTAGCATCATGCAAATGAGATTTCATTCATTCTGCACTACATTCCAGACTGAATTGCAAAGCAAGATCATTAGAAGCATTCATCAGAGACTTCTTTGCCTCACCTTTGACCTCCAGCATAGCATTAATGGCAGATTTGCCCTCTGTGTTCTCAGTGAAGCAGGAGTACTCTCCCTCATCTCCTCTCTCTACACTGTGGATCTCCAGAGAGCCGTTCTTGTATACACTGAACCTCGGTCCATCCACTGCACTGGCACTGTCCACCTTAGACCTTAGAAACCATTAGAAAACGTATTGTAGCATCATCTTATTAAAAAATCAGTATACATCTTTAATTACTACTGCTGTATTTTTACATTTTACCAACTGAATTTGATAACTTAATGAGCTCATGCATATTTGCATTGTCATGCACAAATGTTACATCTCAAATTGACAATTAGAAAGAAAAGCCTTCAACTTTCAATCTTTCAAAAGAAGAAAATGTAAGAAAAGTCATTTTGTAGATTTTTTTTTTCCAGAATTTTATCCTGTTGTACCAAAGTCAGAACGTTTTTGCCTGCCACAAACCCACATAGTCTGGAGGAATATTTGAGTTTATTTATATATATTTTTTAAAATGTGAAAACATCCAGCAACAAAAGGAGGCACAAACACAAACTAGTAGATACTAGTGCATCTCATTTGTTTATATAATTAATAGTATTCTAATTTTTTGAGATGTACTCAGGAGTGTGACTCGGGGTTAAAAGCAGCGGAAGAAAAAACACCTTTGATTCTTTGATTCATGTTATTATTTTCTTTTATTTGTCTTTTCACAGCAGAGTATTACTAGCACTACCTGAAACTTTTTATTGAACTGTTCTTTCCATTGAACCCCCTGAGGCACAGAACAGATCTACTCTCAATATGTTATGGAGAATGCATGAGAATGTCGAGTTCATATATTCTCGCTGACAAAGCACACACAGTACAGGCATGAATAAACCTGTTTACATGGTGTGGCCCACGCTCTCCCTGCAGCTAGTGCTGTTAAATAAACTGGGGCAGCAGAGCACTGGCCTGTGAGAGCCGCTGTGAGCCGTAGAGAGTAGGAGCTGCAGTGCTCTCTGCAGGCCTGTGATGAGCTCTTCCCACAGTGAACTCCACTCACCAAGTGATGGCAGATAGTGGAGAGCTGAAGACTTTGCAGTGCATGATCACTCCTTTCTCCTCCACCGCCGAATACTGGATGCCGTCTTCGGTCAAGATCAGTGGCCGCAGGTCTGGGGAGAGAAGAGCCATAGTTTAAATCCCTAATAAAAAGGTCTTCTCAATGTTCTTGTTTTCAGGGTAATTGTATGTATGTAAAGTGATCTTGGTTCTTCCATGCAAAAGTAAGCTGCTGAAAATATACAAAATGTACAAAATATACAATTTACAAAATAATTGCTACATTTATGTGGAGCTTCTCAGACATTAATTAAAATTTTGCACTACATTAAAATGTAAAAGTAGAACTAAAGGATTCTCAGATCCATGAGAAACAACGTTATACTTTTTGCACCGAATGCCAAGCATCATATCTGGAGAAAACCAGGCCCTGCTCATCACCTAACCAAAACCATTCCTACAGTGAAGCATGTTGGAGGCAGCATCATGCTGTGTGGATGTTTTTCTGCAGCAGGAACTGGGAGTAGGGTCAGGGTCAAGGGAAAGATGACTGCAGCGATGTACAGAGACATCCCTAATGATAACTTGCTTCAAGCACTCTGAACCTCAGACTGGGATGAAGGTTTATCTTTCAACAGAACCATGACCCTAAGCACACAGCCAAGATAACAAAGGAGTGGCTTCGGGACAACTCTGTGAATGTCCATGAGTGGCCCAGCCAGAACCTAGACTGAACATCTCTGGAAACCCAATTGGACATCTCTGGAGATATCTAAAAAATAGCTGTAAACCGACGCTCCCCATCCAAATAATGGAGCTCCAGAGGTTCTGCAAAGAAGAATGGGAGAAACTTCCCCAAAACAGGTGTGCCGAGCTTGTAGCATCATACACAAAAAGACTTGAGGCTGACAAAAGTGCTTTAACAAGTATTGAGCAAAGGCTATGAATACTTATATTTTTGTGTTTTATTTGCAAAGATTTCAAACAAACTTCACACTTTGTCAATGTGGGGTATTATGTGTAGAATTTTGAAGGAAAAAAAGAATTGAATCCATAATAAGGCTGTAACATGAAAAAGCTAACCATTGTGAATGTGAATACTCCGGCTGCACTGTATGCATATATTGCATCTATATATGTATGGTCACTTATTATCTAGCTTTTTAAATCTTTGGTTTTACAGTATTTTAATCTAGGTCATTCCTCAGAAGCCTCTTAATTTTCCAAGTTTTCACACACGAAAGTCTGGAATCCAAATTCCAAATCAAGGTTTTTTGTTTTTTTTATAAGTAGTTTGACCAGAGGTTGATGGGTCCCCTCTTAAGATTTCTTCCTCCACCTCTGAGCAAGTTCTTCCTTGCCACAGTCACTTTTTGTCTTGCTTACCCGGTGTTGATATTTCCCTTGTTTTGGATTTCTGTAAAACTGCTATGTGACATCAGTTTTAAAACTGTCACAAAGCAGATTTACAGAAATCCAAATTCTTGAAATCCAAGCTTGATGTTTTTGTTACATTTTATACATTTTACACTTCTTGATAGTTCTGGTTTCATAATGCAGTTTAGCAAAACACAAAAGGAGGTTATTATATCCTGTCCATCCTGTTAATAACATTATTATTCATTCCAGATATTGATCCATTTACTCTTGCTGATGTGGCCGGAGTCTCTGAATGTATCATTTATCCCCCAGCTAAGATAAACACTGCAGTAATTTGACCGAGTTAAACTCCTTTGTGCTCAGCTTCAGTTGACTTTGTATCAGTTGTGGTTCAGTGTTATCAGTCCAGTCCAAAATCTGACCTTTGCCCACAGAATACTACCATCCCACTCTAGCAAAAGGTAGATGCATTACGTGACTCATATACAGTGGGAATTCTGACCATGAGGGGAAAAAATCTGTCTTTTTATCTCTCTCGTTCTCTCTCTCTCTCTCTCTCTCTCTCTCTCTCTCTCTCTCTCTCTCTGTCTCTCTCTCTTTCTCTCTCTCTCTCTCTCGTTCTCTCTCTCTCTCTCTCTCTCTCTCTCTCTCTCTCTCTGTCTCTCTCTCTTTCTCTCTCTCTCTCGTTCTCTCTCTCTCTCTCTCTCTCTGTCTCTCTCTCTTTCTCTCTCTCGTTCTCTCTCTCTCTCTCTCTCTCTCTCTCTCTCTCCTCTCTCTCTCTCTTTACCTCTTTCTTTTTGAAAGGTGAGATAAAGCTCAGTCTCTTGTTTTATCTGCTCAGATGAAAGCAGCACATGCTTTGCTTACTGTGTGTGAATGGAAAGGGGAAGGACAAACTTGTTAGCATATAAAAGAACCTCATTTCCACAGGAGGAAGCTGAGGGACATGAGACCCTATGGGCCTCCTCATAACAGAACAACCCTACAGAGTGTGTGTGTGTGTGTGTGTGTGTGTGTGTGTGAGCGTGTGTGTGTTCAGTCATTGTGCTGTGTGCGCTCTCTCTCTCTCTCTCTCTCTCTCTCTCTCTCTCTCTCTCTCTCTCTCTCGCACAAAATCCAACCTTGCTGGTCATATCAGTGCTCTCCTTATGTCCAGGTCCACACTCACAAAGAAGCAGACATTTATTATTTGTTGGAGTAACATTGTGCTGTTTTCCAGGGCTTTCTCTTCACACTTAATGGAGTGAAGGCAAACCTTTCAGCACATGTCAGGGCAGATTTGCAGATTCAACCATAATAGCTAACCTCAATAGTGTATTTTATATCAAGGCTTCTCAGAGTTTGTATGGAAGTGTACCTGTTTCCACTACAGTACATCAGGAAGTGCTAGTTCAAACTGGTTTGTGCTATATTCGAGATGTTCTCTGCTGTAGTGGCTTTAGTGTACGAATGTCCAAACTGCTGTCATGAACAAACCAAATTTGATGCATTTTTGGCATAATTACAATCTGGCTATTGCCCTTTACATTGTGTCCAAATTTCATGTTAAATGGACCAATAGAAACACTCCAAAATGACTAGCAGTAAACATGATATAAAACTGACTTCAATTGAAAGTTGAGGAAGATTCTTCCTTCTTTTGTAAAGTTGAGATTATGCAGTTTTAGCATAAGAGAGATGTTATGCACCTATTCAATCTACAGTAGTTTAACTTTAGTTCAAGCTGATGTTATAAGGATTTGTTTAACCCATAAGGTGATGTTTATGTCCCAGACCCTTTAGAATATGTGGAAAATTCCTTTGTCCTTCACTTTTTTTTTTTTTGTGTTATGATTTTATTTGTTTCTTAAAGTCTGCTCCAACATATTAACCATTCAGTTTAGCAAACATCACATATTATTAATTCTGATTCCATTATTAGAACTAAATAAGGAAATGCAAGTAGTTGTTAATTGCGACATTTTACATTGTGATTTTTACCTTAAATATTTAAGATTAATATAAGTCCTGCGACTGCTTTATCAAGATAAAGAACACTAATGAGCTGCTCAATTAAATTAACTAATTCAGTTACTTTGAATCAATATTAAATCCAGTCAGAATTCAGATATACATATATCAGTCTTAAAGACACAGCTTATGGTAAATAAAAAGCACACAAACAGCATAAAAACAATATACCAGACAAGTGGGCTCTGTGAAGCAAAAGCACTACGCTATTCTTTGGCAGGAGAGCCTACTTTAGCTTAGGAAACTAGCATTTGAAGGTGTTATTTTTTATCTCAACTCTGTGTCAGGTATGTGGACTTAACAGGGAGGTAGGCAGCGGAAGTACACGCAGGGTTGAGGATGTATTAAACGGATTACAAACACTCACCATAAAGACTACACAAGACATGTAGACAAGTTAACAACAAGACAGACTGAGAACAAGGGGCTTATATATGTACAGGGCACATTAGACAAGACTGGAACATTATAATGATGGGGCAGGGTTACAAATCAGACACAGCTGGGAATGGGTGGAGACAGGACTTGTGCTCAGAAGCACCAGAGGAGATAAACAAAACAAAGACTAGATCAGAGACGGACCAGACAGATACGTGACACTCTGACTGATTTTAACTCATACTTTTGTATGTTTTAAAATGTACTTTTGGAAAGTAACAATATATTTACCATGAAGACCTTCATGGATATTAGTTTAGACTGCTCTACAAACCTTGATCTCAATTTTGTTTTCTCAAATATCATATGCACACTACTAATTACATTATCCTATCTTGCCTTATAAGCCATTATCATAAAGAGTTAAATAATAAACCAATAATACCCTCATAAAATGTGTAAGGTTTATTTTCTTAATTAATCTTTAGATATATTTCAGATTTATCTACAGATTAATCCTGAAAGGATATTTTTTATTTCTTTAATTTTAGCAACCCATATGATGCTCTTGAAACCAGGAGGACAAGCATATGCTATGGCTGATACGTGTGAAGCCAAACACCACTTCCTTTTCATCTGCCACTAATATAATGGCTGACGGTCACCTGTGCTTTTAATATACACCGACATGGCAAATATTATGGGATAGCACAATGCGGATGAATTATGAAGTGGTGTTACAGCAGGGAACAGCTTGGGAACAGCCACACCTGTATACGTTGTGAGGTGTTACACTGTAAGTGAGGTTAAATACTTTCAAGTGAGCTCATAGCAAGGCAACATAAATGATCAGAGTTTGAATGAGGCATGAGACTGGGTGCCAGGATGGATGGGACATTCTATTTCCAACGTGGTACACACATTTAACATTCTTCAATCCAGTGTCAATTGTGTCCTGTCGATTAAGTCATAGAACCAATTCTGGACAACTTGAGCCCGATGCCACTATGCCTTTCCCTGCTGGAATATGCCATCATGGAGAGGGTACAGAAGTTCATCAATGCAAATGGTCACCAAGCTGTGAAACATAGTGAGTTCTAGTCAATGATGTATATAGGTGAACTAGTGGACCCAAACCATTCCACAACGTTACGTCCCACAACAGTAGGGAACAACTGCTAAATATAAAGCATCCTCCTGCACTAATGTGCAATACCTACAGCTGCTCTTGTGTATATTTTATGTAAACTGTTATAATTCAGAAGAATATATAAACTGCTCTTTTCCCTTACAGTATACCTATTAAATTAAGGCAGTGTGTCATTTTTGCCCTCTTTCTTTTTACTTAATATATGTCTGTTTTAACGCAATTACATATGTATACTACTTCGTTTTATTCTATTGTATTCAATTTTGTTTCATTATATCCTAACATAACAGCTTTGTATTATATATGTATTGTTTAATTTAGGTAAGCTGTATAATGTCTGTGGAAAATAAATGAAAATCAACTATTTTCCAGTTTCTTCTAACTGGCATTGGAACGTTATGCTCTCAGGACAGAACCAATTGATTTAATTTCACCAAATCATTACATTCCGTAACTGTAATTTACCACTCTGTGTATAGAGTGATGCAAAGCATCTCATAGCATTTCCATTAAATACTGATTTCCTTATGACACATTGTTTTCTGTAAACATAAAGGTGTTCAGTTACAGATGATGATGTATGTCTGTTTAAAAATACACAGTCATGATAAAGTGACACGAGTTTAATGTATTCACCTGTCACACTTGTTTTATTAAGATTACCATAAGCAGATTACCGTGTGTTGTCATAACAAAGTAAGTTCTGTTATGCTCAGAAGGTTTCTCACCTTAACTAAAAAAGACTAGGATGAGAAGCAAAATACATAAAATATGATTTCAATTTCTATCTATTATGATCTTTTATTTATTAAAGGCAGGTATGTTTTCCACGCACTGTTGATTCTGAAAAAAAGATCTAAGCAACAAAAGAAACCCTTTGCATCCCTGAGCCCATACTCACTCATAATCATGATGTTAGCATTGGCCAGTATGGTTCCATGGCGGTTGGAGGCTTCACACTGGTAAACTGCACTGTCACTGGGACTTGCATTGTGGATAAAGATTGTGCCATCATGGACTCTTCGGTTAACTCCTGGGACTTCTGAAATAGGGATGAGTTCAAATTAGATTTGCATATTAATTACATACTTAAAATCTCTTTTTACCAATTTTAAAAACCAATTTTACACTATATGACCAAAAGTATGTGGTCACCGCTTCTAAGAGGACTGATGCTTCTCACAGGTGTATAAAATCAAGCACATATCCATGCACTCTCCAGCAGAATGGCTAGAAATGTGGGACGAACCTGTTTGCCACCAGTTTTCTTTCTATAATTTTCTAAAATTCCTATAATATAATTTCTAAACAAAAACAAAGTCAAAAACAATTTGAGCTGAATCTCAAGAAAACATGGAATGTGTAAAGATTAAAGGTTTGGAATGGCCCAGTCAAAGTCCTGACCTTAATCCAATAGAAATGTTGTAGAAGGACCTGAAACAAACAGTTCCGTTGAAGCTGTTTTGTATGAAGGAATGGGCTAAAATTAGTGCAGGACTAATCAACAGGTACAGCTGCAGTAATTGATGCAGAAGGGGGCCACAGCAGATACTGAAAGCAAAGGTTCACACACTTTTGCCACTCACAAATATGTAATATTTTATATAAAAACATTTTCCTAAAATGAACAAGTGTAATACTGTTGTGTTATTTAGGTCTCCTTATCTACTGTTGCGTGTAGATAAAATCTCAAAGTTTTAGGTGAAATTTTACATTTTAAGCAACACTGTAAGTACCTGTGACAGTACTGGTGATGTGACCAGTCTACCTATGGAATAAAGCCAAATGCCATTCATTATATGTCCTTACCAGAGCTCAACTTAGATGCTTAAACCACCTTTTGGGCCAAAGGAAGACATGAGTATAAGTATGAGTAAATAACAGTTTTATGTTAATTTTAGATGTAAGAAAGTAACTTTTAAAACACATTCCACATGTCCTCAGGTGTCTCTAGTGTACACAAGTATGACTACTAGTATTGCTACTATCACTCCTCAGACTGCGTTATAGATGATAACGTGCTGTAAGACCATGTTCAGTGGGGCAGGGAGAAACACTGTCATACCGCTGAGGGGGCGTCCGTTTACTCTCCAGGCCACAGTGGGTGTTGGATTGCCCGATGCTGCACATTTGATGACGACATCAGCACCAATCATATTCAGCTGGCTTCTGGGTTCTACCTCCCAGTTTGGAGGTTCTGCACAAAGGTAGCATGTACAATATCATAAAATCTCTAGTATCTGAAAATCATCCGACAACATTGCACAATTTAAGTCTACCAACTGCCCTTCACAATATGTGAACATTTCATAAGGAATGGACCAATAGAAATGGCCCAACATGGTCAGCAGGGAGAACGTTTTAGAATACAGTGCCTTATGAAAGTATTCACCCACCCACAAGAAAGGGTCACCCACTAAAGCTCTCAGACCAGGCAAGGAGGCCATTATTCAGAGAGGCAGCACAGAGACCAAAGGTAAACCAGAAGGAGCTGCAGAGTGCACATCTCATCAGGCCAAGAACACCATGATTATTGAGGGGAATATGGATGGTGCTAAATACAGGGATATTCTTGAGAGAAACCTCCTTTAGAGCCTGGGATGGAGATTCACCATTCAATAAGACAACGACCCAAAGCACAATTCCAAAGAAAAACTCAATTGGTTTAAGTGGAAAAGTGTAAATGTATTGGAATTGCCAAGTCAAACCCCAGACCTTAATTCGAATTGAGAATCTGTGATCAGACTTGAAGACTGCTGTTCACCAGTGGAAACCATCTAACTTGAAGAATCTGGAGCAGCTTTGCCTTGTGGTATGTCGATAGAGACTTATCCAAAGCGACTTGCAGTTGTAATTGCCGCAAAAAAGAGCTCTACAAAGTACTGACTATGAGGGAGTGAATAGTTATGTACATTGATGAAAATGAACTGATGCAAACCCTCAAACAATCCTTTTTAATTCCAGTTTGTGAGGTTGCAAAACATGCCAAGAGGGGTGAATACTTTACGCAAGTTAATATACCAGACATTGTATAGCACTTTATCTATTACTATTTATTTCAGCTGTGGACAGTATTGTGAATCTCACCTTCCACTGTCACATGGAAGTAATGCACAGCTTCTCCATGAGCATTTTTGGCTTTGCACATGTATTTCCCTCCATCCTCTTCTTTCACATTGTCTATGGTCAGGAGCTTTCCATGATTCTCCACCACAGCACGGTCAGGGAGCTTTTGCCCTAGCTTGGTCCACTCAATCTTCGGTGTTGGGCTGGAGATGTAAAGGCCACAAAGAGTGACTTACTGACACCTAGTGATGGGCATTTAATAAGTAATAGCAGCACAAAGAACCAAGAAATAATAACAGTGGTGCTATTTAGAGAGATGTTTGGAAAGAGGTCGCACTGAGCTGAGATGAACTGGAAATCAAGAAAATCAAGACCTTATGGATAACAATTTTATTTCTAATTAACTACATATAGTTCAACATATTTTGTTGTGTTACTAATAATGAGTCAAAACAATTAATATACAATAAATTGTATATTAGAATAATCACAATTTTATACATAATCTGCCACTATACATATTATATATTCTGTAGTTATAGAACAACATTGTATATAGGAAATATACAACAGGAAAAATTAAGTTTGGAAATTACTATAATTAAATTTCATTCACTTTATTATTTATTTATTTGTTTGTTTGTTTGTTTATTTTTAATTTTAGGAATTCAGAACAAGTCTGGTCTGAGTTATGACTGACTAAATATTCCAAATGTTAAACACACAATCTGAATAAACAGCTTTCAATTATTCTACTCTAGAAGACTATTTTTTAAGATATTCATCAGATACTGTACAGTAAGTTATACACACATAGTTGTACTGTGTATAATAACTTTTCTTGTAACAAATAAGCATTTAATGTGATTCATATATATATTTTTTATTTTTTTTATTTATTATATTAATTTTTACTGATATTTTGATATTGCTTTTACTGTGGTGATTTATATTTCATGTACAGACTCAGAAATATAAATACCACTACTACTATTAATAACAACAACAACAACAACAATAATAATAATAATAATAATACTTGTTTATTCCAAATGATTGAACAGTAGTGTGTATTCATGAAAAAAAAAAGAAAAGAAAATCAGTACTCTAGTATAATTGATATGGTTTACTCACAAGCCTTCACCG
Source organism: Acestrorhynchus altus (assembly GCA_034509495.1). Taxonomy (NCBI): domain Eukaryota; kingdom Metazoa; phylum Chordata; class Actinopteri; order Characiformes; family Acestrorhynchidae; genus Acestrorhynchus; species Acestrorhynchus altus. The sequence goes on along the minus strand of CM067504.1, from coordinate 32,171,785 downwards.
ATGCACTCTAAAAGCAGTTCATCCCCTTTCACAAGATGTATATTCGTTCGATCACCAGAGGGCGACAAAAGACTAGGCTTTCTCTCCAGAATGGAGTTTGCTGGGGAAAAGACCATAAGATGTGTAAGTCTACAGCATATATAATGTAGCTTATTGTGTCTATTATGTCTTTTAATATACACAGAAAATGGCAAATGGCATTGAGTGAAGGGGATTCCTTAGTACAGACAATTTCCTACTGAATACTCAGTTACAGAAGCATTAAATGAGTGTGTTCCATGTTATTTTCATGCTATTCTAGTGAAGCAGCCATAGTGAACACCACTCACCAGTGCCCCTGCCGCTACTAGAGTCACTCATTGACTTGGCTGAAATGGAGAGATGGAAAGAAGACGGAAAACATATGGATGTGCAACAAATAATAAATGATCAAATAATAAATGTGATGATATTGACAAGATATTGACATTGGCTGCTATGATCACAGGCAGGGTTTTGAAAAGCCACAAATCTGGAGCATTTTCATTAAAAAGTCAGAAACTCATTTATACAAAAAAACAAAACAAAAAAAAAACAGAAATTTGCTATACCATAGATTATATACTTAATAATATTACAATACATTAATTCATTTATTTAGACATGCAAACTTACAGTCACTCTGAGTCACAAGGTTTAAAAAGTTTAAAAGCTCTTATTCAGATGTAACACTTTCTTATTTTCTCCATTGTTCACTGGCTACATTATGCATAGTATGTTCACATGTGTGTAAACAAAAGCAAATAGAGGAAACTGATTTAGAAAATTAGAGTCATTTAATGCTGGGACTTGAATGGAACTATTCCACCCCAATCACACTCCTCTCCATCACAGCTTCGGTGTGATGGGGTTGACTTTCACATGTTCACAAACAAACAAACAAGCAAGCAAACAAACAAACAAACAAATAAATAAATCAACTGAAGTGCAAGTTGCTGATTAAAAAAGAAAAATGCAGTTTTAAGGTTTTGATATGACAACAGCATCAACACTAACAAACCTGCTCTTGATCCCTTGAACTGTAGGTTACGGGTCACCGACCCTACTCTTGGAGAGCTACGTTCCTACAGACTTTAGATTCAACTCACCTGATCCAACTATTATTGCCTTCAAAAGCTCTTGAATGGCTGAATGGGGTGTGTTAAACATGGTTTGGAGCTAAAACCTTCAGGAAGGCAGTAGTCCAGGAGCAGGGTTGGTGACCCATGCTGCAGATTAATTATTTGGCTCTAAGTCCTAATGCAGAAGGTATTCATTTGGTTTCAACATACCCTGTGGAGTCCCACAAGGTTCCATTTCAGGGCCTATGAAACTAATGTTAAGTATGACAGCAATATAGTCATGAAATGTAATAACTGAAGTGCAGAAGAGTAGCCTCAAACAGAGACTCGTGGCTTAATGAAGATGTGTTCACTTACTGCTGGTGACGATGACAGACATGGCAGTCTTTTGGACAATGGTACGAATGCGGGGGAACGCGGCAAAGCAGCAATAGTCTCGGCGGCTGTCTGTCTGAACAGCATTGGAGAAGTAGAGGTTTCCATTCAGGCCTACAGAGACTCTCTCATCCTGCTCAATGTGCTGCAGGCCTTTATAGGAAACAGGCAGAGCGCAGAAAACACATTCACCACTTTATTATGCCATGAATTAATGCATAACCGCTATGCTTACATACATACGACCATGAGATAATAAGATTTGTCTTGATTCAGTTACAGCACATTCCACTGCAGTGAGAGCTTAGTGCTACATTAGCGATCCCTTTACATGTTAATTTCTTAAAGGCAGTGAAGCAATAAGATGATCATTAATTTCTCAGGAGGGTTTACCATACAATAACTGGATCTTAGTTAAATCAATTGAGTGCACAGTCATGCTCCTCAGTGATCAGCTTTGAACGAATTTCAAAAGATGTGCGTTTTAACAAACCAACATAATTATACAATCAAAAACTCACCAATAGTCATCCAATAGATCTGTAGTGGAGGAATTCCTTTGGGTGGATTGCATTCCAGAATGACTGACTGACCCTCCTCCACCTCGATTGGCTCAATTTTCTCTTTTGGGAACTTCGGAACATCTGGAAAATGCAGCAATAACCGGGTTATGGCCGAAACCATTGCAGGTACAATAATAAAACTTGCCAGCAGGGTGCAGCAAGCATACTGGTTGTCTTCAGACAGTGCCGAAGAGAAGCCGGAGTTGATTTACAGCACTTTCCCAACCTTGATCCCAAAGCACAGTAATAACACACGCCATTACGGCTGCACCACCTCATGTCAAACCGCACTGAGTGACGGAAAAGCGGCCATGTTTTGTCACATGTGCCCCTTCTGGCCTGGTTCCATCGGCTGAAGATTTATGTGGTGGTTTTTAGAGCACTGTGAGGAATGTATCTGGGAATGTGATGAAGAGACTAGTGAGTCCATTTTTCACTAGCTCCATCCTCAAGGTCCACACACACACAAGCTCGATAAAAAAGAGAGAACAATGCTCAGGGGTTTTGTGGAGGGCAAATACGACAGACACCCCCCACTCCCGACCCTCCCAAGGGCCAGATCGGCCATTTCAATGGATTCCGTTCTCTAAATCACGGTGAGTGAACTGTAATGGAATACTGAAATGGAAGAGTTATACAGTACTCACTGGGAACGATGAATTCGATTTCTTCTGACATGGCTGTTCCAAGATTGTTGGAGGCGTAGCAGCGATAGATGCCCTGGAATTCTGTGAGGTTGCCATTGTTTGGAATCACAAATGTACCAGAATCTTCTTGAGTTATCAACCTGGGGTCCTGATAGGGATCAAAGTCCTGACCATTCTTTGTCCATTTGAATCTTCAAAGAAAATAAACCAAGAGGTTTAAGCATCACTCACTTAACCCCCACACACTATCACACACTATCACACACTTAACCCCCACACACTATCACACACTTAACCCCCACGCACTATCACACACTTAAATGCCACACACTATCACACACTTAACCACACTTTTTTTTGCTTTTAATATTAATATTATAGATACTACATTGCATATGCTATGCTATGCTATGCTATGCTATACCTTATATGTTTTCTAGTTCTAGACAGCTTTCCTGTTCACAAACATTACTGGATGCATGTGTGAATGAGCATTATGGACAAATGTGCTTTGGTCACAAAATGGTAATGTAAGTCAAGAAATTGCTGTATGCACATCTGGGGGATATAAAGAAATATTGCAAATATACACAATAAAATATTAAATACATTAACCTGATATATGAGTGATACTGACATACTTTGGTTATCGCTGCTATGTTTTAAGTGAAAATGCTGTTTTGGTGAAAATGCACTGCAGTGTAACTCTTTTCATTTGTTCGGTTCACCAGACAAAAGCAGCTCTTTGAAAATGCTGACATCAATGCCCACAAATGTTATTTTGAGCATGTTTTTTTTTTTATTACACTGTGACAGAAGCTGCAGTGTTAATGTTCTGGAACTAAAAATAATCTAATAGATATTATGTTTTACGTCTGTGTGAAAGAACAGATTAAGGACACTCTGTTTGACAATTTTTGATGTTTAAATGTGCTTCAGCTTCGCATTGCATTTAGGTCTGTGTTGGCCGTTTTGATGCTTCCTGTGGGATTTGACATCAAATTTTCATGAGCTGTTAGCACCCCCTACTGGGATGATTTGGCCAGATGAATGTTCTAGGATTGATTCTGTGTTCTCCTCTGAAGACAAAAATATTTAAAAATGTTGCTGGAGATGGAGAGAAAAGCCTTATGTTTTAAAGAATATTGAGATATGTGTGGACGAGGCTTAAGGAGAGCTTTTAACGGGATACTGACCTTTCTATTTATAAATGTATGTATAATTTTATTATTGGCATCTGAGAACTTCTCTGACTTCTCTCAAATCTGAAGCCCCCCAGTACTAACTGCCTAATAAAATGTGCAACAGACTGCAATTTGTATGCACACCAGAGTTTCACAATTTAGGCGGTAATATCTAAGACATCAAACACTGAGACGAAACTTTGAAACTTGATTTGAAATGCTGAAGCTGAGTTTGGTTATTTTGATTACATTTGGCACCACTAATGAGCAGGCATGCAGGGACGCATGTGTTCTTATTTATGTAAATGTGTTATTTAATTGATTGTCTTTGTACTACCTTGTAAACAACTTGTCATATCCGTATCTTTTTCTTTTAAGAAATATATTTAAATATGTCATTTGGAGATAGTATACTCTACCATACCTTGAACCCTCTTGATTTTGTATATTTAGTACATTTCTGTGTTGGTACGTCTTAAAAATCTGAAAATCTTGAAAGCATTTTGAAGGTTCACCATTAAATTAATTACATAAAAACATTTATTTTACTTCAAATAAAAAAAAAAAAAACATTTTGTATAAATTACATTTAAATGTATATATTATTTGTTCATAATGTTTGATCTATTTAATGATATTGTTATAATAATAATGTTAAAAGCAATTCAAATCATTCTGGACTTCTGATTTTTACAAGCTATAAACTGCACCGATCAACAGTAAAAAGACTATACAAAAAATATATAGAAAATATTTCCCTTTATGACAGTTTACCTTTTTTGCATGAAATTATGAACACAGATACACTTTTTCCATAATATTCAATAATATTTTATTGACAGTCACCAATATATTTAGTACATTTAGCTTCATATCATTAATAAAGTTCATTCATTGTACATATACTATATTTCTGAGTATTCTGTATATTTTATATGTTTAATTCTGTATGTTTACAATATTTTTGTATATTTAGTTATGTATATTTTGTATATTTCAGTATATTTATATTTCTGTATTATCTGTATATTAACAATATTTTTGTACATTGTTATGCATATTTATTACTGTTGTAACATTATGATATTACTCTAATTTTATAATACTCTAATTTTCTGAGATGCACTAGTATATTATGGTACATTAACAATTATATGTCTGCATATTCAATGCATTTCATTTTATATATTTGCTATATTTCTCTATAATACATATTTCTGTCAATTTAGTTCTGAATATTAACTGTAGGTCTATATATGTAGTACATTTATTTCAGTATATTTGCAATATTTATATATATTTAGTACTTTGTTTTGTGTATTAGTACAAACATGCAGTAGAGTCTGAGTCTGAGCCTCACCAGATGCATTTCAATGTATAAATGTATGTATAAATGTATACATGTGAATGACAAACCATGACTTGACTTAACCTGTGTGTGTGTGTGTGTGTGTGTGTGTGTGTGTGTGTGTGTGTGTGTGTGTGTGTGTGTGTGTGTGTGTGCTTGAGCTGAGCACTTACTCTGGTTCAGGGTTGCCTGTGGCTTCACACTTCACGGGAAAGCTTTCATCAAAGGGGAACGCAATCAGAGAGGCTGGAGACTGCTCTGTTATGGAGGGCAGCTGTTCAACTGGGTAAAGAGACCGCAGGAGGATCACACACTGCAGAGCAACACTATTCAGCATAGGTCTAGCAGAGTCCTACACAAACTTGTGTGCTTTAATGAATGGTCATGGAAGGTGATGTGTGGTTTCTCATAAGGACCTAACGTGACCTTAGGCCTTGATTTTCAAACATCATTTTTCAGCAGTCCTCAGGACTGCACAGTCTGTGCAGAATGGTGAACATAATCATATGCTGGAGTGAAAAACATCAGTAGGACTGTGATCATAGCCAATGGCTGAGCCTCAGCCCAAGGTCAAGTAAACAGTGTGCTGATGATTGCAGACTGAAGGGTGTAGTGAGCGTAATGATCAGTGATTGTGCATATTAACAAATGCAGGCTGGCGATCAAATTCATACGCCTAGTCTCGATAAAATGCTCATTTATTTCAGCCAGGATAGTCCAGCAACAAAATTACAAAGTAATCATCCAGGATAGCCATTAAAAGCCAGTTATGCATCAAATCAAATGCTTGTTAAGAACATCTGTTTTCATTTTTAGGCCTTAAATGGATACATATTAGCTACAAAGTCCACACACCATACAGCTACAGAGTAAGTCCTCAAACCATTAAACACGTCCTTAAACACTGCACACCAAGACAAATTAACCTTGTTCGACATTTACAAGCTCTGTAAGGAGTTGCTTTCTAAACAAAATGTTTCTGCAAAGTACTAAACTGTGTTTTGTTAGGTTGACCTTATTTCATTTTTTTTTCCAGATATGTCCTCTTTTTGGAATGTGAAACAGGCATCGGGGCACGATTTCTATATTTCTAAATTGCACAAAATATCAATATTTAGCATTGACTTCACATCAGCACTTGCTTCTACAGTCACTGCACATTCTGTGTGCAGATATCAACAGATATACAAATATTACACAAAGTCATATCGTCTCACCAGCACATCAAACTGCTTTCCACCTCCGCAGACTGACCATAGCCTTGGTAGATAACTATGTCAGTGTCATGATAGTTGGATTATGATTCCATTTGTTATTTTTAAGTCAGCTCTATTTTTGTGTAAAGTTGATTTTTGAAAATATTCCTTCACAAACACACTACCCCCTGTCCCAATGTCCCCTATTCTATAACCAAAATATAGTCACCATACTTCACTGCTACCAACTACTACTACTCAGTAGGTAAATCAGTATCCTATAACACAACCAGCACAACCAAAAGTGTTAATGAAAGTAGGTTGGTGATTACAATGTAAACACCCTGGACGATCATTAAAATCTACTTATGCATAAAATCAAATGCTAGTGAAGCACATCTGTGTCCAATTTCAGGAGCTACCAGCACGTAAACCATAAAACACATGATAAACAATGTCAATTACACAACACACAAGCACAGATGCCACATGAGGGATGGATCAATCTCTAGATCAATGAACGTACTAGTGACAGAATGAGCAAATCTCAGTATTAGATGCGGTTTGTCTATAGAAATGAATGGCTGATGCTCTAGGTGGGACGAGGTCATGTGATTGATCAGCTGGCCAGACAGGCAAGAGATTAAAAGAGAGAATGGTGGTGGGCACTAAATCTGTACTCACTACTGTTTTACAAACTTACTGTTTATGCGACCTAAAACTAGAACCAAAAGTCCAGGCAGCAGCGGGAAAACAAACAAACAAACAGACAAAGAAAATCAGAGGTAAACATGCAGCATTTTGTTAAGATTCCAGTTTAGGCAGCTGAAAACAGGCACATATTCCTAATAAATAATTGAATGGGAATAGGATTGACATGAACAGAATTAAAAGTAACTCCAGAACAGATAACAGATGATATTCCTGAAGCCCCAATGATATACTGAACTGTAAATAATTTAATAGCAGGAAAAAAAAAGAAAAAAAACACTCAGATGTGGTTTCCAAGGAAACAGCAGTATACTAAACACTGTAATAAATTATACCTGCTTAAAGCATGAGTGAACCTATAAAAGAACATACACTAACAGAATACAATGTAATACTAATATGATACAATAAATACACATAACATTTCTACAAAAGTAGTGTTTTCCATCACTGTGTTCATTTCAAAAGCCTGGTTTGGTAAATCAGTGTGTTTAATGATGTTAAATCAGCTGAGCTGGTCTTGGAATCTAATACATCCACATGCTGGCTGGTGGTGTACAGGAGAAATCTGGAACCAACCTTTCTACGTTTGTAAAGGGAGACAAAAAGTACATCATAATTGAAGCTCTGTCCTTTAGAGAAATTCCAAATAAAGCCAGAGTTTGGGTACAGGATGATGTCTGACACAGCAATCCGCAGCAGCATCAGACAACAAGTTTCTGAGAGTCAACAGCTTATGTGATAGTCAGCTCACATGACAACACCTTGTAGCTCAGCTTGCAAGTGTCTATTTTAGCTGTGAGGAGAAGACTTGGGGCTGCAGATCTGACAGGTGAAGTGACAGTAATTGCAGAAAAGGTAAATTAAGAGAAGAAGGTTTGCCTTTCAGCCCTCTGTTTTATGTTTGATCAATATGGATTATAGCTCATAACAATCTAAAATCCAGAATCTCAAACAGTGAAATAATTAATTAATTTGTAAGACTGGTTTAGGCTGTCATGTCATCTGCTGACCATCTACAATGGTATTTTAGCGGATTTCAAGCCTCCATCTGCTGGCAAGCGTTACTGAGATGCAGGTTTAAAGTGCTAAAATGCAGTGCTAAAATGTTTTATATATCTTATGAATTATTCTAATAATTTGAGATTCTGAATTGCTAAGTCATAATGATCAAAAGTGAAACAAAAAAGGCACAAAATGTTTGTATATGACAGATTTAATTTGTTAAATATGAGTAAATAAACAGTGATCATCTGTAAAATAGTTATAAATCAGTGCATAGGAACAGAACTGTATGTATTGAACACTGGGCATGAATCATAACTTACCCTCTAGCGGAATGTCCAGTGTATTGGAGGACTGAATACAGCTAGTACTGAGGAACACCCCCAACAGGAAGGCTACACCCAGTCTCCACGGTAACCGCATCTCTGGCCACACCATTGGAGCAGAGAGGAGGAAAAGACTGGCGGGGGCCAGCTCTCAGTGCATCTCACTCCAGCAGTAATAAGGGACTTGTGACCTGTACAAGACACACACATACACATACACTTCTGTTACCACCCACTCATCAGCTGCTAAGATTCATTTGGCGCCACATAATCCTAAAGGTCTAGGTACACACACACACACACACACACACACACACACACAGACACACACACACACACACACTCACACACACAAACACCTACATCATATTCTCAGACAGTTCCCCTCCCCAGTGCTTACACACACTCGTACACACCATATGCTCACAGTAAGCTCTCAGAAACACACACACACACACACACACACACACACACACACACACACACACACACACACACACACACACACACACCATACATCACCCACAGAGCACACCTGCATCAGCAGTTCCTACCCAAACTCTCCCTTGCTCAAATTGAGGGGAATCTACATATTAAAGCTTTCTATTTGCATTCCCTGAAGACAGATATCACATCTCTATTTATTTGTTTGTTGTTTGGCATGAGTGGCAGTCACACATTTTCCTCTGCTTCCATTTCATAATGCACAATACAAAAAAAGACATAAAAATAAATAAATAGGGGCCTCCTGCGGCTATGATAATGCATAGCAGATGTTGCAGAAATTATTCTGAATTATGAATTCGTGGCACAGTAACAGAGACAGATTCTGATTAGCTGGATACAATAGCAAGAACAGAGGCATAAGGCCGCGGCCGCTTGCTTTCAGTGTGGCTGCCTGAATATTCAAGTAGTTACACAGAACCTTACTGTACCAATTCTGTTGGAAATGAGCCGTGGCTAAATGTCACGCTTTTTCCTGACATTAAGGTCTCTTATTTGTGTTTCCCATTGGATTGGTTCAAGCATTCTGAAGGCTCAGTAGTTTCTGTAACCTTTCGTTATCTGACAGGCAGCAAGGAGCTTGTGTGAAGATGGGCAGAATACATTTTTTTTTTTTGTTCTAGAGAGGTATCTTACAAGCCTTATATGACCGGGGCATCATTTAGGAAGCTCCTGTAGGAGCCAGATCACAGATTAGAGATTAATGCTTCATACAATATTTTTGGGTTGAGTTGGAGAGCTAAAGATAAGGTGGGGTGGTGCTTATCCAATATCCGGACCTCACTAATGCTGTTGTCACTGAATGCAATCAAATTCTTACAGCAATGCTCCAACATCCAGTAGCCTTCCTTGGACATTAGAGACAGTTACAGTAACTATGAATTGTTACAATGAATGAATTTGTCCATATAGTTTACATGCCCTGCTTTTGACCGTGGCATCATTAAAAAGCTCTTGTGTGAGCAAAAAGTTAGAAAGCTGTAAGAATGCTGCTATATTTAAAAAAACATGCTGCTGCAATTGGCTTATATAACTACCAGTGAACCAAACTTAAATCAGCATGATCCTACAGTCACCAGATCGAATTAGCATCCATTCATGCTGCATTAGTGCGAACACGGGCAGAATACAAGCTTCTTCTCCAGAGAGGGATGTTACAAACCTCTATATGTCCATATATTTGCGGACAGCCCTTCTAATGAATGCAATCAGCTACATTAGGTTGCAACCATTGCTGAAAAGGATGTCCACTTGTGTAGCCCATATAGAGAGCAAAACTACCAAAAGAAAAGCATGATGAACATGAAACACACACACACACACACACACACACACACACACACACACACACACACACACACACATATATATATATATATATATATATATATATATATATATATATATATATATGCACGCCATTCTATGCACACCTGGAACAAAGGGGATTGAAACCTTGCTGAAGGACTCAACAATGGCAGCTTAGTGGACTTGGATATCAACACACGCATAGCAACTAAAAGTTTTGTACTGATGACACAGTGTAAATCTGTACAATTTTCATATTATATGTTATTTGCAAGTGGTTAGAGTGCTGCAACCTTCAAAAGACAGCACTTTAACTGCTGCAATTAGCTTACATAACTAACAGTGAAGCAAAGTCAGGAGTTAGAATGATCTCACAGTCATCAGGTCTAATTAGCTTCCATTCATAGTTTACTGCATTAGTGCTGTCTTTCTCGTGGAATCTCCGGGGCATCTGTTGATTAGCTCTTTTCATTGAGGCTGTGACCCAGCTCATTAGATTGCTTCCTTTTTGGCTGTAATTAGTCAAACATCCAAAAGCAAAAGAACCACTGATGACAACATGAAGATCATTAGTCAAAGTCAGAGAGAAAGAGAGGGAGAGGGAAAGTAGGAGGGAGAGAGGGAGAGAGACAGAGCTCAAAATCTGAGCAAAACTCACTAAATGCCTGTCCCCACAAAACATCTCCATAAAGTGCTCAGAAACATGATCCATAAAAACAAAAACGACTTTTCTGAGCCAGTAAAACCTAATTAAAGCCAAAAAGAGGGATTTGGTATGCAAGCCTCTCTGAATTCTAAGCTCTTTATTGCAGCAAGGGGGTCCAGTACTACGAGATAGCCACACTCCACCGGCTTTTCCACTTTAACCCCACCAGCTGTTTTAGTCACAGTGTGCCTTGAATCGTAGCACCCTTTCCTCTCATCTTCTTCATCTGCTCTCCCAGTTAACAAACCCAATAGGATACACAGAGGTCAAATGCCAGGGCGCAGAAATGTAATTGAATAATTGACCAGCGTGTGAAATAGAGTCGATTCCCTTCATTTCTCTGGTGGGGGGCCCCTTATTTTCCAGATGGGAATGAACCCGGCTCCACAACCCTGCATTTCTTGATAATGGTATTAACTCTGTCTAGAGGCTTTTGTTGAGTCGATACTGCTTGCTCTGACCCCCCAGCTGACCTGTGTGATGTCACAAGAAGAGCTGGAGACAAGAAGGGGGTCGGGATTTGCAATCTTGTAATCACAAAGGATCCTTGCATGCTCCTCAGACCCAGAAACATTGCCTTAAGCGCTACCACTTCCTCCTGGAATTCCCTCTGTCTCACACAGATGGTGGCTGGTGGTAGTACCCAGATTAGAAAGAAAAGGTATGCTGGGTTAATTGGATTGTGCTCTGCTGGACCATTTGGCAAGTCAAAGAGGCACTTTACAGTCTTCATCCAAGGCAAATCTCTAGTTTAACTGAGCTTCAGAACCTGCCACTGAATTGAATTTGGCGTCTTCTCTTTATTGTTGAACATCTATCAGGATGCAGCATACCCATCTGGCTGCGGACAGCTAGTAAACCACAGATCTGTGTTCATTGACACAAGCATTTCCAGTGGTAGAACTGCTGTCTTTGAATCAGTTCAGTCAAGTCCTGCTTAGTATACTGTGACTCATCTCAGTATGGAGGAGGCAACGGCCCAACGTAAATCAGCATCTTTACACAGGGGTCCTATCTTGAAATCAGCAATCTTAATGAATGATTTTCTCTAATGCATGCTAAATAGCAGAACCGATCCAGAAACAGCCCTCCTGCTCAGCAAATGCTTATGAAAGGAGGACTGAGGCCTACTTAAAGACCTCAGGCTGTTTCCTAATCCTCTCGCTCAGTGCCGGAGGCTTACGCCCGAGCCTGCCGAAGCTGGCAGGAGGTTAAAAGCTGCCCAGCGTGGGAAGACCAGGGTGACCTTTGACCCATGCTAGTTCTGGCACTGCCTAGGCACAGCAGTCTAAGGTAGGTGCCAGAAGAGGAGGAGAGGAAGATGGAATCTGGGGCAAGGAGAATCTGGAGCTTTTCAGCTGATGGATGGCATCATCTCTCTCCCTCTCCCCCACTCTCTCTCTCTCTCTCTCTCTCTTTCCTACACTTCCCTTTGCGCACCACGAGGACTCATTTGCTATGTGGATGACTATAACTCAGGAGAGAGGAAAAGTGGTGGAATTAAGGTGACAGAGTGGGAGGCATAACGTGACTGCTTAGAAGCTCAGCACACTGCTGGTGGGCTCAGAGAAAAACCCAAGGCACCCACTCTCAACCAACCATGATCCCTCAATAACTCAATGATGGTGCCCAAGCACTCTTGCCTATTCTTGTTCCTATTGACTATAAGTAAGCAGAGTTTCCTGGGATTGATTTTTATTAGAAACAATACTTCATGTGGCAAACAGAACAATAGTGCTACTGTAATACTGTATATCCCATTATTCACCATCCTACATTCTACACACCTGACATACAGCTGTCCCACAGGTAAAATTCAGCAGGTACTACATTTTGTTACCCATTTCCAGAGAGGAACTGGTTGTATTATTTGTAATGGCTTCTAAATGTGATTTGAGTCATAACATAAAAGGCCTAGTATTGTTTCATAACAGATTTGTGAATACAAGTTATGGACTCCACAAGACCTCTGAAGGTGTTCTGTGGTATCTGGCAGCAAGACATAAGCAGGTTCCTTTACATCAAGGTACATCAATGAGCCTTAGATCTCATGATCCTGTCACCAGTTCACAGATGGTTCTGTTTTTGAAATTATTTTATAGGTACTGGTCACTACATCTGATGATTTGGAGGTTTTCTTACCCAGTCAGTGGTGTTAATGTGTTAATGTTGTGGCTAATCAGTGTAAAATGCTACAGTGCCTTAAAATGTTATATTTATATAGAACAAATGACCAAAACAATCAAGACAATTACAGAAATGCATGTTAACCTCTAGAATACTATCTGGAAAAAAAGGTAATTGGAGCTAATTGTTCCAATCAAAATTCAAGTGTAGGATCGACAGTCCTTGTCATGTACAAGACAACACAACACAGGTTTCTTTTTCTTCAGTGTAATATAACCTGGTCAGATTTCAGATGACCTCAGAGGAAAAGTTCCCATAGTTCTCACTTACAAGGAATTTCTGAAACCCTGGGCCTTCATCAGTCAACAAGTATGCTGATAGTTTACAAATGGGAGAAATTCAGCACCATGGCTTTCTCTCTAAAAGGGGACATTCTTCATAGATCAGCGAAGGGCTCAGTGTGGAATCAGAGTGAACTACAGAATAAGAGATAAGGGTCCACAGAGTGTCTCACTTATTAAGTTTATCATATGTTTCAAAACTTGGTATTGGAGAACCCTATACTACGCTCCTTTTCAGGCTTGTAAATTACCTGATTATGCATGTAATAAACAGTCAATATTGTAAAACAGTCAAAAATTGATGCAAATATGCTATGACTGATAATCAGTTGAGGTGTCAAAATGAATCAATATCCTTTTGAAACAGTAGAGGGTGCCGGCACTGTCTACGTTTCTTGTTTGATGTTGAAAATAAGGATGCTCAATCCTATTTCAGGTCTGAGGTGTGGCTGCATTTCAGCTTCATCAAGACAGAAAATGATACAACAAACACAATGCAGCATGTATCCCAGCATTACAGTGAGAAGCTCCACTCAGCACTGCTAAAAGTCCAAACCATGCTGACAAGCACAATTCCAAAACTGCTCGCCAAAATGACAAGGTGCATTGGCATTATCATGGCAAAAGATATAAAAGCCATTCATCCATAGCCGAAAATGAGGCATTTCAGAAATTGGTCAACACACTGAAGCCTAAATATTGCATTCCATCATGCCCCCACTTAAGCCAGGCTGTAATACCAGCCTTTTACCATGAAACTAAACTAAAGGTGATTCAGAGAAGCAGATAGCTACAACGGACAGCTGGACCTCCAGGGTGACTCAGAATTATCTCACTGTCACAGTCCATGCCATCTATACCATTCTTCAAACTCCCCCTCTTTTCAAAACTCACACTGGGGTCAACATTGTTGAAGTTCTTAAATCTTCTGTGACTGAACGTGAACTTTAAAGGGTTAACCATGGAATTGCTGTTGTTACAGATAATGTGAGAAACATGGATGTTGCAGTTAGAGAGGCTGGATTAGCAACACATATCAAGTGTTTTGACCATACAATAAACTTGGTCGGCCAAGTTTTATTGGCTAAAGTGAGGCGGGTTGCAGCGTTCTTCCACTGAAGCACCACAATGACAAACTTTACATAAAAGCTAATCAGTGATGTGCCCATGCACTGGAACATCTGTCTGGAAAAAAAAGAAATGTGCAGCTTTGTTTTTGTATAAATTGCAAAGAGTTGTTACAGCAGAATACACAGTAAGTAGATTAAAAAAAAGCCAACAAGTAGACAAAAATGTGCATTATACAAAATACAAAATATAGGGTAAGCTACAGAAATAAATAAATAAACAAAGTGTCTGTTGTTGGCAGAAAAATAAATAAATAAACAAAAAAACTATATAAATTTACAATTTACAATAAATTTACAATAAATTTATTTACAATTTACACATGCAGTTGTATGAATATTGCACATTTCCGAAGAGCTAATGACAAGATATACACGTTGTACATTACCATTCTGTTAATTAGAGGTAGGATAAGATGTAGGTCCATGTGGTGTGGTATGATAGAGTGGGGTGTGGGTCCATAGTTTGTTTATGACAGAGTGGGGAGGTTCTGATTGTAAAGCCAAACAGCAGTGGGGAGAAAGGAGCTGCGGTATTTCTCTTTTCCACAACGCAGGTGGAGGAGCCTAGTGGGTGAAAGGTGTTGTTCGTTATGGATGCAAGCTTAGCTAACATCCTCCGGTCCACCTCCTCCTCCACTGTGTCCAGCACACAGCCCAGGACAGAACTTGCCTTCCTGAAAGACTTGTCCTGTTTCTTTCTGTCTGCTGCTGTAAAGCCACCTCCCCAGCAGACAATGCCATAGAAGATGGCTGATGCCACCACAGAGTCATACAAAACCATCCTGTATTCCAACGGACCAGAGCCTCCTCAGCAGGTACGTTGTGTGTTGTCAGATCAGTCCAATATGTTGTTTAGATGAACACCCATGTACATGTAAGTCTTAACCATCTCAATGTCCCTTTCCTGTAGGTTCACTGGAGTGGACTTAGAGAACTTTGTCCTATGGAAATCCACCACAAGCTCTGTAACCATTCAGATCTCTGGGGTGTGTGTTTTTTTAGGATAGGTACTACACCACACAATGTCTTCCAGAGTACTGGAACTCTCTCCTGTTTCAGGATTAGATTGAAAACGTCCTTTACTATCTCATACAGTTGGTCTGCGCAGTGCCTCAGTATCCCAAGACTGATACTTTGACCAACTGCCTTCCTCACCTTTATCTTCATCAGTTCCCTCCTTACTTTCTCTCTGGTTACGGACAGAGGAGCACAGAGCTGAATGTACTCCTTTCATTTGCTTGCACCTGAAAGCAGAGGTGCAAGCTGGGCTGTCCATTGCAGGTCTCCAACAGGCTGCATGATGGAGTCTTTAAACCCTAAGATAGATTTAATATCTCTCCAAACTCCAATCCCATTGTTCTGTTGCAGCTGTTCTTACGTTTTGAGGTCTAAATGCCCTCTTCTTTTCTTCCAGAAGGGATTTGAGATCTGGGGTAACCCAGGGCTTGTTATTGGAAACACACCATACAGTCTGAGTGTGTACAGTGTTCTGCACACCAATATTTATGTAGTCTGTGACGCAACCAGTGACCATCAACATCAACAACAAGTTCTCACAATGGAGAAGTTCCCAATCTGCTGTGTCAGTGCAGTCTTTCTGAGTATCATAGGCCCTGTCAGACCAATGTCTCACCTGCCTTGTACTGACAGGGCACCTGTAATCAATGAGTTTGTACACAGGCAGGAGATTGTGTACCAGATTGTGGTCCGACTTGCCCGAGGGTAGGATGGGTGCTGCATTTTACGCATCCTTGGTGTTTGCATAAAACAGGTCCAGTGTTTTATTGTCTCTTGTGTTGCGAGTCAGTTGGGAAGTCTGGAGGTCAGGGAAGCATGGTAGAAATTCCCAGAGACGAGGACAGTCTATGGATGTTGAGTCTGGAGTCTGCTCCTGACTGAGTGGATGACGTCACACACCATGCATGCATCCACGGGTTGAACGGGCATCACAGGTCAAACAGTTCAACATCCTTACTGCATATCTGTTCTATAACAATAATGTGTACAAACATATATGAAGTGCATGCATAAGATCTTGCTATATTGTCAGTGAAACAAAACCCACAAAGTATATAAAGGTACGTAATTTCTGTGGTTTCGATTTGGCTCTCAACATAAATGCTTCAGTATTGCAGGTGATGTTATGACATTTTATGGTCATCTAATCTATTATATTAACCCATTCATTGAGGACTAGTGTCTGACAAACATGGAATTCTCTCTGAATTCTCACACTGACCAATCACGTGATGTTTCACTTAATGTGTTCATGAGTTACCTCACTTCCCATATTTATGACTTGGCAAACAAAGCCTCCGGTCTCTGTGATAACAATACTTAATTTGCCAAAGCCAAATATTTTCCCCAAGAACTACACAGAAGCATTTTTCTACAAAGGGTAGTTTTCTAAATATGAACAGGTCAATATACCTAATCATAGCACAGCACAGATCAATAGCTATAGAAGGTAGCCGACTGAATTTGGATGCTAATGAAGAATCAGAGAACTTGATTGCTTAAATCAGTGGTTTCCAGCCATGCTCTTAGAGATCGTTGTCTGTTGTACAGGGAGTTCTGGGTTTTCACACAGGCTGTTAATAAGATTAGCGCAATCCTGGCCTTGTCAGACTGGTTTACAACATTCTACAGAGAGAAAAAGTCTTGATAGGTTTCTATTCCTCTCACACTCTGCAGAAAGCTGCTGATTCTGATTTAATCTCCTCAACATAATTAAGGCATGGCTGGGATTAATGGCACTAAAGCCCAATTAGCAAATTTCTTGTCATTGTCTTAACTCATTTAATCACTTGTTTTGTTTATTTTCTCTCTTTTTTTATAAATGAGATAAAGTCTCAAATGAGTGAATTTCTTAATGGGATTTCAAGGTTGTAGATGTCTGCGCTCGGTGGATTATGACACACTGCTTCAATCTACTCAAAGAATTGAAGCCCCTGTTTATGAGCCACCATTGCTTCATGATTATAAATGAATAGAAATATAAACGTATCGATTTTATAAGAGCTACAGTTATACACATGTACCACCCGAGGAGAATCTGAACTCCCCTACTGAGCTGACTCTGACTGCTCCAGTGTTTAAGTCAGTGCTACTGCTTCTCACAGAACATCTTCGCCCTGACCCCTGACAAGCAGGACTAAAGCAAACACAAGGCTAACTGTAAAATCATGTTTTGGCTTCAACGGGCACAAAGGCACACACGGCTCATCTATTATTAAAACTCAACAGTCGCGGCAAAACAAGAAACAAGGCTGGCTAATGAGATTAGAAAATGGGAGCAATATTAAATAATAACCTCGTCTAATTGAGAATTTGGCCCCGTTTCACGACGCCTTTTCACACGCATGCCGGAGTGGGAATGCTTCAATTACCAAGCCATTAATACTGCAGGAGCTGGAACATGGAGCATGGTGCAGGTTGGAGGAAGGATTCAGGGAAGTGGAGGGGGGATGGGCAAGGAATGAGGGATGGGACTTGGGAAAAGGAGGTGTGGAGGAATGTAGCTAGCAAGTGGAGGAAAGCGTGGGTGAAGCAGAGAGTGAAGTTATTGTGTGGGAATAGGAAGAGAAGCTGGTATTATCATGATGACGTATGTAATCGATAGCTAAATGTATCAGGAGAAGGTCATAAACCTGTTAAATATAGCTGGGTGGATGAAGGGATTGCTGAGGAGAGGCTGAATTAGATGGAGGAGAGCTGGGACAGCGTGGGCGTGGATCATGAACCTGCTGAGCGAGGGATCGGGATTGTCCTGGAGTGGGTGGTGGAGATTGCACAGAGATGAAAAAATAGGAGAAAGGAATGCAGGTGTATATTGAGGTAGGCACATGGAGAGATGCATGGAATGGGTGATGATGCTAGAAAGAGACAGAGAGATAGAGGACAGTGCTGACTGATACATCCTGAGCCGGAATAAATGAACAGTGGAGTTCCTGACCTCAGCTCCCGAGTGACGGGATGACAGATGACCTTGTGACCCCAGTAAAAGTGCACTGACCAGTGACAGAGATCGACTGGTCCCAGGCCTCCAGCAAAAGGCAATTTAAAAGCCCCATCAAGTCCAGAGCTTTTCCCAAATCAGTAACCTGCAACATGCTTTCTTTTGATTTTATGGATCGGGTGCTCTCCAAGCACAGGGTCAAGCTTTCCCCTCATCCCTCATCAAGGCTCACGGCAGGCAAACACAAAAGGGAAGGAAATCTCCTGCTGGCTTGTCTGACCAGCAAGCTGCCTACAAGAACAAATAAACAGTAATAATATCTTAATTTTTCATTTCCTAACAAGCTGTTTCACTCTCTGCTGGGCCATATTGGTCGAGAGGCCATGTTCATCTTTCTGGTATGAATGCTTGCTGGGCACATTTAGGAACAGCAGGCATCTAATCTGCACTGTGTGACTGGAAGTTATGGTGCACCATTCATACGATGAGTCCAGGAAATGGCAAATCAACACTACTGGCCCCACTGTATGTTATGACAACTTGGGAAACTTAGGTCATATGCAAAGGCAGTGAAGAATGAAAGAGACTGTTCAAGAGCTCAGCGATCACAGATGTAGTCAAATCAAGCATAAAATAAAAGAGGAGAAGAGTGATTATAACTCAGCATTTCATTCTATTTCTGCGATACCACTCTTTAGCACGGTGGCAAAAGGTTCGTGCTTATATGTAGAGATTTTCCCCCATTTTTCTGATTCTATTTTGATTAGAGGTGTTTTCCCACTGCTCGATAATCTGATAACAAATCTCTGTTTATTTGCACACTACAGTCAAAAGACTGAGCAGTATAGAAGAAAATCATTGATTTTGACTGAAAGCGAAATTTATGATTCCATCCAACCATCCATTCCATCTACAGCCTTCTTTCGAAAGGCTTCAGCCAGCAATTTGGATCTGACAATGGTGATTCCACTCACTTTAACAATCAAGGGCAAACCGAACTAACGTCTAATTTTTGAATACAACAGGCACCTCCAAACTCTAACCATGTTTAAATGGTCTGTCGCTGATGTGCTGCACTAGATTCTAATTTCACACATTGTAAATAGTAATAATGTGGGGATGTCCTACCTTCATTCCTCGTGAACAAATTTACATTTCCATTAATTACATTTTATCAATGAAAAATGTTCCTTCAGCTTCACGCATTTAGTCAATACCTCTCTCAATACTTTTCAAATGAAGATCAAATGAAATCAAATGAAATCAAATGAAGATCAAATGTTAAAATCTATAGGAGAACATATTTATGCTATGTATGTATGAGTTTTCAGTTGCTGTGGTTGTGTTTTTAATTTGGCGTTTAGCAGAGTCAAGGAAATATATTTGTTGAATAATTGCTGATTACCAGCCATCACACCCATGCAGCAGAGTTCAGACCCTACTTTACATTACAGAGACGTGTTGTTCAAATCAGCTTGGGAAAAACGTGGCATTACAGACTGGGGGTAATAATAAATTCACTGTATAGCTAAGGTTACACGCAAAGGCAGGGAAGAATGAAAGAGATTGCTGTTCAAGGGCTCAGCAATCACATATGTAGTGTGAAACAGAAAGAAAAAGACAGGGCAAGAGAAAGCAAGAGAAACAGAGTGAGATTTGGGGTGTGAGAGAAAGTGTGTTAAATTTGCAGGTACAATAAATTGGAGTAAGAGATTTGCGTGTGTGTGTGTGTGTGTGTGTGTGTGTGTGTGTGTGTGTGTGTGTGTGTGTGTGTGTGTGTGAACACCAAAGAAGAAATGATTTTCTCCACCACTTTTGTCCTCCATCCCTTCTGTCTTTGAAGTCTCTGAGTCACTGAAGAGAGCTGCATGCCTGGGACAATAATCATATTAGGCTGTGATCTGTTCTAGAGTGGCCTGAAGTGGGTTTGGGTGGGTGTGTTGGGAGCAATCTCAAAGGGGGAACCGGTGGGTTATTTGCTGGGAACGAACACAGCCAGAGCCCCTGATACGTTCATTCAGAACATCTGACAGATGTTGGCAATCTCCCAGGATGAGACTCGGCCACAGTCAGACAAGATGCAGCAAAATTGTGGCCTAGATCTGACTGATCCCATCCGTCAGGCCTAAAGCCAATTTACGTTTGGCACCTAAGAGGGGAAGTCTGATTTCCCAGTGCTGATGTCGGAAATCAGTGTGCAGAATTGAACCTGGGTGTAAAGAACGGCAGGTTTTTTGTTTCTGTATCTCTAGAAAAGAAAACCTGTGGCCATCAGGAAGTTTGTGAATGTCCCTGAATTCACTCTTTATGGAGTAGACAGTACTTCCATCACTATGTGACTGGTTAAGCATGATACCAACCAAAATGTCATTTCTTTATCTCCAGGGCTACAAATTGACTGACCTTTCTGGTTAATGAAAAACTGGATGAGTGAAAAACTGAGGATGGTGACAATAACGAGGGCAATGGAGAATAGGGATTGTGATGACTAATAATTACAGATACACTAGGACAAAAGTATTGGGACACCTCATTTATTGCTTCTTGTAAAATTAAGGGTATTAAAATGAGCAACTGTGTCTACTGTCCAGGGCCTTCTACTAGATCATTTGAGAATTCAGGATGCTGGATGATCATCACCCCACCTCATCCCCAGCTCATCCCAAAAGTATTGAATGAAGCACCATCATTCCAGAGAACACAGTTTCACTGCTCTACAATTCAGTGCTGGGGTGCTCTATACCCCTCTAGCCCGTCCTGGTGCCAATAGTCAGTAGTCCTATACTATTGGCAATATGTCTCTACAGCATCTAGACAAGCTGTATGTGTGTGTGTGTGTGTGTGTGTGTGTGTGTGTGTGTGTGTGTGTGTGTGTGTGTGTGTGTGTGTGGAGTGAACAGCATGTGTCTGATATGTCTTTTTCTAGATTCTGCTGAAGTGCTACTCATATGGATCCATAAGCTAATCAGCTCTGCCAGTATATTTACTGAGGTCATGAGACACAGATCACATTTTCTGCGTCCTTTTAAGATATTATGGATCGTTGATATTGATAGATTAGACATGCTGGGGCAGACTTTCTTTGACATTGGAATCATGCACAATATCTCCCAACGTGTGGGTTGAAAATGTGCTTCAGAGGTTTCCCCAACTCAGACCCACATGCCTTCAGCAATCTTGGGCACACCTTGTGTGGGTCAACTGCTTTCCTTGCACTGAGTCTCCTCAGCTCACCTCTGACCTGGTCTGCAGTGAAGTGAGTGAGGGCAGCAGGGGTACAGCTGTGCTGAGCTGATCAGGTGTGTGATGGGTGTAGCGGGGTATTGCAGTGTCTGTGATAAAGGTCGGGAAAGGGGGAGTGTGAGCAGCGATGGGGGGAGGGGGGTGTTCGGCTGCCAGGAGTCTGACCTGTTGTTGACACTGTTACCAAGCAGGGAGACAAAGAGGGAGCGATGATGTCTGGGCAGACAGGAGCAGTCAAAGCGGTTGTAGAAGAGACTGAACCCATTTGTTCTCTCTCTCTCTCTCTCTCTCTCTCTCTCTCTCTCTCTCTCTCACTCTCTCGCCCTCTACAGTAATGATGTTTCTGTGGTTGCAACCTGTTATTGTCCATTACTCCAGACCTCCCTCATGTTATCCTCCCGCAGCATCTGCTCAACCTTTCTCCTGTATGTCTTCTTTAGGCTGGACTTGTGTTCCCTCTGTAGGCTCTTTAGCTCCTCCTAGCTCTTTTCTTTGAAAGCCCTCTTCTTCTCATTCAGGAGGTCATTGATGTCACTTTTTTTCCAGGCCTTGTTATTGGCAAAGCAGCATACAGTTCTCACAAAACAACAGTGTCCATGCAGAACTTCAGGTAGTCTGTTGTGCAGTGTGAAAACCCCCTCCATGAGAATCCTCCAGTACACTCCAGTCAGTGGATGCAAAGCAGCCTCTGAGAGTCTCTTCTTCTTGCTTTGCAAGACCACTTCCTAAAGGAACACATTGTCCCATGAAGGGATAGATGGCTTTTATCTCATGCATTTCTCCATCAGCTTAGCACTGACTGAATAGCCCCTGTACTGGTGTCTCAGATCTTCCAGTATGTGCCAGCATGTCCCTTTGTTCGGAGTGTGAGTAACTCTACCCTCAAATTAACAAGGTTTCTGCTACTCGCTGGCAAAAAAAAAAGAAGAAGCTAAGTCAAGCTATAAGCTAGATAATGTTTTTATATTTAAATATATATTTAAAACCTACATATAAATGATATAATTATGAGGGCCACAATGGCCATGTTAACATCAAAACCTTCCCCAATCTCAATGACTTAATTCCAATTATATATTAAAAGTGAGATGTTAATATGTACACTATACAGAACAATCTGATGAAAATCTCTGTTTACATGCACCTTTCAAGTAATCGGATCCAAAAAGAATGGTGGGAGAGAGCAGTACTGAAGACATCATAACACTTTATTTATAATGATCCTTTTTAGATTAAATCACCAGACTCTCAGTAAAACACTAAACACATATCAGTGATGTAGTGGTAGTAAAGCATCTGAATTCATTCATTAAGTCATCAAGAGACTTTTAATTAACTGTATAAATAAAGATTCTTGATAATCTATTGAATTCTGTTTCTCACTATATGGAGAGTCTGAGTTCATATTTGCAGAAATCACTGATCATGTAACAGGTCTAAAACAGAGGTCTTATCCATATCAACATCCTCAACAACATCCGAAACTGGAGATTAACTGGATTTGGTTCAGATTAAGAGGCCAGGATAAGGGTTAGGAACAGGTTTTCGGCTGAGGTTAAGATTGGTTTTAGAATCAGGGTTAGAATGATGGTCAGGTTAGGTTAGATTAGGTTTTGGATTCAGGTTAGGGTTAACATTAGGCCCATTATGAGAGTCAGTTTTAAATTTTGGATTGAGGTTAAGATTAGTGTTAGAATTTGGGCCAGAATGAGGGTTAGGATTAGGGCTATGGTTAAGGTTAGATTTTGCTTAGGGGAAGTAACATATTAAGTCTAAATCCTGTAAGACATCAACAATGAATCAACTTAATGCCAGTAAAGCATCAACAGCACATCTTCAAGATATGCACCTCAGCATATTCAAATGTTTCATTGCTGCTTCTGCATGGATATGTTGTTGATGTGTAACCGATACTTACTTGAGAGTTATTAATCATCTGCAAAGGACCACTCACAATAAAGTGTCACTAGAAATTCACAGATTTTTATAGTAAACCCATAATGGATTGTTATGCATGTTATGGTGAGCTTCAAAGTCATCCAACCTAACCATTGTAAACTCTTTTAAAGCAAATAGTCGATATTTTAAAACATAAAGTTAGTCTCCTTTGCTGACCTCTTTATGGCTCCAGCCACACTGAACATCTGTAATGCAAATGCACATGTGCAGAATGTCCTCAAAGTCTCTGATTGAGAATGTAATCAGATACAGGTGTTTGCACGGCTATTACTCCTCTATTCAAAAGATTATTTACAGGATTATTACCTCATTGTTGAGAATGGCCTCAATCAATCCAGTTCAGTCCACCTGAGGGGTATACATCGATGAATTCTATGTTGATTGAGTTATTTGTAACAGACTATTAGCAGATTATTATCAGAGTGCATGTAAAAATGAGTAATGAAGTTAACTTCTCATCCCAGGCAACTTCTAAGGTGAATTGCGCATTTGAACTTCCTGTTCTGATGAGAGATGACATCTGGATGAACTCTTGGTGACACTGTTTAAAATTTGGGTGATTGTAGACAATGTTCTGTGCTATATCATTGTTCCACTGCTTACATGAACCACTTGATCTTTTATCTGTTCATGTAGACACACAACCTGAGAAAGTCCAGCACCACAGGAAGCTTTCAGACAACTGTCACCACAGAGCCAGCACACAGAAAAGGATTATGAGCAGTTGCATCAAAGAACACAGCGTGCCATCCAAAGAGGAAACCCCCACGCACACACATTGTGAGAAGTAAACCCTGCAAAGAATATGAATGTGTGGGAAACTGAACTGTTTCATAGTTAGAATTTCAATTCACCTGATAATAATATTGTACTTCACAGGCTCTAAACTATAATGAAAGGATAAAAAAAAGATATTAATCAATAATCCGTATCAGTACAACTTAATGGAAATCAGCTGGGAGAATTTTGCTCCTGAGCTTCCCCAACAGTTATGGAGAGTAGTTCACATTTACTCCATTGCAATAAATGCAAATCACACTTTGCACATTGAGCATTCCTCATGGCTAACTGTACACATGCATTTGTTGGCAAATTGAAAGATACAAAAGTGCCAACTGAAGTGCAGAAATATAATAGACTGAATAATTAAACAAATAGTTACGCAGTGTTACATAGATCTGGAGAGAGATTTCTTGCAGTTCTACCAAGTTCCATAGTACAAAAACATTTTTAATAGACCTCAAAACACTTGAGACTTCCTGATAAAATGATAACATAGAAAAACAAATAAAAAAGTGCATTAACATGCAAAGGATATTAACTATTGTTACTTTTTAAATGGATGTAATCTGTGTGGTGGTGCAACTACATAAATTTGACCAGAAACCATCCACTTGTGTGGAGTAATTTACTTGTTGTTGACTTCAACTACAGATGAGAACGGAAAGGATATATTTTTGAAAGATACAGTGACTAACAGATTTTTTAGCCAAGCATACCTTTGTAGATTGGTAGAGATGGCACAATCAAGTTGATTTAAGTTATGTTCTTTAGTAAGATATAGTGACTCAAAGGCACTCTACCAAAAACCTGAGGACTTCTCCATGATGTTGAATTAAACCTCACCGTTGACCTGCTACAAAAGTGCTACAAATGGGTTCTGTGGCAATGCCATAGAATAACCATCTTTGTTTCCATAAAAAATTGTTTGCAATAGAAATGTGAGATTGTGAAGAACATTTTAAAGGTCTAAAGAACAGTCCCTTGATCTATATTTGTTTTGCGATGTTCTCCACACTTGTATATTTACTACAATTATGGTTCTTCATGGTACTTCCATGGCAGAAATCCTCAAATGCCATCCTCACAAATGCTCTTAACATAACTCTGTATCATTTAACCCACATAAAACCACAAGGGACATTTGAAACTTGCTCTGATAGCCTTCAACAATAAGGACAAGCAAGTACATCACAACATGGGGGAAGGTATCCCAGAGGGAATAACTACACATAGATGGAAAGAGCAGAGTGGCAGACATGCCCATTATGTAAATGGTGCCTGGTTTACACATAAGGCATACCCTAAAGGTCACCATATTTTAGCTTAATCTGCTTACTTGTCATATAATACCATAATACTTACGTTATTACATTAACAGCACAACGATAATTACAATTACTTTGCATTCATATTCTCTATAGATTGCATTATATACTGTTTGGTCATTCTCTACACTTAAATAAACTTATTACATTTTATGATGATGTCAATGACAATATGAAAACATGAAGGATATTCTTTTCTGTCTTTACTTCCATAAACACTAAAAAACGTTTTCAATTACAAAACAAAAAGCTTAAAACCTTCCAACTTCCAACACAATTCTACAGCTTGTCCAAAGAGTCAGAAGAAATTAACATCCAATTACACCATCCTTTTATCATCAGCAGCAATTTCTGCATCCTCCAAGAGTCAGGCTAGGGTTAACCTCCTTCCCAAGTTGCCCTAACTCTGCCCATAACACACGTGCGAACACCAAAAACACTCACACTGCTACAGTAATCCCCAGCCTGAGGCTGCCTTTGGAACAGACTCAGACTGAGCCGCAGAACAGAAGCCTGAATACTCACAGGACTTCGCTTCATTCTCCGCTCTTCCCTTGTGCCTCCAGAATAAGTATTCCTCTGCCACACGGCACAGACCCGGAGAGAGAGAGCAGTGTGGAGGAGGGCGAGGTGAGAGGGACTCTGGAAACTGCCTGTGTTGCTGGTGCACAGAGCTGCATATGGGAGGCACAGGGGAGACATATGTTGCCAAAGCCTCTCGCTTGGCAAAGAAGCTCATTAAGCAAGTGACAATCACGTCGCACAAAGCCTGATGTGAGGGCTATTCACTTCACTGAGCGGGTAGGAAAGAGAGAGAGAGCTAGAAAGAGCTGGAGTGAGAGACAGAGAGAGAGAGCCCAGTGAAGGAATGTTGGATAGGGAAGTTTATGCATCTTGCATTTGCATTTGTTTGCATGTAATCTACCTCCTACACACAGCTCCTGTTGATTTTGTGTGCTGCATAGATGATTATGGACAAATAATTTATTGAACTTTTGTGATTGTAGTGTTCATTGTAATTAAAAGCAAACTGCAGTACAAACTTTCCATGTTTTTAAATGCATCTTGACTTGTTTCTAGTACAAAAACCTTTAACCCTGTCAAGCCAAAACATACCAAGACCCCTTAAACTAATTTAAAGCACCATTATGTGAGAATTGGTGTATCTTTCTCCTGGACTCTCCTTATAGTCAGGAAGTGGAAGAGACAGAAGAAGCTTGCTTCAAGAGAGAGATGTTTAGGGCTCTTCCTTTTTGATGACCTTGAAGAACAAGGCCCAGTCCTGATATCATCCTTCAGATGTCGCTACAGGTTGATTGGAGTACACATATGGTAAATTCAGTTGATTAGTCATGATTTGGAAAAGTGAACACCTTGGGGACCAAGAAGCCAATGGTCACTCTGACTGAGCTCCAGTGTTGCTCTGTGAAGAGAGGAGAACCTTCCAGAAGGACACTGCAGCACTCCATCATGGTAAAGTGGCGGACAGAGACAACCTCCACCAGAGTGCTCTGGACCTCAGACTGGGACGAAGGTTTGTCTTACAGCAGTACAGTTACCCTAAGCACATAGCCAAGACAACAAAGGAGTGGTTTCAGGGCAACTCTGTGAATATCATTGAGAGGCCTAGCCAGAGCCAAGACTTGAACTCTATTGAAATAAGATATATCATTTAAAAGCTATTTAAAAATGCATCAATGCACCTCATCCAATTGATGGAGCTTGAGAGGTTCTCCGAAAACAGCTATGGCCATGAGGCCATAATTGCTGCCAAAGGTGCTTCAACAAAGGCTGTGAATACTTTTGTAGATGTATTTTATATAAATTTGCAAAAATGTCTTACTTTGTCATTGTGGGGTAATGTGTGGGTGAGATGAATGGAATCATTGTGAATACTTTCTGGATGCACCGTATATAAAGAACAGCAGTGTGTGTGCGTGTGTGTGTGTGTGTGTGTGTGTGTGTGTGTGTGTGTGTGTGTGTGTGTGTGTGTGTTGGGGTGTAGGGTCAGGATGGACTATAAACACCAAAAACCTTTTTGTACTGTTTTTACAATATTTGTTTAAGTAACAAATAAAAGAACAAATTGATTTGGCCAACACCATTCCAATATCAATCATCTGCTCAAAGAACCTTTAGAGGAACGTTGTTCAACTATGTCTGAGCATGTTCTGATTTTACAATATCATGTGTAAATTGCTCCTAAATAACTAATATATTCTGTTACAAGTTATAAAGAACCATCTGCTCTATTGCAGTGGTTTGCAAGACCCTTGCGGTTAAGTTGAATTTATATATAAAAAAGAAGGAAGTAACTTAATTCTGAAGCAATCAAGCAAGAAATGGTGTCAGTGAAATGTAGTGTGCAACTAGAAGGACTATGCAGCAAGAAATAAGATCACAGTTGACAAATTGCAGTCACAGAGACACAATAAAAGCAGCAAGTCGAAAAATCTATACATTTTGGGCAAGGCTAATGGGAGAAGCATTAAACCATTTGCTCAGTTGTGACTGGAAAACATTCCTATATCAGAAAGACCAGGTCCAGACTAAGCTGTAAATGACTGCACTGTGGGTCTGTGGAACACTGCAGTCGGGCACGGAGTTAATAGCATTGCTGTGAGCTCATGCACATATTTGTGTTTAATGTGGTGTCGTGTTCTATAAAACCGAACTCCGCTGCAATGAACACAATTTAAAGCTCTGCCCCAGTTCTCCACCACGCTTACAAACACTGTCTTCAAGTGAGTGGCTGCTTACTCTCGACTAATTGCCACCAGTTGGTGGGCAGCAACATTGGTCCAGCACTGCACAGATGGGACCGGGACCCTTGAAGCTCACATAATCTGCAGACTCGGCTTACGGCGAAGGGGTAGAAAGGCTAGTAACAAGCCAAGAGAGAAAGCCCCCAGCCCTCTCCCATGACACTGGGGAGAGGAGGGGGTTGGGTGTTTTAGATGGAGAAGAATCTGGATGATGTATGATGCAGGGTACACAACTCACTGTGTAACTGGGAGAGGGAATGAGAGAGGAATTGGAAAGTGGGGGAAGGGGTAGAGGGTCATGCTTGAATTATGCTGATACGGGTCGTTAAAGAACAGAACGAGCATCAAACATGTCCTTCGGTCGAGCCTTGTTCAAGCCAAAGGCGTCATTAGTGGCCAGCGTTCTTTGAGAGTCCGAGAACACATTTGCTTGGGTGATCATAGGTGGTGCCATCAATTACTTGGAATATTGTTACATTTACAGGCACCATAAAGACTCTTAATTTGAATTCAATTATAACAAATGTATTAACGCATCCACCATTTGGAGGTTTCATTAATTTCATCCTCTGTGACTGTGGATAATTACCTTAAGTAATATGAAACGCATGACTGATTTTTTTTTTTTTTTGTTTTTTCCATGTAAATGTTTTGCTTTCCATACCAACAGATGCTCTGATTGTGGAGACTGATCAAAGCTATAAATCACTTAAGGCCAATCCTAATGAATGACATTCCCATTTGGAAACAGACAGATGTTGTGGTAAATAAAACCTGTTCACGTTCCGACTTATGTGAAAAAAATTCCCACAGACTTTCCCAAAAGGTTTGTAACACTAAGCACCTTGTTAACTAGTTCTTCAGACTGTTCCCAAAATCTCCTTAAATAAAGCACTACATGAACTTCTTTGAATAATAATAACCCAACCTGTTTGTTATTCACAAAGTGCACCTTAATGTGGGCTTTTTCTGCAATTCAGCATGAAGGATCCTGATGAAAACAGATGAATAAAAAAATATTAGATTCAAACATCTGTTTCACCTACAATCTGGGCCATTGCTATGAGGATTTGATTGCAGTGCATTAGTGAAATCAAGATTTTGAGGTGGATAGAGCACCACCTCAGAGAGCCTGTTACACTGCTCTAAAGCTCAGTGCTGGTGGTGCTTTATACCCCTCTAGTACCTCTCTGCCAGGACTAGGAAAGTAATGCTGCTGTAGATCTGAACCAGTGAAGCACCACGTTCACCAACATCAGCAACAGTGACATGAGGATGATCGCTTTAGTAAGCATACCATATGTTTAATGGCACATACTAAGACTGACCGTTTTTGGGATTAGTGCTCATTGATCTCCGTTTAACCAATAACACAAACAAGTCTTAATTGATGCCTAAAACGTCCCCTGCTCCAAAACATCTATGTCCTCCATTCAACTCCAGCTGAAGGAGGGACGAGAACGGGCTTTGGCAGGAAGACTGAGGCTTGCTTGATAGTGGAGGAAGATTGCCAAAAACAGACACTGAGAACACTCAAAGCAGCGCTGTGCCAATCCGGGGCCGGAGCAGGGCCCACCGTGCTCCTTTAAGTGCTCAGAAGATGGAGCCACCATTATGGACCGTACAAACAGAGGGAAGCCTTATGAACTTTGCACAAGCACTTATGGCGAAGAGCAGCGAAGGAGAGCGAGAGGAGTCGGAGAGACTAGAAAGTGGGGAAAGGTAAAGGGGCAATCTGCCAGCCCCTCCGGAGCTCAGCCGGTCCTAACAAACCTGACATTGTTCTAGTACTGCCTAGGGGACCACTTCCCTTCCCTCCCCTCCTCTCTTTTGCTCTTTTCTCTTTCTCTCTTTGCCGGCCCCCTCCCCTTTTCTCCATGGTTCACAGTGAGCTGGTGCTCTCCTGCAACCCGGCTTCAATCAGAGTCATTTGATCTGGCATTCACAGCCCTGTAAACAACCTCTACACTCTCTTTATTCATCATTTATCTGTATCAGTGGTCAGGAAGCAGGCACACATGGTCAGCGGCTATATATTGTGGCTGTGACACAAACTTGCATCTCTGTTTTTGCTGTTTGTGACATTTTGACATGTGAATCTGACCAATACAAATTCTCTAAAATGACATGATTTTGGAGATCTTTTACATTGACTGGTACTGAAATCTGACATTTTGTATATATGAGGGTTTTGTGACAGTGACAATATACAGTTTGTGGATTCTTGTCCAAAATTAATGTGTTCATCCCATTAAACAGTCACTTTACAAAAAAGATATAAATAAAAATTCAGATGAATATACCTATTCCAGGGTCACACTCCAGGTTCCCTAAGAGGAGCCTTAATATAGATAGAATATATTAAATTTGTCAAATCCCAGTGAACTACTGTAAAACACACACTCCATCCGATCAGCTGCATCTTAAATATGAGAAGTTGATAAAGAAGAGGGCAGAGTTTAGTATCCAGTATTTATACAATGACTTTAAACTTAGAGAATCAAATACTAAATATAAAGTTCATAGGTTTTAGGCATCTTATCGCATTTTTACAAATTAAACATATTATGCTAAACAAAACAAGTGCAGTACTGCACATAGTATTTAATATATAACATGATTTTACACAATTACAATTTACACATATCATTTTACACAATTATGTTTGAATTTAAAAATGAATGTAACTAACTCGTTTGCTGTTGAATTATATGCGAATTCTTTGTTATAAAAGCAAATTTAACTATTTTCTTTCTCTGCTTACACAGGAAACCTGTGTATGTGTAAAACCTCCCCCCGACAACTTGCTGTATTTCAATGAAATACAAAGTTTCTTAAAAAAATCGAAGCATTTTGCATCCCTGCATTTGTAACCTGTTGCCTGTCATATTAGTGTCATTTTAAAACTACAGTACTGAAAACTTACAGTGCTGTTGACTGTCCTACAACTTTGGAAGGCTCTAAGATGCCTAACCACTTTATGCCGGATTAGTGAGGAGCCAGCAGGAGCCATTCTCTCTCGGTCTGGTGAAGCTGGCCTTGTCCTGCTGATGACCCTTTGCCTCCAGTCACCTACTCTTCATCTCCCTGCCTAAATCAGCCTAACTCAGAGTGCAGCTCTAATGCTGAAGCATAGATCACCCAGACAGAAAGGAGCGGCTTGATCAGGACCCAGGTGAGCACATTGTGCAGGTTTGCAGTCATGGCCTGAAGGTTACTGGGAGGTGAGTTCCTGTAAAGGGAGAGCACACATGCTCCCCTAACTCACAACTGGCTAATGGAGATATTTTATTTTATTTATTTATTTTTTTGAAAAAAGTTCATTTTTCCAATCTGAGGGAAAATGAGATTGACTGAGCCGAGGCTGTGTTGTTCAGACAAATCCAAGCTAGAACAACAAGGCACCACTTTGAGTGGCCATCAACTAATAATGGTTGTTAAATCATTAAATATTATATTTTACACATCTCAGCCACATATGGCTCGTGTGCTACATTCATCATCTTCATCAAATCATCATGGGTGTTATATTGTGGTCTTTCTTTGCTTCTTGTTATTACAAGTAATATATAAACAAACAGGTAAAACACTCTTATTATTAAACAATGCTTCATAAGGCAGTAATTAATAATATCATTAATCATCATAAACACTATTAATTAATAGATTAATAACAGAGTTTAAGAGTTGCTGCAGTGAATCAAGCGATTCCTTATTTATCTAAGCTGTTTTTCCCCTTAGTTTCACACTAGCATTACCTACTCGGCTGGCAGGTGTTTTCATTCAGAGCTTCAAAGGTGCAGCTTGTTTCTTTCTCAGCAACTCACACACGATAAAATGACAGGATATCTGATGGGTACTCCTCATGAAC
Organism: Acestrorhynchus altus; assembly: GCA_034509495.1. Lineage (NCBI taxonomy): Eukaryota > Metazoa > Chordata > Actinopteri > Characiformes > Acestrorhynchidae > Acestrorhynchus > Acestrorhynchus altus. Next base: position 32,139,310 of record CM067504.1, on the reverse strand, counting down.
TCTAATGCCATATGCCTCTCCTGTTGAATTACCCGAGACTCAATTGTACATGTTTGTATGCCTTTCCCCATTAGCCTTGACACTTTAATAGCCTCTAAATTGCTTCCAGAGTCAAGTTTATAGGTGAGTGCAACACACAGTTTACAATTTACGGTTGGATTAAGCATGTCCGGTATTCATTTTACAGTCTACTCATGCACAGACACAGATAGCTGTTCTTTGGCGCGACTCAGTGCACTTGCAAAAAGGCTGTAGTCTACTCGAGTTAGCAGATAGGGAAATGTGTTACATCACAGGGTGAAAATCAAGTCCACTTGGTGTGCGATACGGTAGTTTGGAAGACTGTAATCCTGTGAGAGTTGGGCAATGTCCTCTCTCTCTCTCTCTCTCTCTCTCTCTCTCTCTCTCTCGCTCTCTCTCTCTCCCTCACTTTCTACTGGCAGGCTTGATCACAGATGGCATCCCCCATGATCATGGCAACAATCGTCATGTGATCAGTCTTCCTGATTAGCATCCCTGCCGTAGGCCTCGTGCAAACAAGCGTCTGTTGCTCACACATCACTGGCAGTGAGAGCACTGCTGCTATCATGAGGACCAAACACCAAGTTCTCTTCCAGGTTCATCTGAGTTCAGCTCCAAGGATGAGCTTTCTGGTCAGTTGAGAAGAATGCATCCTCATTTCAATTTGATATTGACTCAGTCCGAAAGTAAAACAGCTGCTAAAAATCAAGGTAGGACTTCAAAACTGAATTTTCAGCTCAGAAAATACTGCACCTGCGAGCATTTTGGTCTCTTTTGCTCTAAAACCTGCGAATGCTTAAATGTCAGAGGTGAGAGCAGTCCACCATCCAGCGCATAGCCATTCAGGAGCGCAACCCACACACCAGAAACACCAGTGTAAATGAGGAGATTCATTTGATGAGCTTGTTATAAAAGTTATTTACCAGTTTAAAGGCTGTTCAGACTCATCCATCTCATGGGGTGGGATGGCTTTCCCAAAACATCCATAATGCTCATACTTAAGAACATTCTTAAAAACCCTTCATAATGAATGCATTGTTTTAGAGTATTTTCACCCATTACTCACTAAGTACTTCTTAACTTGAACTTCACGTGCATCTAATTAGGGGTGCAATGAATAAAAAAGGCATTGAATATATTCATTATTGAACTAAAGTATGAACAAAGTCATTCAGAGTGGCTTGGTGTTTCTCAAATGACCCTTTATTAGTAAATTGCAATTACACACAGATACATCCTACCTCAAAAGCACAAATGTGGACTGAAGACGAGACCAAGGAACACCAAAACCCAGGTTTTACTTCCACGCAAGGCAACTCCAGAAACACCTGGTTAACAGACTGCTTACAGCTGGGATCACTAATGACAAGGTGGAACTAGGGAGGGGATGTGGGATCAGGCAAGGAGCCCAAACAAAAACAAGTTGAGATGGGACAGAGTAGTGAAGTAGACTGGGGTAGGAACTCTATACACCCTGTTCTGGAGAAACATCTAAGTCAGAGCAGTTTACAGTGGTGGTGAATGGAATCTGAAGAGTTTAAGACCTCTAAATGCTCCCTCACAGAAGATTATTATACCAAAAGGTTGTGTGTACACTAGGGCTTGGTGATATATCAATATTTATAGCTATATTGGGATATAAACAGAGCAAGATATGGGCTGTATGAGGCAAAATTGTTTATATTGAATTTTAAAGTGTTTTAATAATGTTCTGATTTAATCTTGTGGAAAACCTTTCCTGCTCCCTCCTGGATGTCTAATACACTGTTTTAGCAGTGAGAGGTTTAGGTATAAAATGCATTTTTTAATTAATTTATGCTGCTGAGATGCAAGGTGTGTAGTCAAAAATAGTCACAAGTTAACTACATTTCATTTTTGTTTGTTTTTTTTTTTCACTATTTTACCATCATCAACGTTCCACATGAAGCTCAGGAGACACATGTGTGTTACCTGGTCGGATTTACCATGTTAACCCAGACAGACAGTGTTTTAGGCTTTCTTTCTTCCACTGCTCAATCACTTGTACCCTTGACATGCTGAAAATGAAGAGTCCTGTTGAAACCCATTTTAATCATGTTACCCCAGAAATCAATAAGCCATTTCCCCCAGGGGTCGGACTCAACAAAGCCCCAGAGGTATTTTGAGTGTGTACACAAGCCGATTGAGTGTGGCGAACAAACACACGAACAAACAGAGTCACAGAGACAAATTCATTAAAATAACCATCCAGTCTTTCATGTGAATGAGCATGCATAGCAACCTAACCCTGCGAAACCTCCTGTGCGTGCACTTACAGCTCAATGCCATCTGAGTGGGGTTAGCGCTTTAGACCACTGAGAGCCAGGGCAAAAGAAAAAAAAAAAAAGACACAGCTCAAAATTGAAGTGGTTCAATAGTAATTTAATGGAGCAGCCCAGCAGGCATTGTGCTGTGTGGATCATCACCATCATCTTTCCCACCTGCCAGCAGACGAGAGCACTCCAGGCAGAATGAGCACAAACCGTAACGCCAACAAGCACCTCCAGTGCTGCAAAATCAGATTCCCAACAAGTGAGATTAATGGTTCTGGGAAGAGTCCATATCTTGCCTTCTCCTCCTCCTTCTCTCACTCCTCCTCCTTCCTCTATAATGAGATAAAACGCAGGCTAATTCTGGATAGCAAGCCCTGGATACCAAGATTGAGCTGATGCCTTTTAAGGATAGATGAGGCTGAAGCTGAGTCTGGAGTCCTTGTGTCTGCACAAGGCTGGAGGTCAGGCTTGTTTTAAGGGGCATGTTATGCAGTAATAAAGCTCCTAATCCAGCAATGGAAAAGTGCATAACGCATCAGGGATCAGCTTTGCTTGAGCAAATTCCTCCACTGGAATGATGAAAGGTCCTCCACACTTGAAGGAGAAAACAAGGTGTGTGAATTGGCATTCAACTCACAACCGCACCAGGCTGAGGAACACTCTGAGTTGAGAATGCTGGATGAATATAAGTGTGTAATGCATGTGTGTGTGTGTGTGTGTGTGTGTGTGTGTGTGTGTTCCTAGGAAAGAGCACTCACTCAGGCAGCAATAAGCATTCTTCAGATGAGTCAATGTTGTGAAAGTGCAAGAATATTGTATGAATGATTGCTCACCCCTTGCAGCAGTAAACAGCACTTTATGAACTGTTATCACACATGCATGTAATAGGATACTCCGAGTGAAACAATCAATTACCGCTTACATTTGACACGTATAAATCGTGTTACTGTTCCCATCATTTTAAAAGAAATGAAAACAAGCACTTTTCAGCTATAAAGGTCCTTGCTTGTGGGAAAGACATGCTCTTATTGTTCTCAGAAAGCTGCAGTTTTTCCCGCCCCACAGCTAATTACGAGATGCCAGGTAGTGGAGCCCCCGCAGGCGGTGTTTTATAAGGTGTTTTGGGAAATTGCATTACTATGCAAATGTCCCTGCTGGCTTTGTACGATTGATTGTGTCAGTTAATTACTTGCTACCTGCAATAGTACCGTATCGCACGAAGTTTCAGCTTGGAATACTGAGTGGGAAAGGTTCTACAGCAGCATTTACCACAAACAGGTGAACTCGGGCTTATAGAGGCCTTGTAGGCTTCAGTTGTTATGATCTTGAATATTAAAAATAATATATAAAAAAAAATCTCAAAAAATACCTCGAAGTTTATTTGTCCCATATATGGTGCAACTAGCATTAAAATATTTTGATAACTTACTGATCCGATGAAACACTAAGATAAAATAAGGATACGATATAGAGATAGATGCCAAAAAACATATAAAAAAACATACATGCTACAGGCGTAATGGTACACAAAGTCATAGCTCGGTACACATTACAGTTCGGAACTCATGGTTCAATATGATTTACAGTGATGGAGAAAAAGCATCAAAAAAGAGTTTCTTTTCATTTCCTTTATTTCATATCTGGTATATGTATCACTGCAGACGGGGGAATTGTGTCTGACCTGAGTTCAGCTACAGGGAGCGGTGCAGCATATTTGGAGTTCCAAACCGACCATCTGATAGAATGTTTCGATACACACCATCAAAAAATGGACCATTCTTTTCACTGCAAGTTTGTTTTTTAAAGTAAATTGTCAACTTTTCAAGTCAGATTTCGTGACTCAGTGTGACTTTTTACACACTCACCCTTTTTCTATAACAAGTCAAATATTAATTTGCCAAACTGTCATCACTTTACTGGGCCCCAACAGAGTCTGGCAGCCTTTTTCAAAAAGTAATTACTTAATAATGTATGAATGATTTAATGAAAATAGCTAGTATAACTAGTGAATGTATTAATCTACTAAGCAGTGTGTGAACAACAGTTTTAATAGAAACGTGTGTAGCAAGATAAGTAGCTTTTGTGTTTAGTTAGAAGCAATGGGCTTTATTCTACATTTATTCTTGAGAGACGTGCAAACAAAAAGTCTACTTTAGATTCATGGTGTGTTTTAAAAGTGCAGGACTGTTCACAGCTCAGTTCTTCTAATGATGATTCATATTGTCCTTATAGACTGAACAAATCATGAATAAGAGAATACTGGTGAATGTCAGAATCTTCCGGAAAACTGTTCCAGGAATTTCACTGTGTCAGAAGATTTGGTGAATATGGCCATATTTTCTGTTTGAAGCATACTAATCTACAGAACTAGTGATTAAATATGGATAAAAACATTACTAGTAGAATAACATGGTTCAGAGGTTACTGACACACATGTGAGAATGCCAAACAGAGCTGCTCCTGTCCCTGTAGAGACATATTGCCAATAGAATATGACTCTCTTTAAGGAGCACAAAAACATGAACCTACTGAGCAGTGGAATTGTGTTCTCTGGAATGATGGGGCTTCATACATTACTTCTGGGATGAGTTGGGGAGGTGGGGATTAGTTGGGGTGGTCATCAGCCAACACCCTGACCTCATGAATGCTCTTGTTGCTGAATGCAATCAGATTCTCACAGCAGTGTTCCAAAATCTAGTAGAAAGGCTTCCATGGACAGAAGAGACAGGTACTCTAATTCATGAGTTAGGGACAGTTGTCCCAATACTTTTGTGAATATAGTAACTGTGTTAGTTAGTATAGGTAGCTATAATAAGTCTTCTTCTTTCGGCTGCTTCCTTTAGGGGTCGCCACAGCAGATCATCTGCCTCCATCTTGCCCTATCCCCTGCCTCCTCCACTGTTACACCAACCATCTCCATGTCCACCTTCACTACATCCATAAACCTTCTCTGAGGTCTTCCTTTAGCTACTTTGCACAAGTAAATATGTTATAAAGCAGACTGTAGTGATCATTTTATTTTTTAATACAAATTATAGCCTCCCTCCTTCAAAAATTAGATTCAAAATCTAGCTGTGAACAAACTCCACAGGCGCTATCATCATACGTAATCTTTAATCATGTAGAGCAGCCCATGTTTTTTTTTTTTTGCATATTCACTCCATCAGAATATACAAGACTGCCCTCCTATCTCCAGATGAGATGAGCCCCCACTGCTATGAGCCACAGTGACGAGGTCTGCTGAAAACGGCTTAATTAGATCTGGAGAAAAAAAGAGCTGATGTTCCCACATCAAATGGGTACATGGTGGAGGTAAGGTGGACTGGACACTCCTTGTTGATTGTGCTTGATGTACCATAGCCTACCAACCTTGATAATGATCACCAGGGCTGTCGTTCTTCCATGGTAGCCAGCTTCTAATCACAAATTCTGCACCAGGCATTTTTCTCTTATCAGCCGATATTTTAAACGGCATCACATCACCATCTTGCAATGCCTTTTGTTTACAGCTGTTTCAGGTGGTGTGTCTGTAAATGTCTGTTTATCTCTTAAATAAATGATGTCAAAGACTACAGCAGCAGTGAAACTGCATTCCACACTATGATAGTAAACTTTAATTTGTTTATCCATTATTCCCTTGTGTGTTGAACCTTGGACAGAGGTTGGGTGGTTGGTCTGGTGTTTACACGCTGCACTACAGTAGCTGACAGACTCATGCTCACCTCAGACAGCACATCAAGCTAGGGCTGGGCAATATATTGACATTTATATCAATATTGGGATATATACAGAGCAGGACATGGGCTGAAGCAATATTGTTTATATCGAGTTTTAAAGTTTTATGTAACATACTTTTTCAATCTTGCAGAAGCCTTTTTTCTGCCCCCTGCTCTCAGCTCCTCCTCTGTTCTGCTCCTCTCCACCCCCATTTTTTGCTCTCATGTATACACTATGGAGGGGGCATAAGACTTACATATATAAAGAACAAATGTTTAACATATGTTTAAATAGAATAGAAAATTGGGGTGTCCTTTTTCACATTATATACTGAAGGTATAACGTATATCGTCATTCAGGATCTGATTTTTTTGTCCATATATAAAAATACATGCAAGTAAACACAATTGACAATATTGAGGCATAAACAATGTTCATACCCATTCAAGACATATCCATTTATTGTACAATAAGGTGATCATGTAATTACCATGACAGGCTTATGTACATGAAGTGGGGCTCTTATAAAATTCTGAATTTAGCTAATGATCATTTTCATTACGGATTATCTGATGATTATTTTCTACATTAGTCGACCGATTGTTTTTTAAAACTCAGAAAATAATGATGGGATCCTCTGTTCAATTGCATATATATATATTTTTTTTAAATACCAGAGGTAAACAAATGTTCACAGTACAATAACCATCAATTTTAATACCATCCTGTATCTAAAATTGTTCTACTGCTTTAACCCTAGACCAAACCCTGGTATTCTAATAGGCATCACCTCCAGTCCTGATATAAAGTGTGCTGTAGTACTACAAGACACTTCAAAACAGAATGAGACACCACAATAAAACACCCTTTATATGTTTGACTGTTTCAATAGAGTCTTTCCCCCAAATGTAAATCAGCATGAAATCATTTATAGCAGTCTGTATTTCAGGCAGGGCCAGGAAACCTGAGGTGTTCCTAAACGCTGTATGTAACTCTAGTGGCCTTGTTTTACAGTGCCGAGACCCCTATGGGCTCATGATCTGCTATATAGCAGCACCTGCAGTGCACATCTGGTGGCTTTGAACCCAGTGAGCTCAAAGTGCAGGCAGTTTCCTTATATCCACCCTGAGATTTGACCACATACCCCCATAAATGTCCACTTATATATTTTAAGACACTGAGCTGTCCTGTGGCTTTATGGTCCACATGCTGGTTCTCTATTCTCAAACATGAAACCTCTCACCTAAGCTGTTTTATTGGATGACACCAGTACAGATCATGCCAAATTCCACGCTTATTACTTCTAACATTGTGTGCCCACAAAGAATTCATATCCCTGCTTCTATCTCTATTCTGATAGTCAGCATAGCAGAGATAACCTGTACAGATTCAGACAAAGGGAACTCCTCTTGGAGCTCCGTATGTTTAAGAGGCTTGAGTGTGGCACTTGAAAAGACATGTAAGTCTGTATCACACAAGGCATTCGGAAAGTTATCATTCTGAAGGCTTGAAAAGACAGCTGGGGCATTAGAGATCCAAATGAAAAGGGGTTTTAAAGTGGCGTCTTTGTCAACGTTGCATCAAAAGCGGCAGCTGGTAAAGCGAATGGTTTCGCTTTGTGTTTGACAGAGAGTGGGTGAGAGTTTGTTGCGGCGTTGAGATGTACTCATAGGAGGAACCCTCGTGAGAAGGCCCTTGGAAGATTTCCAACATCAAAAGAATTTTTAACTATGTGCAGGAATTACATGAAGTTATGTTTCCAACTAGACATGCAATTGAAAAATGTCTCTCAGCTGTTTTGCCCGACTGTGTATTGGTCTATATATGGTCTGTAGATCTCTTTTGCATGGGATTTAAAATGTTTTGTTGGTTCTGCAATGACTCTAATCTGTGAGAACATGTGAGACCCATTTTGTATAGCTAGACTTTTGTGTAGTTGGTGTAACAATTCACAAAATTCTGAATTCCCTTCAATACAGACTAATTCAGGCAGTGGGTGAAAATATACACAAATCAGCCTTAACATTAACAATGTGTGAGTCCACCCCTGCAACCAAAATCACGATTCGGTCAGTGTCTGGCATGAAGACATTAGCAACAGATGCTTTGAGTCCTGTAAGTTTTGAGGTGTCAATGATTCTAGGGCACCCATGCAACAAGATTTGATAAAATGCATACATATATGACTAAAATGTACATACTGGCACACACTTATTTTGAACAAAAATTTAAATTCACAAGGAGCTCCCATCCACTGATGATGATGTTTTGCCAAATACACACAAACTAACCTGCCGTGTACTCAAAGAAGAGGGAGAATACATCATTACCACAGCATGGTGCTTTTCTCCATTATAGAGCTTCAAATAGAGCAATTTATGAATATACGCTCCTGCTAGTAAGAATTTCACATTCTGTTATAATTATGGTTAAGGTTAAGGTAGTGGTTAGGTTTAGGTTTATAAAATTACACTGGTTGCTTTTAAATGTTCTCTGTTCAAATATATTTAGTACACATTGTACAACTTTCAGACATGTATGTACAAATTGACGATCTGCCTGATGTTCTTTACTGTTCACATCATCATTTTCTCTGCTTCAACATATCAATTTCAGTAACTGACTGTTCACTGGATGCCTAAAATCCAGTTTTTGACAGGTGCCATTGGAACCAGATCATCAATGGTATTTACTTCCTCTGGCAGCATGTGTCCTGTTTCTGGATAGATCTGTTATAGGATTAGAACCATTTCATTCTTTGTTTCCCTCTAATCTTAGATATTCATCAATACCAATAATCTGTATCAAACATCCTTTTTATATGATAAGGAACATCCAGTGAAATAATCATTCAGAAGTGTTTTTTGGAAAAAAAAGCATTTAATTGTAAATTATTCATTGAGCCCACCAGTAAAAAGAGAATAAAAATGAAGAACCTCCACCGGCAGCCCTAAAGAACATCCGGAGTCTGTTCCACCTCAGGCTCCAATTTGATGATTAGACTGTACTTTCTGCCAAAACATTGTGTCCTAGCCAAAACCCTGTATTCATTATTTATGCCTTACCTTTAGGAAAGTGAGCAGAATTCAAATGGAAAGCAGTTGCAATCAATTTAATTACTACAAAGTTCAGGAGCATCATTTGGCGCTACCCTCTTGAACTATGATGTCAGCTGAAGCAAGAGGGGATTGAATTAGAGAGTGCTGAACATGTGTGATGGATGACGGTCTGAGGGTTAAAGAGGTGCTAGGGCAGAGTGGGGTCAGCGAGATGACTGTCAGCATGCATACTGTAGACTAGAGAATGGAAGTTAATGATACGCTGGGGAGATTTGCAAGGGTTTGCTTGAAGGACACCAATGATCTAACTCCAATATTGGTATGTGTCTGTGCAGCCTGTGCTAAACGGGCCAGTATTAGCTGCCCTAGTTTGAAGTGTGAGCTGGGGACGATATAGTCTCATTGGATTTACATTTGCTTAATCATGAAATTATACCAGCACTGGTCATTAGGTCTGCATACCATTAACACTGACCTTCCATTTGCAGAAATGAGAGGACACATCCTGGTGAAATGACTCTTAAATATATATATATATATATTGGATATTGCAGGAAGAGAGCCATACTGTACATGATTGATGACATTTTACACATTTCAAATACAGCAGATTGATGTTAAGAAAGATGCACTTTGTGAAATATAAACTATAAACCCAATATTTTGGACACCTTTTCTAATTAATGCATTCAGCTACATTAACTTGCACACATTGCTGACACAAATGCAAATGCACACACATAGACCCTGTAGGGAAGTACTGCGAGCAGAACAATAGCTGTTCCTATCTACTTGCTGTGGTATTCCTGGTGGCTACTTCCATTTTTTGAAGTGGTTAGTAGATGGGTGGAAGTGTTGCTAGGTGGTTGGTAAATGGTTGCTAAGGTATTGTACAATAAAAAATTGAAGTATGACAAAATTAAGTATCACATTAATATAAGTAGAAATGTGAATATCAGTGGCATTTTGGGGCAAGGGATTTGGTTTCCTCCTACATTCCAAAAACAAGGATATCAGGTGAATTGGGTATGGTAAATTGCCCTGGTATATGTAGGTGTGTATGTATGTATGTGACTGAATGTATGTCATATGTCAGATATGGATTGTCACACAGTCCTGTGTGAACCCCTCCTAGATCTTGAGTTCTCCAGGTAGACAGTTGTTTCTGGTACAGAGCACACTGGTACACGATTGGCTGCCTTTTCTTGCCAGTGCTGATTGTAAAGTGTCCTTGGGTATCTAGAAATGTGCTATATAAGTGTAAATTTACTCATTCATTCATAAGTAAAAAAACTGGCCATTTTTTAGAAAAAAGACAAAAATCCTTGTGAAACTACACTGCAAATAGTGAGAAACCTTGAGTAGCTTATGATGTTCATCAATATGACTGTGCATTGTGACAGAAATCAACAAATGGCTCTGAGGCTAAAAGAGAAAAGAACTGTCTGTGATAGGAACTGACGATTGCAGACCAAAGGAGACTGGAGCTACGAATGTTAAGCATGTGTTTTCAAAAGCTTACTATTTTTGTGATGAAGACATCAAATCTTATGAAAAAGTCTATAATGTGTTTTATATAAACAAGCTTAAAATGGTTTCATTACAAACGCATGGAATACTGTCTACTGTCTACTATGGGACCTAGTATAAACAGGTGTTTGTCTTTCCAAATCATGTCCAATAAACTGGATTTACCACAAGTGTACTTCAGTCAAGCTGTAGAAAATGCACTGTACATATAGTAATAAATAAATGAAAAAGGATTGGTTCAGTTCATGTTACTGGGTTCAAAATTCAATATTCTCCCAATATTCTGAAAACAATTTTACACAAAATCTTATTTAGTTACCTAAATAAATAAATAAATAAATAAATCCCTGAATATCTTATCTTTCTACAATTTCTACAGTGATAGAGCTCTCTCGGATTTCTCCCAGGACGTTCCATCCAAATGCCAGAAGAGATGGATGGGTCTTCTTCTGACAGTGCTTTTGTTGAACTGAACTCGTATCTATTGGTTGTGTACAGCTGAGCAATCACGCTGGCTGTTGTTTGAATAGCGAGCACACACACATTGTATACCCCTGACAAAGACTTCAAAGATGAGAAGAAGTAGACAAGACAAAAGACTGGCAGGCAGTGCCTTGTAACCCATGCTGCAATACACGCTGCTATGGAGGAGCATCTTCATGTGGTAACAAAGGGAGCGTATTATTGTGGACTGATGGAAAAGCCAACCAAAACTCATAGAAGTATGTGTAACAGATTGTTTGCTTGTGTCCAGATACTCAAACAGCGTGCTGGGTCAGCGTCTATCCTAGAGGTCAATGAAGCTTGTACCTCGCAGCTGTTACCCAGAATGTTAGATTTGGTAGGCAGGCCACGCCCTGTACCGGTTGCTTTTGACTTTTAGATTTTTAAATTCAACATCAGAAGATACAAATGTGCCAAAAACACTGGTGCAGTCAGTCTCAAGAGAAAGTAGGAGGGAAACAATATAGAAGAAAAGAATTTGATGGCAAAAGAAAATAGGTTATGTCCCCAGATAGCACTCATGAAAATTCATTTATGCTAAAAGAGTAATATTCATGATTTTCACCTTATTGAAAAAAAGACATTTTACTCAAAATAACTGCCTGTTGAGGTAAATACAATGTTTAGAGTATTTTCCCAAATTCTCTCACATGTTAACCCACAGAAATTGAGCCTCCTGCTGCTCGTGTGAAGAAAAAGAACACGATTAATCTTGCTGAGACTGCTTCTTTTCAAGAAATGTGACAAGGGGACAACCCTCCCCATACACCCACCCACCCCACCCAACCAACCATGTCTGGGTGAAGTCAGAATTTCATTTTTGTTGTCTCAGGAAAATGCAGTTCATTTGATTTGGGGCAAGAAAACAATAGATTGTGTTGTGGGTTACCTTTATATTCCAGAAACAAACACAGCACTTTAACTGTAGCAGCTGAAATGCCATAAGAGAAAATCATATTTACACACACACACACACACACACACACACACACACACAAACACCTAAAACCCAGGTCCCAGGAGACATATCCAGGTCTTCTTATCACACTTTTCCACTGTGGGCATATCTTGTGTCCAAGTCTACCATTTCCAATGCAGGAAATTACATGGATGCTATAGTGTTGCTAAGTAACTCCTATATGGGTCATATAGTGTCGCTGGGTTGCTAGGTAGTTAGGTGGTTCTTATGGTGTCTTCAGATGCCTACACTTCAGCTATATAAATGCATGTATAAATCATACAGAGCAATATGAAAGAGCATAGAGGTTAAATGTACCAAGTCTGTGAGGGGCAGCAGTAGCAGGTTATGTCAATATCCAAAAAATACCACTGCGGTCTCTGAAATGTTATAATGAAAAATGTGGCCATATTGAATACACACACAGACAGACACACTTCCATTTCTAGGTCCTCCTGTTCTACAGGGTAGTTGCCATTTGCTACCACAAACCGTTCAAACAGAAGCTTTGATGTCTTGTATCAATGAGTCTCCCAACCATTTCTAATGTAAGAAATTAGATTCTGGTCGGAATCTCACTCTTTGAAGGTAAAGGACATCCTGCTAAGCTCATTTTTATGAAGAGCTGGAAGGGCAAGACTGAATCTGGGCCAACAGAAGTGAAGCACTCAGTCTGTGGATTTCATCCTGAAAGAGTCAGACGAGTCAGACTTGACCTCGCAAAGCCTCAGATAAGGACGTAATTGCTTTGGCTTTCCCCTGCCGTGACTGCGCACTGCTCGCTCATTAGTGTGCAAGGCAGCATGTCTCCTGACTACAGAGTGTGAGAGAACTCGGTGACAAACTGGTACCTGCGATTCAGCTTCCGTCTTCAGGAACACCCTCCAGTCAAAACAAAAGTAGCAGTGGTGGTGGCACAGGTCTGGTTGTACTGGAGACACAGTGGCCATAACAGAGTGACAGATTCCTCATTTAAAGTAAATATGCAAGTGGAGTAAATGGACATAAATTAAATGAGTTAATAAGCATGTCCTGATTTGATCTTCTACTTGACTTCACTATATTCCCAAATGTTTGTGGACACCCCTTCTAATCAATTCAGCTACTCTGAATTGCACCCATTGCTGACACAGATGTGCACATACACATAAAACCTGTCTAGTCTCCATAGAGAAGTCATATAATAGGACTCTGGAGCAGATAAACATGAACGTATTGGCAACCTGCCTAACATCAGGTGCGGGATAGAGGGGTATAAAGCCCTTTAGCATGGAGCTGTGGAGCAGTGAAGATGTGCTCCCTGGAATGAAAAGGACCTTTGATGAATAGGTTCTGTAACCGTTTAATGGTTCTTCACACTCACATTTCTTTACAAAACCTGATTCTTTATGTAACCAAAGTTGTGCTCAGACATTAAAAACAACTGTTTAAAAATAAAAGCTTTATGCTTTGCTGGTTTCTGGTCTCTGGTTAAGACCCAGATAATCCTATGACCAACCAGTGGATCTAAATGTTTATCACACTTCTCTACACTTGTTTGCACTGTAGCCCCTGTCATTTCTGAATAATAATATATAAGGTATAATGTAGTTCAGACATAAATGCAGTGTTAGTAGTAACTCAAAATCACATACCCATCACATTACAGCAATTAGAACCTTAAATTAATTGATCTCCTGTATATTATTCCCTGTGACATGTCCTATAGAGTGGGCTTGACCTAACTAACTAAATAAATAAACTCATTAATACTTAACAAGCTTGTATGATACTAGCATGTATAATACTTGGAAACTGCACACAGTGCTTGAGAAATGCAGTATAGTAAGATGTAATGTTGTCTACAGACCTCACCCTGAAAGTTACTGAAAAGGCTTTAAGCATGTCTGCAGAAGCTCGTCATTGTCCAAACAAGTGGGGACTAACACCAGACCCCACACTGCTCCAGGAAACCCATCTGTCTTTTTTTTTTTTGTCCTAAAGACACATTCATGTTTTCCACAGCTCAAAGATGGCACACGCAAGAAGCCACTGAGGCAACCTCGACCATATCGTGACATGGGAACCTCCATAAAAAAAGGAGTAGGGGCATTTGCATTTTGGAAGGCACTGAATGAAAGTACTTGTTCGTCTTCCTGTGCCTCCATGAAAGACCCCATTAAACGAGACGTTTATAGATCCCTCTGTTTTGCTCATATTAAAAGCTGTGTCTCGGCAGAGCGAGTTGAAGGGTTAGTTCAAGCTTTCTTTGGTGGCTGTTTAACTAGAAGTGGGAATGTTATGCATTTCAGAAGTTTCACTTTCCCTCACTTTTGGTTCATCAGTCAGCTGCAGTATTTGGCAGGAGGCTGGAGGTGTCTTGGAAACGCGGGCTTTATCTTAAAATTATGAGGGGAAAGTAACAAGAGGAGTGCACAAACACACTTCCTGGGAGTTTATCTGAATGCAAATGCCAGATCTCTCACCACCTCTAAAGACTTCTCATTTATTGCTCTGAGGATGAGGCCCGCTCTCATGTCTGCTAGGGCTAAGTGGAATCAGATGTCAGATGAAGAGTTCATAATCATACTTCATTAAGGTTCATTTTGGAGTACAGTCGCATTTAACACAGATCAGTGGAGGGCATGAAATAGATTTCTTCTAGAACTAAATCATTAGGTAGGATACTGTTCAGGGTTTCTTACTTCTTTGTGGAAATGTCCTGTCTTCAAACTTTCTGCTCCAATTCCACCCCCTCATCATCTGCTCTACTTGAACCTTGTTAATGTTTAGCATAGCCTGGTGAGGTGGCCTCCAGCCTTGCTCCTGGAGAGCTACCATCCCACAGGCTCTGGATCCAGCCTGAATCCACCCTATCTGATCCAACTAATTACTCCTTTTCAGAAGTCCTTGATTGGCTGAATGGGTCTGAATGGGGTGTGTTACTTTTGGGTTGGAGCTGACGCCTACAGGAAAGTAACTCTTCAGGAGGAGGATTGAACAGACCACTGTTCTTGTGCCTTCTGGCTCTGACCTTTGCCTTAATTTACACGACGTTTTGTCTTCTTTGCTAACTCTAGCAAGGAGTGCCCATATTTTCTGTCTTTGGGGTTAAAAGTACAATCATTGGGGTGTGCCGAGGGTCAAAAAGCAGGCAGGTTTCAAGTCATTCTTGAGTGTGCACTTTACAAAATTACTAGTGCAGTCAATCTCACACACAGCCACTTGCACGCAGGCACGCACTAACACACACACACACACACACACACACACACACACACACACACACCTCTCCTACTTTGCTTAACCCCTACATTTATCAAAAGTAGTTGAAGCTGAATATTGAGGTTATTTTTTCAGCCATGATTTGTGCTACAGAGCCACACCAGGAGTCTTTTGACCCAACCTCTTTTGTCTACACTCCTTCTGAGTTCTGGAGAAACAGCCACTGCTTTGACCTATGAGTGGTTCATTGTTTGTTTTGTGGAAGAACACCACGTCTACCCAAACAGCAGTTAGCTAGCATACATGCATTGCTTAGTGTTTCATTGACCTCGTCTTACCTTACTACCATGGCGTTTTGCAACGGCTACTTGAATTAGAATATTCTAATCCAAAATTCATCAAACCTACACTGAGGTATTGTAATTAAGTACTCATATAGTACATAGTATAAAGATTTTTAGTATAACAGCTGTAGATTTCAGTTATGGGCAAACCTCAGGCTCTTTTAGGCCTTTAGAGAAGAAGTAATCATTTTAGAGAACAGAAAAAAATACAAATAGATCATTTTTATTTTGATTTAACAGCTCATTTTTATTTAATAGAACCATCATCCCTGTTGCATTCAAGTTCTGTAGTTAAGCTAATCTAATACTATCCAATTGATACTGACAAATTATTGTCAGCCCTTCAAAAGTTAACCAAAAAAAACCCCTCTTTAATTAACGTTTCACAAAACCACATAGTTTAACACAGTTTAATGTGAAATCCCGGAAGATTCAATTCAAGTAACAGGAATATAGTGCAATGCAGTGTTTAGGATGTGAAGTTAGTTTTTGCTCTTCTCTCACTTGTACACAGCCAATAAAGTGAACAGATATATTAAATGGCAAAAACAACAATGAACAAGAATTGACTCGTTTGGGATTCCATGTTAAACTGTGTTAAACTACGCAGTTTTGTAACCGATGGTGCAACATTATGTTACCACACAAGTGGAGTGGTGCAGATATTACTTTTAACATGGAGCGATGAAGACACAGAACTGATGGAGCAGTTATGCTGCTGTCTGAGAAAGCGCTCCAGGATGCTTGCGCTTCAATTGCTCATGCATAGCAGTACTGCTGTGATAAGCCATTTCCACTTTGCAGAGCTTACAGAGAGCACAATGTTGGATATCTGCGCAAAAATACTCCCCATGGGCAAGTTTAGACAATGACATCGATCACTTCAACAAGTTGCCCCCAGCCCTGTGACTCTTTACTGAAACTTCATGATGAAACTGCAACATTGAAGCTCGCACTGGTTAATATCAGTTGTGATAATCAAATACAGCAAAACTAGCAATCAATTACAAGCTTCAAATGCCATAAAAGTGTATTGAAGTATCCCCATACTATGAAAAATCCCATTGGGTTGCCAGCAAATATTAACATTATCTTAGAGATGGGCTTCTTCTCAAACAAGAAATTAAGGCCTTACACCGTTTTCTGGCTTGTCTTACAGACTGAACTCAAAAGAACTGGAAGAAAATTGATAATAAAATTGATTGATGGTGATTTTTGTTTCATTTTTATCTGTGTTGGAAAAGAATAAAACAAACTCACCTACACTTTTGAGCCTCTTTTCCAACACTGCTCTTAGCCTGGGTGAGAATTACATGGTCCAAACTCAAGCTGAGTAAAGTGTGTTAACATTAACATTAACTAGATCAGGTGTCTGTCTGCAAGAGGTGCCATGGAAATGATTAAAGTGCTGAGAAAGATGAGTGCATAATTAACCACAGAGCAAGTTTCCATGCCCTGGAGTCACTTTTTATTTCTTTCAATATGACGTACCACTGTCTCCACCAAACTTCCAGCTTCACACCAGACGGATGTGCGGTGTCACTTTGTAGCTCTTAACAGATTTGATCCTAATTCCTTTTTAAGAGCTTTGCACCAAACAGAGCAGAAATCCCCTTCTGCTGTCACTGGCAGTGATAAAGGCTGCCATTGAGCTGAGCTCCAAACCCCTGCTGTGCAGACTCAGCGGGGCATTTGGTCAGTTCAGCGACATATCGCATCCTCAGCCCAACCTCCCCATAGCTATCGGCCAATCACAGTCAGACGGTCATGTCAGCAAAACCACCAAAAACCACATACATAACTGATCAAAGGATGATTCATGTTTCAAGTAAAGCTTAACACTAACCTTTAATAATGCCTTCAGGGTTCAAAACAGCCCAAACTGTCCAAACTCCTCTTTCTCTCTACAGTAGTGACACAGGGGTGTGCTCTATTGGTTATCAATCATATTACCCTCTATTGAGGTCACTAATGAGGTCACTAGGGGAGAGCAAATTGATCAAAGTGACCCAGGACTAGTTATTTGCTGATCCAACAGCCTGTAACAGGGGCTTGATCCATTTAGTTTTGGACACGTTCCACTTTTTTTTTTTTTTTTTTTTTTACTGTTGACAGTGTGGGCCTTGTGGTGTGGAATGTCCACTAGATAAGCAGATTAAACCAGACTGATATGGGGGTCTGTCAGATTTACTGCACCGCAGTTCAACCAGTTACGTTATAGAGACTCTTCACTTGGGAATTCTGTAGCTTAGATATGTTGTATGAATTACTGTTGCTGTTCAGGTTTACTATTTAACTATAATTACACAATTAGTTCACTGATTACTAGGGTATGACCTATACGTCATACGTATGTATATTGGATTTCCAAAATTTTTGCGTCAGGAACATTGCTAGAATCATAACACCTAACAATAAGAACAAAAACCTTATCTTCAAAACTCATAAGCCATAATATTAGGTATCATGGCTGTGTCTGAAACGTAAGAAATGCTGCCTATTCAGGCACAAGGTCACGTCTGAAGTTCAGTAATCAAGCCTTCTATTATGCTGGGTGAATAACATATTAATGGCTAATTATAGCACAGCTAAATGCTCAAATAGAAGTAGTAAGCTGTTGATACCTTGGCAAACTCTGAATGCATTGCTACCTTCATGATTCCATTACAATGACCTTCACCATTAAATTGCCTTTAGAAATTGTAGGTAGCAAGGTATCAAGTCAGCTAGTTATCTCCAGTTTCAGACACGGCCCAAGTGAAGTCGTTTTTTGAAGCTGATTTATTGATGGAGCAAAAAAAAGCGCGCAAGCGTAAGGCACACAAGGCTCACTGATGCTCACCAAGGCCCCACCTCAACCACATGGTACCTTTAGAGGTCTTATGGACCCAATGCTTTGATGGTCAGACCTGATTTTGGCAGCACAAGGTGACCTACACTATATTAGGCAGGTGTTTTTTCACACACACACACACACACACACACACACACACACACACACACACACACACACACACATATATATATATATATATATATATATATATATATATATATATATATATATGAAAGTTTCAGTGTAAGTTCTACCGCAAGACTCAAATGAAAATTTCACAATATTGTGTTTTATCTTCATGTAAACGTTTATGCAGGAACAAGTTATTGCATTATATACAATAACTTATTTCAATAATGAATAAGCTTATTTGTTCATGCTGTTATCTTTCAATTCTAAGGGTTAACATCATTTCAACAAAAAAACATCAGAAAGGAAATACCTTTTCCCTTGATCAGCTGGTATGAGGCCACATCTGTGGTTCACATGGCCGAGTGAGATCATGCATAGTTTGTGCACAGCAGCATTTTATCAAACACAATTTTATTTAACCATCTCTGGATACACATATGGATTTGCTATTAATGTGAGTCTTACGCAGGAAGGAGATCTGCTCAGAACAAAGGATGAGCTGATAGAGAATAAAATGAGGAATGAGCAGATAACAGAGCACAGACTGAGACAAATGAGCCATGCTCTTCCTGTTAGCACAAGCCACAGCTCTCAAAAGACTGGAACCATAGAAACACATTAAATCTGTAATAAGATCAAACCGAACCGCTGGAGATGAATGATAGGGTGGGGACTCCATTAAAAACACACTGTCACCTTTTGACATCCTGTGTTCTGCGTGGCAGAGTGGCTTGTGGATCTGAAGAAAGAAAAGTATTGATCTGCATTGGGTGGGACACTGAGCAGCTCCAGGGTAATTATTATTAATGTCTGGGAGTGAGAAAGAGGGTATCTGAAAGGGCCAAAAGATGATGTATGACATTTGATGAACTGAAAGAGATACTCAAACACTGGGACACAAAAAACAATTGTACAAAGGAATCAGCATTTTTAATTTCTGTCTATTGTGCCTATTATGAAAATTATGTTTATTTTAGAACCAAGTATTAAATTTTAAAAGACAAAGGTCTGAAATGTCCTTTTTTGTGGTAAATGAAATTATTTCTAATGAAATTCATCCCTCAAGGAGAGTATGTAAATTGTTATTATTGTCATTATATGGTATCTTCAAATGGTGAATACCTATTAGATATGATATACAGTTTAATTAAATTATATAACAAATTGTTGCTGTATCTCCAAAATACAAACTTTACAGGAGAAGGAAAATAACTAAATTTAAAATTCTAATAATTTGAGTAATAATTCATGAACTATAAGCAACATTTTTTTTAAAACCAAAAGTTCAACATGTATATATAACACACTTGAAAAAGAAACTACCTACTGATTCTGTCATATCCGTTAAAACACCCACATTAGATAGCATAGCCCACACTGAGTGATGAGGGAGAGGTGGGACCAACCAACCCACCCAGAGAGAGCGAGAGAGAGAGAGAGAGAGAAACAGAACAGTTCCAAGTCCTGAACAAAGAAGACTGTGGCATCACTGGAGAAATTACCTTCAATAAATTAATGAGTTTTAATAAAAGTTTAATCAATTAATCAATTAAACTTTTTAATAAAAGTTGGTGTTGATTATTCTTTTTATTAAATTATCTTTATTCAGTATACCCAGTATACCTGACATGAAATTCAGTGTTTCTTATTCACTGGGAGCAACAAATTCTTTAAAAGAACAGTTTAAATTTGATTAAAAAATATGTAAATCATAAATTTCTCTCCTGCGATAAAACAAATCAGAGTTCTTTTCCATAAATGATGCATCAGCTTATTATTACAGTATATTAGTGCTAATGACCTTGTAAAATATTGGAATTTTACATCATCCAGCACGAGCGTGTTCATCTGCAACTCTCTGAGATAAATAACCCTCTCAATGTTAGATCCAGTACTCGTCTTAAGCTAGGCTGCTTTAATCGATTATCACTATAGAACAGATGGGCTTTGACCAGAAGTCAGAATCAATTACACTTCTAAGTATGGGATATAGCTAAGTTCTCTCACACTCTTTGGAACTACAAGCATTAAATCCAATGGTTATGGATTTGACAGGGTCCATTTGAAACAGGGAGAGCATAACTGGTGAGTGCAATGACTGTCAGCTACCAGCAAAACAGCCTGTTTTGGTTTTTAAAAATCTATATCCACCCCAGCAAGCCATCAGAGACTGAGCAGTATGCAATTGTGATTGCTGTTGGTAAAACAGAAACACTGGGGTAAATGAAATACCACCGGCAAAACACAAACATTTGGGTAAACACTGTTGATTAATGTGCATTGTCCCCATATTGCACCAACTTGCTCCATTTTCAGTACCACAAGCGACAGCTTGATGAATGTAGATCGTCCTATACTGCATCTCCATGTTAATGACGTCGGTGGGCATGTCTCCACAGTCAGCATCTCCAATTCTAAAATGTCGTCAAGGGCAGGCTGGAGAAGCATGCAAGAATGCTTCGCCGTAATTAAGAGTCTGAGGAAAAACTACACAATTACCCAGAGAAGGCCCCCACCCCCCACCTCAAACACAGTCTCAAGTAGTTGTTCCTCCTCTTTTCCAATCTTAACAGCCCACAATCACCATTCTAGCTTTCTCCATCCTAAATGAAGTTGAACATAATAACCCTAAGTAGGTTCTCCCAGACGGAGGTCTAGGATGTATGTTTGACACTAAATGAACAGTGTATTCTTGTAGACAACGTGTTGAATGTGTGAGAAATTGTGATGGTCATATGACTGAACCAGAGCATCTCCAAAATATCAGCTCTCATTAGGTGCTTCTGGTTTTTGCCATAAACACTGAAAATATATGCTTTATGGACAAATGTATTGGGACTCCTGCTCAATTATTGTTTCTTTATCAGTAAAATGACCCTTGCCTCTACTGCCCAGAGAAGACATTCTACTACATTGCTGTGAAGATTTGATTGCATCCAGTCATGAGTGATAGTGAACTTAGGATCATCACCACCTCAGCTCAGCCCCAACCCCTCCTAAAAGTATTAGATGGAGGGCCATCATTCCAGAAAACACGGTTCCCCTGTTCCACAGATCAATGCTGGGAGGCTTTATACACCTCTAGCCCATGCCTCACATTAGCCATGGTACTAAGATTGGCTTCTTACCTATTTTATTACACAACAACCCACATTTATTCCATCTTTTTGTATATCTGAATTGTATGTGATGCATCTGCACTGCAGTTAGTGAAGTGAAATGAAAAAAAAAAACATCTCATCAGCCATAGAACACAATCCCCACAATGAAACATGGTTGTAGCAGCAGTAGCATGGGACTAGGAAAATGATCTGAGTTCAGTGATTTGAGCCTGGGATGGAGGTTCACCTCACGAGAGGACAATAACCCAAAGCATACTGCTAAAGCAACACTTGAATGGTTTAAGGGTAAACGTGTAAATGTATTGAAATGACCAACCAGTGGAAAACTTGAAGAAGCTGGAGCAGTTTTGCCTTGCGGAATGGGCTAAAAATGAGTTCACAGTGACTTATCCAAAGAAACTTGCTGTAAAGTACTCAAAAAAATAATCAAATGTTCAATTTTGTAGGCATGTTCTGTTAATGAAAAGATGCAAACCCTCAAATAATCCATCTTAATGTTCAAAAAGCACTGTATGTTGAAGTTTATCCATTTGAGAGAGCCCTATTCTACTGGCAGTACTTCTCTACAGGGGTTACACGGGCTGCAGTAATTCAAAAGGGTGTCCTCAAATATTTGGACACAGTGTATTATCTGCATGGAATAAAGACATATTACATAAATCCTTCAGTATAGTCTGGTAGCATGGTTCCTGATGGAATCAAAAGTGGTTCTTCATTGGTGCCACTCAAATAACCATTTGTAGCACCTATATTTTTCAGAACACCTGCTCAGATATTTCAATTTTTTCAACTATTCAAATATTTCATCTGTGTTCTGAATCTCGAAAATCATTGAATACTACTTACAATTTCAAATGTTTTACTAGGTAAATGAGTATTTCAATTACAACTACCACCTTCTTACTTTGCTGGTGAGTTTTCTAGAATATAGCATGTTCACACAAATGTCCCATGGCCAATAATTCATGCTCCTGCATTTTCCTTGGTCTCCAATGAGCCTATGTAAACTGCAGATACAGCAGAACACTGATATTGTAGTCTCTGGGCCTCTGGTCCTTAATGGTGGCTTTTTAACAATGGAGGGAGTGGTGTTCCCCCACCCGACTCATGGGCTTCCAATGTTGCTGATTGTGCTGTCTGTCTTCATTCAAGCCTCTAGGAACAAGCTAAATGTCCCTGCACTGGCTGCACTATTATTTTCCTCTTTATCTGAGGGTCTCACAGCTCAACTCCTAGCTGAGATCATATTGATGTTGCAGCATTTTTTTGTTTTGTTTTTTTAACATATAGCATGATTTACACTGTCCAGCGATTGGCACCCTTTAAGTGATAAAGTGTTCTCCACATCCAGTTAGTGTACATTGATTTCGCATGTTAATTAGTTAGCCTGAGCATCTAACAGATTAACTGATGAACAGGGATTCGCTAAAAGTACTGAATCACTAAAGGCTGCACATCAGAAATCAGACTGACTGATTATACTGCAGCTGTGATCTTGTCTAAATGCAAAATTTGGTCTCTCTTTCTCTCCTTTATCATTGTCCCATGAAAAGGCTTCTTTCATAGCACTTGCCAAATACCACTATCTAGCTGCATGCTTCAAATCCATTTCCTGCCTAGGTTTGCCCTTTAATATATGTCGATACGAAAGAAGAACAGGGGCATTGTTTATTACTGACAGCGTAGAGTGCAATCATCCATTTCCAGCAGCAGGTCTTTATGAATTCCCAGCATATCTGCTCTCTCCACCTGTCCGTCATCCATAGTGACAGGCAGTTATGGCGTTTCTGGCTTGTATGGAGCCTGGGAAAACCCCCCACCCTTTCTTCATTTATCCTATTATTTTATTTTATTCCCCAAACTGGGCCCCTGAAGGAATAGACCTTTTCCTATCCATGTGCGTTGTTCATTTGATACTTGAACATCCACATTACCAATCCCCCCAACAGAGTCAACCAAGAGTAAAAACTAAACCAGTTCATTGGTGGAGACTTCCATATACACTCCTTTATGACCCCTTACTGTATACACTGTATATATTCATTCTATGTTTAATATCTACATTTATATATGTACATATATACACACAATATGCCCAAATGCCTGTGGACACCCCTTCTAATTAATGCATTCAGCTACTTTAAAGTTGCAACCACTGCTGACACATATGTGGAGATTCACACAAACAGCTTGTCTAGAGAACTACTGTCAATGGAAGAAGACTCTCTGAAACAGATAAAAATGAACCTATTGGCACCATGCCTAATGCCAAGCATGGGCAAGAGGGGTATAAAAATTAAATCTAAGATTGGTTTGTATTATTCTCAATGCCTTTTGCACAAAAAAAGAACAAAATGCAACTGCCCATTAATCCCAAACAAGCTGCTCAGGGGCTATAAATGAAAGTGAACTCATTAGCTAACTCCAATTAATTTATATTGATATGGAAATTAAATGTTGATTAAAGTGTATTTTCCCTCTGAAATGAATAAGTAACTTAGAACAAAAAGAAAGAAAGAAAGAAAGAAAGAAAGAAAGAAAGAAAGAAAGAAAGAAAGAAAGAAAGAAAGAAAGAAAGTTTATTTAATAAAAATTAGTGACAGATTTTTACCAATTGCATCAGTACTCAAATTAGAGGTGTGTTATTCCATAGATTCCTCCTATCTCTGGTTTCCAGTGGGGAGACCTGTGGTCAACCTGTTCTCACCTTCCTCCCTATCTTGTACATAACAGTAGGAGACCATCCCAGAAGGCAGCCAGCCTTCGCAAACTATAGTCAGGGTGCCCCTTCAGTGAATCCACACCATGACATGATGGGAACTCCAAAGATGTGTAAAATGTGTCTGCATAATTCAGCATAATCAACCTGTTCTTAAAGGACCTGCACACAAAAGGGATTTTCAAGGCACACTGAGTAAAGGTAGTGGTTCTGTATAGAACCATGAAACCCCAAAGAATTTCTTTACAGTGCTACTGTCACCATGACTACAACATACAAACAGTCATTTTATTTACTATCCAAACCAACCAGTGAACCTGAAGCACGTAATTAAGAGTTTTATACACTATATGGACAAAACTATGTGTACCTATGTGTAACTATGTATACCTGCTCATTCGTTGATTCGTTCTCAAATCACTTGCATTCAAAGAGTTTATCCACCTTTTGTTGGAGCATCTACTGTCCAGGAAAGCATTTCTACTAGCTTTTGAAGCATTCTCATAAGAATTTAATTGTAATGACAAGAGAATTAGTGAGGTCAGAATGGTGGATGATCACCACCCCATCAACTACCCAACTCATCAAGTATTGGAAGGAGAACCAGCATTCCAGAGAACATAGTTCCATTATTCCACAGCTCAATACTGGGGCACTTTATACCCCGCTAGTTGATGCCTGGCATTAGCTATTGTGCCAATAGGTTCATGTTTATCTGCTCCAGAGAGTATTATTCTATTGAAAATACATATCTACAGACTAGCTGTGGGTGTGCATTTGCTCCTCTTTGTCAGCAATGAATGCAAGCCGTTTACTAGAATGGATATCTACGAACATGATGTGGCCTATTGATGTCCTTTAGTTTTGTATGTGTGTGTGTGTGTGTGTGTGTGTGTGTGTGTGTGTGTGTGTGTATGTGTTTGTTTGTTTGTTTGCCCATCTTTCCTGCACCTAAATCTACCACCGGTGACAGGAAAGGGTATTCATAAACTGACATCATCCAACAAAGGGAAGTCAAATAGATACTTCATGCATTCACAAAGGGACAAAGGCCCATCTTTAAAATGATCGCGAGCTGTTTGTGTAGGGGGGTGAGGCAAAACTCCTTTTCATTACATTTAAGCACTAGTAGTTTTCTCTGACTAACTATGAAGGAATGCTTGAGTTAGAATTCATGGCTATCTCTGCTTTAGCTCCCACTATGCCATCCACACTTCACAGCACAAAGGCAGGCTGACGTGACTCCACTGCCAATGCTAACACACTCACAGCAGCATCTGACAGTAGGGTGGCTACCGATCCATTTTCTATTATTTACACGGCAGTGAGGATGAAAGAAGTCATTATGGCAACAAAAGGCTTCTGTGTGCTAGTAATGAAGCCTTAAGTCTGTATTAGGGTTCAGTGGATGGGGTAGTTTGGAGTCCCAGATTACGACGCTCTATTCAGCCAGAGTCTTTGTGTTGGCTGTGGGTTTGTGTACTCTCCAACACTTCCACACTGACGGTAATCACATGTGTTTGCTATGACGTACAGTAGGGCATACCAAGGGTTTTCAACTGGCAAAACGAAGGGAGTCCTAGGTCGCTATGGTTTGTGCCACGAGGAGCCCTGCCAAGTCGGAGTATATCAAACCCCAAGACTCTTGTTTTGTAAGAAGGTTACCAGCAAAACAGAGTAGTCACTGTTTAAAGACCGAAATCAAAGGCTGCTTCAGCCCGGCAAAGCATGTCCGTTTCCAGTGAGTGGAATCCCAAGCACTGACACATGAATGAAGAGGAGCTTGCGTGAGTAGCCTCCAGGCCCTGGCATAAAAGAGCC
The DNA here is from genome assembly GCA_034509495.1 of Acestrorhynchus altus. Classification (NCBI taxonomy): domain Eukaryota; kingdom Metazoa; phylum Chordata; class Actinopteri; order Characiformes; family Acestrorhynchidae; genus Acestrorhynchus; species Acestrorhynchus altus. The sequence goes on along the minus strand of CM067504.1, from coordinate 32,113,052 downwards.
AGAGGAATGTGGGGGTTAATGGATGAGCTGGCACTCCTAATCTCAAACTATGGTGGCCTACAACACTGCATGTGGCAGAACCATTGTTTGAAACCTCTTGTGTCGGGGTCTTTAACAAACATAGTTCTAGGCATAGGGACCATTCCCTGCAGATTGTAGCACTTTCCCTGCTTCAATACACTTTCAGTGGCAGGGAAGGGCTTGTTAACGAGCTGAGACAGGTGTGATTCATTGAGACAGGTGTGTTGAAAGTAGGCACTGAAACACATGCAAGGCAGGGTGCGAGGCAGGGTGCCTCCAGGACCAGGATTGAGAACCATTGTTCTATGGGACCCTCCCTAACAAAAATGATTAAGAGCCAAAGAACCACTTGTGTGCTTTCTGTGCTGTGTAAATGATTAATATGCAAACTTATTTAAGGCTTTGTTGCCAATACACATGGATTAAAACCTGTGTGTATTGTTTATTGATTTTATGTTTTTATTTTACATTGGCAAGTTTGATGTGTCATCATGCTATATATAATAATTGTGTACTAATTTATACTTTAATTTTACAGATACAGCAGCTATAGTTATATTATTCAGGAATTTGCCATCCTGATACATGAACCTCCCCAGGTGGGTGTATACCATTAACCATGTGCAAAACAGAAATTATTATATAGTTTCTTTGATTTTGCTTCGTTTTTTACCACTTTGTTTGTGCTGCTTATAACATACAGGGGTTGGACAATGAAACTGAAACACCTGTCATTTTAGTGTGGGAGGTTTCATGGCTAAATTGGAGCAGCCTGGTGGCCAATCTTCATTAATTGCACATTGCACCAGTAAGAGCAGAGTGTGAAGAGCACAGTTTTGCTCAAAATATTGCAATGCACACAACATTATGGGGGACATACCAGAGTTCAAAAAAGAACAAATTGTTGGCGCACATCTTGCTGGCGCACCTGTGACCAAGACAGGAAATCTTTGTGATGTATCAAGAGCCACGGTATCCAGGGTAATGTCAGCACCACCAAGAAGGACAAACCACATCCAACAGGATTAAATGTGGACGCAAGAGGAAGCTGTCTGAAAGGGATGTTGGGGTGCTAACCTGGATTGTATCCAAAAAATGTCATTCCCAAAACGAATTGATGCTTTATTGGCCACAAAAGGAGACCCTAATACACCATACTAATGAATGATTGTGGTATAAAACCAGGTGTTTCAGTTTCATTGTCCAACCCCTGTATTTATGCTACATATAACATTATCCTAGTCTCAGTTATATACATCATGTCTGGTCAGTGGCTTTTTGACTATTAGGCTTAAATACAATCTCAGTATTTTGAATAAAATATTAAGCGACTAATCTAACTATTCTATTTTATCTAGATGTTTCTCTGAGCTAATATCACACCTGAATTCAGGGACAGCTGTAGAAACAACTAACAAAGTGATGTGTTTTTATTTAAGTACATATTAAACTTAAACTTCATTCTGGTGTTGCTTGTTTGATGATATAAACATAACATAATGCTTAATTGTAATTGTATTTATTAACCTTTCTATTAAACATTTATTTAGTGATTTATTTCATTTGTGAAATGGTTTTGTATTTTAGGGTTTGCCTGCTCTGGTCATAGATCTGTGCCCTGCATATTTTACTGTATTGCGTGATGCCTGGTGCAGTTAATGTAATTAGCAAAAGTGAAACTGGGTGTCGGTAAAAAACAAAAATAAGCTGAGCAGAGTGACTCTAGGACCAGTGTGGGTTGTGAGTGTGTATTGTTATGTGTTTAAATATAGACAAGCAGTTAACAAACTAGCTAGTTATTCTTATAGGACAAAGTTTTCCATTAAATAGTTGAAATAAATACTGTTTTCTTAATATGTTATAAATTCTAATGTAATATGTAAAGATTTTTGCTATCTGGAAGAGCATTAGTGTTGCATGCTCTTGCTACACAGTAAACTCACCAGTTTAACTGACAACTAATACTAACACGTTAATGTTAAGAGTGTGGTTGCTGGGGTGACAGTAGACAGCAAGGTGTAATGGTGCAACACCTGACCCAGAATGGAGCAGGACTGGACAAGGATGCCGGTAAACATATCCAGTCCGTAATTTGACTGGAGGACCACAGAAATATAAAGGTCCTTTCAGGGTCCGGACAGATACTTTTTTTGCTATCTATTATTTTTGAAAGACTCTTTACAAGAAAATGGTTCTATGTGACTGTATGCACGGCTAGTAATAGAACCTTGTTTTAACACTACAGAGAACACATCTGGCTGTAAGGGCAGAAGTTGTAAACTCAAAACAGTGCTGTTATTTGGGGAGTCTCTGAGCGTCAGTGATGACATTAGATACGGACCAGCAGGAGGGAACATGAGTTCTCTCTCTCTCTCTCTCTCTCTCTCTCTCTCTCACCTCTCTGTTGCAACACAGTGGGTGACCGCATAACACACTGGAAACAAGGGCATCCTGACCACAGGGGTCTGGTTGTTACATAGAAGGCCAGAGATGTGTGTATGAAGGTATACTGAATATATGCAGAGGGTGTGTGTGTGTGTGTGTGTGTCTGTGTTGGGGGTAGGGCTGGCATATCTGTGAACACACTCCTGAATTTAAATGCAGGTGTAATGGATAAGTGATGATGCGAAGATTAAAAGCTGAAAACACACATACCAGAGGTGGCTGAGTGTGTGTGCTACTGCTAAAGGCACCTCACACTCTGATAGTTCCATCAGGGGTCCCATATGACACGGGTTGCCCATGGTAACCAGCTTAGCAGTCAATGGAAAATAATAATAGAAAGAAGAGCCTCAAATATTGCAAACACAGACAGTCCAAAAATACATGTCTTTAATGAATCATGCCATGATGAAGGTTTTAATGATTTACTGTAAAAGATAAGACATTTTTGCTCAATATTGCCCATTAAGGTAAGATTGTGTTAAGAGACTAATATGAAACTTAAGTCCAAATGGGCTTAGTTTCAAAGCTGTATCACTGGTGAGGGAAAAGTGTGGCTTTAAGTCCACTGAGCAAGGAGAACCCATTGATATGTAATTCAGGCCGGGTCTATGTACAGGGTTTAAGGAGCAAAACAAAGCCAGTCCTTAAACCCTGTACATAGACCCAGCCTGCATTACTGCATTACTCTCATAACTAATGATGGTTTCATAGACCCTATAATAGAACCTTGTGGGACACTATCTGAAACTCTTGCTGAATAAATTATTATTATTATTATTTTATTTAATTTTTTGGTTATTTTATTTTATTTATTTTATTATTTATTTTATTTTATTTTTATTTGGTTAGTGATTTAGTAGTTTCTGCATTGTGGTAAGTATTCAAATTAAGGTTCAAAATATTTAAAACAGTCTTTTTATTTTATTTATTTATTTATTTATTTAGAATGTTATAAACAATTGGCTTAAATAAGGGGTTAAAACATTATCACAATAATATTGCTTATTGTAGTTATTTCTGGGGAAACATATTATCCAAAGAAGGAGTTACAGGTCTAATGACATGCCTGTCAGTCACAGTTGACCATCTGTGCAACTGTGGGCAGGCCTTGTTTGTACACCCAGTTGGTGTGATAGACAGCCCTTGTCACCCAATTACCAGCGCACAGTACCACGTCTCGGCTAGGGTCAGGCGCAGCGGAGCAGGAACACCTGCAACATGCAATTTAGGTTGACACTTTCAAGATACGTGACATTTTCAGACTGTAGGAGGCCTCAGATAACAGCAGAGAAGAGGGAAATGTGATGAATAGATGACGCTGACTCAACCTGAAGCTGCTGCTGTAAAACTGTCCTACACATTTTAAATAAAAACAAGCACGCTTATATTCAAGCACACAAATGTCTAATGTGGTTGAAAGCTAGCGTGTGCATCACGTCCAAATGACATTAACAAATGAAAGCCATGAGACATTGTTTTGTTAGCTTCGCACTTCTGCACATCAAAGTCAACAATAAACGACAAAGAGCTGAAACCAATTTAGGTGCCACATTCAGACTGAGTCATGCAACAGTGAGCTGCACACCAGCTTCAGTCTTGAGAATGACAGACAGATGCAGACACAGGAACGGGGAAAACACAAAGACTAATACATGCAAGATCTTGATAAGGCATCTCATGTCAAGCCTCATAGTAATTTTAGAAAACAGCAGTGCATTCATAAGCAAGTGTTGATAGAGAGAAAGACGGTGTTAAGACATATCTGCCACTTGTGTCTCTCGTAGATCAGTTCCAATGCAGATCAGTTCCAATGTAAAGGACACATAGACGTATGTGGGCAGTGGCAATTACAACATTTGAAATGGACACAGTGATCATAAATCTACCTAAATGGAGTATAAATTATGTAAATATCAAGTTAATTTGTGTTAATTCATAATATATTACATATATTACATGTTACAAAGTAATAACCTATGGAAGATACTGGAGTAGCATGACCAAAAGGAAAGCTGTCAAATACTTAATATTAAATACCTAAATTCTTACTTTAACACACCCACCTCAAAAATGTACCACTACTGGCTTAATTTGGATTAAAAACCTAAATAGATCCAAATGCACTTCACCACAATATGAGGCTTTATTCATGAGAATCTGATTTAAGAGGTAAATGATTGCATTAATACTGAACAAAGTTAAATCTTTGAATGTATTATTTGAATGTTATTATATCCTATTATTTATGCATTCTGTCTTTCCTAAGGAGGCATCATTTTCAAAATGTGTCTTGGCTTAACCGCAGACTGAGAAATGTTCAATCAGCTAAAACAGTAACACAGCACACATGCTGTTTTCAGCAGGTCAACGTTAAAAGGAGATGAAGGGAACACCTCGGGTTGCATGTTATCACAAATTACTGTGGCAAGAAACAAATAAAACCCAATCACAAGTTGGTTTATCCTTCTAGGTTAATTCAGTTGGTATCTTGAAATGATCACTCTGAAGGCTGCAACACTGTCTGGTTGGAATTAACGCATTTAAATTGGGTCGAATTAACATAAGCATAAATAAAGCTATGAGAGAATTCACCCAGACTTGTCTGTTTTGGTTGATACAGTATATTTATAGCTTGTATATAATATTGGAAAGGCAGACACTCAAAGACCTCACTGAGGCATTCCAGTCTGGAGCCAAGGCAATTTTTTGCAAATTCCACCACAAAAGTCTTTGCCAGTCACCTTGCATCAGCAAACTCCATTTGAGTCATTCTAGTGCACTCTGTGAGGCAACCTGCCTCCCTATGATTAGCTAATGCAATTAGCCATCATTCACACTGGAGATTACCTTCAGTCATGCACCATTGTCTGGCAATTTGTGGCAGAAATAATTGCGTTAAATAAAAGGCCACAGAAATTGCCACATAGCTGTAGTTTGCAATAGTAGCAGTAAAACATTTCGTTTTGTTGTTCATTTTGAGTGCATGTCCGTGTTGTGCATGCACGTTTTTCAGAGCTCTCAAAATGTTCATTAGAAATTGAATTTTAAAAGAAAAAAGTACCACAATTACTCCACAGCAGTCGTCTGTACATGTAAGAACATCTGAATGTTTTGTTTTTTGGAAATCTTGGGAGAGTAAATCAAGACTACAGAAAACAGAAATTCCATTCAAATAGCCCTAAATATCAATATATCAAACAAATTGGACTCTGGGTGCATTTGGGCATTGCAACAACACTCAATGAGGAATATAATGAGGTCAGAAGGTTAGAGGTTCTCTGCAGTTATTTCCTGGGTCAAATTTGCAATGCTTGGGGTTTTGTCTGCAATCACAACTGTTCCAGGTTCTGGCTCGTTTGTCAGAGTTAGTTGCAAACTATGTGAAATATCTATGAATAACAGCTAGGATGTAACTGACTTAACTGAAATTTGTGTGAACATGAGAGGGTAAGATGAACCAAAACATCTATTGTGTCCCCAGTTTGGGAAAACTACTTTGAGAAAAATACATGGTCTATATCTCAAACTAAAGGTTCATTGAGTGATATCAATGTGAGTGATAGAAGAACCACCTTCGATTCCTCAAACAAGCATGGTTGTTATAGAGATGGTCTACAGAGCCATCACTTGATGTAAAGATCCCTTACCCACAAATCTCTTTTACACACAGTGTTCAGTATGAATCAAAATTGGTTCTTATATGGCATGTCTCAAAGAGTAAGACTAAGAGTGTAGCAAACCAGAGCTACAGCTTAAAAATCAGCACCAGATGCCATGAGATTCAAATACAGAAGCAAAATAACGTCTTTGAAATCCACAAAGCTACATGTAAGGATCTAGTGCTCCTGCAACAGCCATTATCAATAACTGGAATATTCATAACTCATTCAAAGTGAAAATGCATATATTTATGAAATAGAAATATGTTTTGCTCTTCATCCACATTGATCTTAATTCCATAACAAGATACAAACATTGTAAACTAAATTTATGGTCACATGACAAAAATTGTGTATGGTTGCCCAGATACAGATGGTGGGTCAACTTACCCTCTGGCTCATCTTGCCCCACTCTCCCCTTCTTGGAAATCTGGGAGATTAAATCAAGACCACTGAACCAAAAAATCTTCTTCAAGTAAATTTTAATAAGCAAAGTGGCTTGAAATAAAAAATGCCTTCTGAGTTCCATTTGAGCATTGCAACAAGACAGTGAGAAACATACCAAGGTCAGAAGGTTACTGGTCCTCTGCAGGTGTTTCCTGGGTCAAATTTCTAATTATGAACATGGGGTTTTGTCTCCAAGCATAACACTGATTAATTGTTCTGGGTTCTGACTGGTTTGGCAGCATTCTCTGCAACAGTTGCTGTTTCTGCAGGGTGAGAACATTAAGATCTGGACTATCACTGTGCTTTGGCCTCGGCACAGTTCTAACTGCACGGGATGCCAAGGACGGGCACAAAGGCTGTGTTATCCTTGCACAACCCTTATTAAACATGTTGAGCACTTTCCAGATCCCATTCTCTACAAGACAAGAGAGCACTTGTAAAATTTAAGGGGTGTGATTATTAGGGTGAAAAATTGACTGGCTAATTAGATTTTCTCTTTGGAGGTCCAAAGATCTACTGAGTTTGTCCGTCTCAGAATTTGGCTTCCCCTGCTCATGAATGAGCAGCATCAAAGCATAGGAGACTTCCCACCTCTCCCAGGAAATACGGGTGTCTCTCCCTTATACATAGCAGGCCTTTCATGCCTGCAAATTATATACACTATCACAGAAATTGCTAGTGAGTGAAGTACTAAGTGACAGATGCAAAAAGAGAGTTACACAGAGAGCATCCAGATATGTTTACTTGGCACAGGGGGTGCAATCAGCTTTCTCTACAGGCAACCTGTCTCATTCAGTGGCCATCAGTTTGGTTTAGGTCAATTCCAGATCTATGGCAGAGGGTTTAAAACCAGATCATATGAAAGACCACACTTCACACCTCACTACAATTAAGTAGCCCTGACTAGTAAGGGTCAGAAAAATGATAGTGCTGCTGTTCTGTTTACATAATCAGTGCTGGTTAAATGATGCTGAGGTGAATCAACAGGTGCACGTTGATTATATATATATTGAAATGTCAGTGTAATGAATAAATGAATGAGTGATGTGTAATGTGTAATGAATGAATATAAAATATGACAGTTTACATCACAAATGAGCTTTTTAATGATATTCTATTTTTTTGAGATGCACTAGTACATTTGCAGGAGCACCACAAGACACTATTAGAATAATGGCTTCGGTGAAAATGAACTGTGACTATATTATATATATATATATATTGTGTGTTTTATTAAATTATCAAAACAACATTTTGACAGTAATTCATCAGTATTTTTTGAGAAGCACTAATGTAATGTAATATCATATTATGCAATATAAGTACAAATGTTTATGTCACATTTCCCACAGTTACCTGAGTTGCATATTAGTGGGGAGCAGATTGGCACCAGGCCTAATACCAAATGTGGGCTAGAGGGGTAAACGCTCCCCCAGCAATGAGCTGTGGAGCAGTGGAACTGTGTTAGTGCTGAATGATAGTGCTCCATCCAATAATTTTAGGATGAGCTATGGAGTTGGGGATTAGGAGGGCTGGTGATCATCCAACATCCTGACCTCACTTACTCTCATGCCCCACTAGAGAAACAATGAATGAGCGGTGTAAACATAGTGTATTTGTGATATTTACAGTCTTTCTGGTGAACCTGTAACCTCTAACCTGCCTTTATTAATGATTAAAATGATGGTTAAATAATGGTTTTTATTGAGGCTGCAATCTAGATGGGAAGTTTTGTATATTTTGTTGCAATTTTTTATCTTTAAGCAAGAGAAGTTGAACTACATAAGCTGTTGATTTAGCCCAAGTCACCCAGGCACTTAGCATGCTCTTCATGTTCTTTCATTCTAATCAAAGCTCATCATCAGCACACTGATCCTCCATTAGGGGATAACAATGTCAGGCTCCAGGCATGGTTCAGCCTGCAAACAAGCTTTTGCGATTCAGAGCGTTCAAGCACATGCTGCATATGCTTAGTGCTATTCCATGAGCCATTGCCAGGCTAGCACAGCTAAATCAACTGGGATCCAGTCCCTCTCATTATAGCACCCATAGGGCCAACAGGAAATATAAAGAATCCCATTGAGGTAGACTGTGTGGGTCCACCATTCTGTTTCCGTGATGGACAGGCATTGTAGCTGGAGCCAAATGGGGGGTTGGTTATTACGGGTATAGCTCATGCTGAAACAAAAGAGGGAATACTGTTAGGCAGAGCATGAGACCAAACAGTTCCCCCACATGGGTAGTTTGCTAGAGCACCTGGCAGCCATAATTTTTCAGGGTTTGTTGTACAGATGGGCTTGTGTTGCACTTACAGCCACTCATTGGGTGTCTGCGGACAACATGCAATGTTGCAATTTGTCAGTCATTACCAAGCAAGCCACTAGAGCTGTGCATATGAGCCATTATTTAAACTGGCTGGCATTGGGTTTCTAGCATACATTCTTACATATAAAGCTGCTAGAAAAGACCATTTTTGATGAAATAGGAAAAAAACAAAACAATGCAATGTTTGATGAGATGCACGAAATGTGCCAAATTGTGTTTCCAAAGTTAAATATATTCATTCCAATGTTCTTTATGAAAAATATTTTATATGAGGAAATAATGCTTCTTAAACATGAGCAGACTTTGTTTATAAATTACTTTTGATTAAATAATTATAAATAGTTTAATTTAATTAAAATCGTATACAATTTTTTAGTAACACACCGTTTTTAATCATTATTATTAGTACATGACTGTTTCCACTAGGGCTGTAATGGTATACAAAAGTCATGTTTTGGTTCATGCTGCTGTTTGGTGGAAGTATGATACATCAGCCCCAAAAAACCCAGCAAATAGTGCCCCCTGAGGTACTACCACCTGTAGTGGGATAATTAGGCAGTAGTGTGAAACATTAGCATGTTTAATGTGCTTCCACATGCACGCACCCAAAAACACCAACAAATTCTCTTCAATCAATTCACCGTAATTTAATGGGTTGAAATTCTTCAATTAAATACTTTTACAAAATGTAGACAAATGATTTGGGAGGGGTTCTACTCTAAGCACAAATCAAATGTTTAGAACAGAGAAGTAACAAAGCAACTATTGTCATATTATTTCCAGAACCTACACTCAAACTAAACCTAAACCTAACCTTAACTTAAAATGAACCTAAACCATACCCTGAAGACCTCTGTTCTATGGCATTGCTCTATACCAGTGGTTCTCAATCCTGTTCCTGAAATACCACCATCCTGCTTCTTTCAGAGTTTTCCCTAATTCCAGCACAGCTGGACCAAATAATCAACTAACTGTCAGGCCCTTGATGAGCTAAACAGGGTGTGTTACTACAGGAAAGCTCCAAAAGAAGCAGGTCAGCATTACTCCAGGACCAAGACTGAGAACCATTGCTCTATACTGTGGAAGGAATTTTGCCTAGCACCAACGTACTAAGACACATTCATTACAACAGGGCTCTCCCACAGCTCTGATGTTTGTGGTCTTGTTTACAGAGCGAGAGGCTGGAAGGAACGGGAAATCGCTGCATGTTTCATATCACGTCCCAGAACACAATGAGTCTTTTCACTGCTGTGAACTTCTAGGTCCCCATGGCTGTCACATCTATCCTGCTTCATCCTTTCTTACCCCATCCTCTCGTTCTCTCTGTTCAGTCTCTGGGGGTGTCCTTGCAACTTTGCCCACAGCCCCAAAACACACCATCTTCTGTAGGGAGTGCTTGGACAAAGCTGCTGTTCCACTGCTAGGCCAATCCATCATTTTTATGGCTCCACTCTTTATGCATATATTCATCTCTGCATGTTACGAACTATCCTGTGCATCAACTGGGGGCACAGATTTGAATTATGGCACATATATATTGTATATATGTCACAGGCTTCATGTTCCACGTCTATGGTCGTCTGCACAAAACATATCCATGTCAGATATCTCCACCTCAACATTTCACCCACATTACTTTGGGTGTATATTTTGTGCCTTTGCCATGGATTCCTATTGAGAATGCTGTGAAATATGAAGGTGTCAGACAAGACCTCAGCAGCTAGGCTGCTCATGTTTCATTGGTGTGCAACCCGAATGTCTAAGGTTTAAAGCCATTACCAGCAGATATTTGTAAAAGAGATAAGACCCATAAACTGGAAAGAGATGGGCAGGTTATAGGACACTGCAGAATGGGTGGTGTGACCAAAAAGTATATCATGGTGAAATGAATACACACACACACACACACACACACATACACACACACACACACAATGATTATATATCAGTTCAAACTAAAAGATAACAAAGTATAACATAGAATTAGGAAATAGGTGAATTTAGCAAGATCATTAAGGAATATTTATATCAGTGGTATTAGTCATTATCTAGGCTTCATGACTTCTGAAGCATTTGATTCTGAAAAGCCTCCTTGCTGATCATACAACTGCCACAAAAACAGTCCAATCAGCACTCCATAAACCCATACAAGGATTTCAGTAATGAACAGTCAAGCCATAAAAGAACAGCAATGGCTGTGTCCCCTGTGTCTCTGAAATACACCAACAGCCTCGCACTACAGCCACAGGGTTTTTCATGAAGAAAACACACTAACAACTGCCATATCCACCACTTCACACCACTCTTTAATACCACACATTTTCCTACACTGAGAAAACGGTATGGTAATTGCACTGCCTCAAGGTATTTCAGCTACAGGGGCTGAAGTTGGCTTGCCAGCAGAACAGACAGCTCGTCCATTCTCCCCTCTGGAGCATGCCGGGCAAAGAAACCCTGAACATGTGTGATAACACTGACCTCACTTTCAGGTTTGTCCTTCAGTGCGCCCAGCAGATTAATTGGCTGTACAATGCAAACTGTGATTGTCTATGACCGACCACAGTAACTCAGCCTGCTTAATATACAGCTGTGTGAAAAAAATAGAACACCCCATGGAAAATGTTATTTTTAAACCTAATCAAACATATTTCTTTTCCGAATGAACGCAAAACTAAATTCATGTCTTTCATATTAGTTGTAAAATGTAGTTAATTAATGGAAATGTAATTAATGGGAGGAAAAAGTTAGAACCCTCCCATGATTATTACTACTTAAAATGTCTGCAATTAGAATCAGGTACAGAACATCAGCTGATGATGAAAAGATCATTTTTCAGGAGCCTTTCTTACTATAACACCATGTTTGTTTAGTTTGTAAACAATTTAGTGGACAGTGGAAAGGCTGATTTCTAAATGGTCTAAGGTCTTTTAAAAGCCCATGAAATGGGCATCTGCTCCAAAAAACCTTCTTTCTGAAGCTGTCAGAGGACTCTTCAAATTCATGCTCCTAAACTAATGTTCATGTGCAAAAGGTCCACTCCCAAATGTTTAGTCTCCTATTCACCAGCATCACACAAGCTATTGAGCAGTTCCAGTGACTGACAGCAGGGCTATTCACAGAGAATCCATTCACTATAAAAAGGTATATTGTTCAGCCATCTTCCCATCTTTGTTTTTTTAAAACATTACTTTAAAGCTTTTTGATTTCCTTTCATACTGCTATTCCAGTCAATACCACCTCACCACTGTTGTCCATTTTCCCTTCTCCTCAGTGCATATTTATTAGGAATGTTGAGTGGAATTGATGTAAAATTGTTAATCGGCTGTTCAGACGTAGTGAACGAATCAGATATGTATCAGATTTGAATACCACCTACAAAAGTGACCCAAACCAAAGCACATCAGATTTAGTGTGTTTTTACTATTTTACTCGATCGGGGACACTTTTACTTGCTGTATGAATGTCAATCCAAAATCCCCTCTAACCACATTCTAATCATTTGCAACTGATGTGCTGCACTAATTTCTATTTTTTATGTTCCCAAGAAAATTATAATTTATATTAATATTGATACATGAACAAATCTGCAAGCATCATGTGCTGTAATCACCCTCCTTCACCTTCTGTGCCCCTCTTGACTGCTGAATGGACAAAATAACGCCCCATTTGTGTGCGTTCAGGCACACATGGGAACCAGACCCTACAGTCAGCCTCATAAAGGATTCCATGGGTGATGACGACAGATGCAGAGATGAAACAGAAAAGCAAAAGGCTTTTGAAAAGAACACAGTGTAACTATGAGATTCCTGCAATAAAAGGGCTTCTGGAGGACACTACTGACAACAACAGAGTCTGCATGTATGAGCGAGTGCCTTAAAGGACAATTCTGACCTGAAAATGGCATTTGTTACATTGTTTGCAGTGTTATACAGTACAGTGTTCTATAGCATTTTACTGTTAATCCTCATGTTGTATCATGTTATGTTCATTTTTTTTTTTTTGGGGGTGGGGGGGGGTCAGTATAATACCCAACATGCATTTTGCAGATACACATGTACAAAAGTATTGGGAGATCTGCGTATTCACTGTTTCTTCTGAAATTAATGGTATTAAAAAGAGTTTTACTGTCCAGGGAATGTTTTTTACTAGACTTTTGGAACTGTGAGGATTTGAGTGCATTCAGGAACAAAAGCATTACTGAAGTCAGGATATTATCACATCACCTCCAACTTAATGTGATTTCAATGCTTCTAGCCCAAGCCTGGAATTAGGCACGATAGTGCCTATAAGGTTCACATTGGTTTATCTGCTCCAGATACTGCAATTGTATTGGCAGGGTTTCTCTACATGGACTAGACAAGCTGTATACATGCATTTGCACAGCTGTACCAGCAATGGGTACAACTTAAAGTAGCTGAATACATTCAAAAGGGTGTCCACAAACATTTGGACATATAGTGTATCAGCAAGCGACTTTAAAGTAGTATGTAAACCAGAAAGTGTCACTCTATAGACTATTGTTCCACCCAAATGATTCAAGCACTCAAATGTTCCATGTTTCTTTCCAAACACAATGTCCTTTTAATTGCACCAGTGCACACAACTAAACTGTCCAGCACAGCATATGCACTCTCAGTTTGCCTGGGCATCAGGATCTCTTTACTCAGAGAACATGTTTGCTACCAAACCCAAGCCAAACTTCAAAGTCTATAGACAAAAGGACAAATATTTACAGCGGAGGACATTGTGGGTGGAAGAGTTCAGCTAAAGCTGGAGGATATACTGTAAATTGTTTCAGCAGGTGAAAGCTATTATTATCAGTTGGGTCATAAGAGCTTGTCCTTAGCAAATTGTCTCACTTTCAACTGTAATATGATATTTCCCGACATTTCCCACCCTCTTTTTTTTTTATACAAACATCTCCCCCACCCTGTCTGCACTGTTCCATCTGATCCCAGGCCGCCCTCTCATCTTCCGCAGTTAATGTCATTCTGCCTCAGAAGACTCTGTCTGCTTACATTAGGCTTTGCATGGATAAGGAAAAAGACATGCAGCATAGTTTGGTGGGGGCGCAGGTGTCTTAGAAGTGAGTTTGTATGATTGACTGAGTCTGGAGTCACACATGGAGATGCGAGGCACTGCTGTCTACTGTAGATCTCATCTCTAGCTGTGATGATTGGATGGAAATATTGAGAAGCTCAATGAATATAATCAGAGAGTGTGTGGACGCTCACTGTCAATGAAAGCAATTGTTTTACCAAGCAGTGGCCTGCATGAATCACACACTGATAAACAGGTAGGTGTTGAGGGTTAGGATTAGAGCTCGTATTCCACATTTCTCTTGTGTTTCAGTTCTCTGAAGATTTTTGCTCCTTGGATTAGTGGATTGGTTCACACCTCAGTTTAGAGCTCACAGAAGTAAAATAACAGCATATTGTCCCCCAAATTCATTAAATTAATGTAATATAATCTATTTGCATTGATTTGAACAGTCTGGCAACTTATATTTTGTTCCACCCATCATCACATAGTGCTTACTTGAGGTAGTGTGTGCAGCCTGTAGTGTGTAAATGTTAGCTTGCTTTGTGTTTCTACACACACACCCACACACACACTCACACACACACAGCACCAACCCACTATCACAATTCCCCATTCATTTTTTATTAGACAAAGGAGCGCAGTCCCCAATATACCAGTTATATACCATTCCTAAACTTGCTTCAAGATATCATGCTCCTCTCTATTCCTCTCTATTCCTCTCTATTCCTCTCTATTCCCTTTGTAGACAAATAACTAAAAATGAACAAGTGTCTCTGATATTCTGGCAGGTTTCCATCTTATTTTAACATGCCAGAATATCAGAACTATTTGGGCATGATATATTGATTTTACATGTGGGGTACCTCAGGGTTCCATTCTTGGCCCTATTCTTTTTTTTCCCCCATTTACATGCCTCCTCCTGGAGATTTAATTAGGTGCTTTAATATTTCCTATCAATTTGATGCAGATGATATGCAGCTTTCAATTAAATGAATGTATTTCTTTGGAGTATCTGAACTGAGAATATCAACGCTTTTAAGGATGAATAACAATTTTCAATTTAAGGTGGTTGATATTCCTAGAGACATTTGCAGGCAGCGCTTGGTTCACTCACATCAAAAGCCAACGCCTTTCCTAGAAATCTTTGGTGATTTTAATCCTCACTTACAATTTTCAGTGCATATTAAGTGTGTTTAGTCCTTGTTTTTCAACTACAAAATATTAAAGAGTAGACAGATTCTGTCTTTCAGAAGTTGAGAGAGTTCTTAACACTTAAGTCGTCCCCTTTGGAGTGCTACGATATTTAATATGCTTGCCTTACTCAAGGACTTTTGCGAGACTTGTTGATCCTAGAACTAAAGTGAATAATGAAAAGGAGACCTAAGCTACCTAAAAAATGAAACCGCCCTTCAATTTCACAGTCTATAGCTTTTAACAAATGAGGGAGAGATAAATGAGGGAGCAAGAGAGATGTAAACCCAATACAATCCAACAAATCATGAACACATCGTCCCCTTGGTCCATAGAATACACTGTATTGTGTTTTCACTATTTGCATATAACCATGACATCCCTACTTATGTATTGAATGTGTGTGTGTGTGTGTGTGTGTGTGTGTGTGTGTGTGTGTGTGTGTGTGTTCCAATGTAAATTTTATTCGATTTAAAAATGGGACATTCATAGAAATATGTATCATTATTATTCTCATGACAATGTTTATTTATATTGTCTGCTCTGTTATGTGACCTATTTTAAAAGCCGTCTGGGTGGAAAGGTACTGAACAAAATTTTAAATCTGGACTTCAATCCTCAAAGACATCAGGAAAATCCAGGCACTCTTTTCAGATATGTGATACAGTATAGCACCAGAAACAGCAGCAAGTTTATCCCTTTTCCTCCACATTCATCACTTGCAACACTCTGCAAGACTGCCTAGAGAATCAACACTCCTTATCACTTAAAGGTGCACTGGGATGGAAAACTGTATTTATCTTGTCATAGTTGAATAATGAGAGTCCAGGACCTGGAAGTGGCAAACTGTGCACCTGAAATATGTCAAGCAAACAACCCACAGAACCAACAAGAGCAGTAAATTGGGCCAATTCCAAACCCTACAAACTGTTATGTAACAGTCTTGACTTGAATATATTTACAACCCCCAAAATTTACATAAACCCTACCCTGTAGAGCAAGCTATAGAATACGCTGATGAAACAGTGACACCTGATGCGATTGTGCTGCTGATACTGAGGAACCACTCATCACCACCAGGCTTGCGACAGGAACCAGGCAGATAGGACATTTTCCTGTGTGTGTCCACAGAAGTGGAATTTAAACTTGTCTTGCAATGAATGGAAAACCTGCAGAGCAGTACACAGACATCTATCTTAGGATCTAGCGATGCCAGGTTATCTGAACACACATCAGAAAGGAAAGGACCAGGGAACGGTAAACTGGTCAAGTGAGTAGAGATGAACCTCTCTTTAGCTTGCAGAGAGCACATCACACTGAAAGGACACAGTGAGAGGACAGCAGCAATATCAAGTATGATCCATGGATAATTACAATGTTCAAAACATACAAATATGGAATGAAACTTCTGTGAACTGTCATCTGTGCTGAATGGATCAGATGTCAACATCTGATTAATGATGAACCTTTGACAGTGGTTCATCAGATAACTGCAGAAAATCAGATTTAAACTATGTTAATCTGACCAACATGTTCACGTGCACTTGGGTTTGCATGAGCCAGGCAATAATCAGATTTCTTTTGCAGCAAGTCAATAGACTCATAGAAGAATGTGAAAAGCTGGGAAGGAGGTGGACTCATGGTGGGTGCACATCCCCTGATCAGGGACAGTTGCAGCTTCTCAGAAAAAGGTGTCCATGTGCAGGCAAAGAAAACAGAGAGAAATCACACACGGAAAAATCTGATCACTGAGTTAAGTCTGTAAAGTAATCTGATTATGAACATTTCGTAATCTGATTTCTAGACATTAATCCGTATCTAAACCATGTTTGCTGTTAATATAACCACTTGAATTATCCAGTAAGTGCAGGAATCCAGGAATCAGATTATTCAGTGCATATAAACACACTCGGAGTTTACATCATGTTCTTATTCTTATTTCATGTGCCCCCAATTTTATAAATTAACATTGAATTAAAATTAAATACCAAGCAACTTGGGATATT
The DNA here is from genome assembly GCA_034509495.1 of Acestrorhynchus altus. Lineage (NCBI taxonomy): Eukaryota > Metazoa > Chordata > Actinopteri > Characiformes > Acestrorhynchidae > Acestrorhynchus > Acestrorhynchus altus. The sequence goes on along the minus strand of CM067504.1, from coordinate 32,095,915 downwards.
TGGGAGTTTTCCCTCATTTAGCACACCTGATTCAACTTTTAACTAATCAATAAGCTCTATGACCTGGAAAAGGTGTGTTTGGACAGAGAAAATATAAGACTTACTGTATAATTCAGAGGACTGACTTTCAGGTCCATTGTTTCATATTAAAGCAGAAAAATGCAGCTTCCCATGGTCTGGGCCCTTTAGGGTCATGCATAATGAATGCACGAATCCAGTCTGGCATGGATTGTTTATCATAAACTACTGTAAACTCTCCCTATTGAATGGACAAACTGACACTTGTCCACAAAGTGGTGGAAATGTAGTTTTGTCCAATTACTGAGCTGCATTAGTTTGAGGTTGGCAAGAAGAATTTGGCCTAATTTTCTCTACAGGGCACTGGTGGCCTGAATAGGCACAACTTGGCACATGAACATCCACTCGGGTCACGAGGGAGCCCATTTTAGAATAGCCATTAAGCTTGACTATATGGTCTAATAAACCCCAACTACTGTTTCAAATGATACAGAAACACTGCCATCCAAGATAAAGACGAGTTCCCTGTGAAAGCTGTATTTGCAAAACTGGAGGGCAGCTTAGTCTCCAAACCATTAATGTGTGTAAAAGAGGGAACAGCTAAAAATAAAACAGGTTAGGTCCAATTCCCCTGAAAGGTGAAAGACGACTGTGGCAACTTGTGATTAACCCAGTTTTCATCACAAAGGAATCGTGTTAAACACAGTGAGATCATTGGATCACCATGCCTTTGAAATGAAAATCTGCATGTGAAATAAAGGATTATTTTTAAGCCTTCATGGTTCTGTAATTATTGCATATTACATTAGGATTGCATCTGATTTAACACAGGAAATCTGGTCGACATATGTTGACAACAGTTCAAATAGACTCTAGTTGACTTCTTTGTGCCAAAACACACTCCGGTACCCTATAAGTGTGGGAGAGTTATTCTGCAACACAGGTGCCATTTGCATCTGCAATGTTTGATGAGATGCACAAAAAAAGTGTTACATGTATTCAAACAAATGAAACATTTATAATTTGTGTCTGTCCCTCATTTGTCCCTCACATTAACTTGGTTTGTCTATAAATTAGGGCTGTACAATATATTGTTTCAGCATTGTCCTCATAATGTGTGAACGCACAATCGTCACACTGCAGGACATGGAGTGTCATGCTATGCCAATTAAACCACAAATTTCATGCTACAACTATCTTGGAACATACTGGTCTCATTTTCCATTAGAGCTCTGCAAAAGCTGATACTATCTGTCCAATATTCATTTTACTCCAATCTATTGCATTATTAATAGCATGACACGTTGGATCATTCTGGAGAAATCCGTTGAAAAGGTGTTTAGCACCACAATTTATATTGCCGAACAACAAAATATTGCAATCTGTGTTTTATTGTTTGATTGTTTGCTTGTTTGTTTGTTTGTTTGTTTGTTTGTTTTTCAACATCCTGCAGCCCTACTATAAATACCATTTCTTTAAATTACATCACAATGTAGAAGTCACATACTTGGACCCTTTAGATGTTCGTTTACATTGTTAATGTATTTAGGAACTACAGATGGAATGTACCTCCCCATCAAATTTTTATTGTGAATATGAAAATTGCAACTTAGAAATGACATCAATTTCATAGAATAACCCAGGATGGTCATTACACTCTATATTATCTCCGTTCTCTGGACCAAGTGAATTAAACCAACCATCTAGTGCTTCACCCTGCCCAATTCAATTATAAAGTCTCAAAGCACTCCAGTCTGACAGTAGTCCGCCTGCTGACTCTAATGCGACTTTAATTGTTGTCATTAAATTGGCGTAACTCATCTGTCAGCCATGACACAATCTCTCAGAGCTAATTTAATTTCCGATCATTTGAGCAAAGCCACAATGATCAAGTTTCTCCACATACTGTATGATCATTGAAAATGAGTCCCACAGACTGAAATTGAAGCACTGGTAGCAATGGCGCTCAAATAGTAGCTTGTGATTATACAAAAGACTTGCCAAAGCTCCACCAAAGAGAGAAAGGGCTCAGAGGAACAACCCCACATCCGGCGAAGTATGCCTTGGGTGGTTTATCTCCGTCAAAGACCATTCAAGGACAGACGTTTCAAGGTGACTACAGTATTCTGAGAGCAGACTAAAAGCATTTGGAGATGTAGGAGATGTTCCCTGAGTGAAAAGCACCACATGGTATGATGGAACTGGAAAGACGTGCTCTCTGAATGGAACCTTTAGATGAATTAACACTCAGATATGATTCAGACTGAATTAAACTAAAGGAATGAGAAATTAAGACAACCGAAATGCTTAATTGTGGAGGCAGCACAGCTCAGCTGAAACTTGGTAGTAGCTCTTATCAGAAACAGAAACATCTCCTTTCATACAGCATGGGTTATGGGGAGTACATAAGATGTGAACCAGAATGAGTTTAACCCTTCGTATACCTTCAGCAGTGAAGCAGAGGAACTGTAGTTTATCACAACGTAAAATAAGCCAAACAGCCAAACCACAAATAAACGTATTCATATGAAATCCCAAAATTTATAACATCATACAGGACCTATTTCTTGGAGATGAGCTTGGAGATGAGTGAGTGAGTGAGTGAGTGAGTGAGTGAGTGAGTGAGTGAGTGAGTGACTGAGTGACTGAGTGAGTGACTGAGTGAGTGAGTGAGTGAGTGAGTGAGTGAGTGAGTGAGTGAGAGAGTGAATGAGTGAGTTTTAGTTAGTTAGTCAGTTAGTTGGTTGTTTGGTTGGTTGTTTAATTTTGGCAATATGGTTCTCTGTAGAGAATGTGAAACAATTTAAACATGCGGTCACATGCGATCTGTCCAGGCGTTCCCAAACTTTAAGAGTGGGTAACCCATCATATATCACATATACACATAAATAACCTGAAGTATGTTGACATACACCAACCTATATCACCCAAGTACGTGTTAATGCAGTGTTCCTCAAGCCTGGTCCTGGAGGCACCTCTGCCTTGCATATTGTAGAGCTTTCCCTGCACCCATGCAGGGCAGGGGTGCCTCTAGGACCAGGGTTGAGGTGCACTGTATCAAAGCACTTTCAGTACTGAAAATGTGTCATGTGTTCAAAGGTACAAAGGAAATGCATGGAAATATACACGTTGACAGACATAAACATAACTTTACATATAAGAGCAGGATGCGTTCATGCTCTCGAACTGAAGACACTGATCATGCATCCTCAAGGGGAGGGGACCACCCAAAGTGAGGCAAGGACCCCCAAAGAGAGAGAGAGAGAGAGAGAGAGAGAGAGAGAGATGCTTTACCTTCAGGTGCTTTATAGACGCAGGTACGCGGTGCGCGAGGGATGTGGTGGAAGCTGCGCGAGCGCGGTTCCCTCCAGATCTTCTCGTGGTTCCTTTACAAAAGGCAGGGAAGAAAAAGTGCACGCTTTCCTCCTGCAAAGCTCTCCTGAAAGAGACCCGATCGCCGTCAATAGCTTTTAGAAATCCATGGCAACCGAGGAGCCCCTCCACAACTTCAGTGCAGTGTGACCGGGTTAACACACCCCCAGTGACAGCCACATTATCCCCCAGCACCGGGAAGGTAGGGAGCAGGGAGCTGGTTGGCTGAGGGGGAGGGCGAGGGGGTGTTTCCTCACCACTGGAACACAAACACTACAACATTCACGTGTTTTGTTCTGCATTTATGAATTCCCCAATTCCCAGTTAAAGGGGGAATTTCAGAAGCTGTGCATAATTCAGGACTGGAGAAGATCAGTTTCAGAGATGGTGGGTTTGGTGTGAAATTGTGCTCCATTATAGATTAACTTGCAGACTCTGATTTCTTCACAGAGGTGGTGACTGGACGCAGGAATCACCATGACTACAACCCAACCATAGACCTTTTATATCAACTCCAAACCCACCAGTGAAGATCATTCATGGAAGTGGTGGTAATGATCACACAACCTGAAAATGCACATTTGCTTTCTGCACAACATCCTGCACGTACACCTGCGAAGTAAATGGTATATTAGACAATCAGTTGTGTTCAGGCTATAAACATGATGTAAGCATTAATAGAAATCCTCAAAAAAATAAACATTACAGAAGTAACACGGGGCAATTAGACATTTTCAGTTTGGGAAAATGCAGCCATGGGCACCGGATTCACACAGTTAGAGAACCAGAGATGTAGAAAGAAGAACACTGTTCTTCCACAAAGCTGAGTATCATCAGCAAGTAGAACAGATATGATGTGACAGCATATTTTGATGGATTGTTGACACGAGCTCTGACATGTAGACACAGCTTTAAGACAGAATTAAAGTCCAGATTTTGTAACTAGGTGTATCATCTGATGTTAACAATACATCTCTGCTGCTCCTTTTTGTGATTTGCATTCAGGACAGATGTGTTCAATAAGATGTACTCTTTTTTAAGCTCTTCTTCAAGCCAAAATTAACACAGTTTCAGTGGCAGCACTTGAGAAATAAAATATTACATTATTCTAAAGTTGTGTTGAGTTGTGTTTTCATCTGGACCATTATATATATATATATATATATATATATATATATATATATATATATATATATATACACTAAGTATAAGCAGGTGTGTTGAGAATCCCTGGCGTAAGCTATGTATACACTATAAAGTACTTGGACACACTTAATCAGTGAATTCGGGTGTTTCATCTGTCCTACTGCCACAGCTGTATAAAGTCAAGCACTTAGCCAAGCAGTCTTCTTTTACAAACAGTTGTGAAAGAATGGGTTGTGTATAAGAGCCAACTGAATTCCAGGATGCCATCATTCCAACAAGTTTGTTGATTCAGTGAGTAAAGTTAGTACATTTCTGATGATATTCCATGGTCAATTGTGAGTTGTAACCACAGCAACTCAGCCACAACATGTCAGGCCATGTACCGTTACAGAGTGAAGTCAGCAAATGTTGCTTTTAGAGCAGCAAAGAGTTATACCACTGGTTCTCAAACTGGTACATGTTGCACGAGTGGTATGTAAAGCGTCCCAATGTGGTGACATCAGAAAATCTACTGCATGCACTAAAATATAAAGAATTGAACGTTCAACTGTAATTTCCATAACATATGTTTGTGTTTAGTGCCTGTATGTTAGCCCACACTTTAAATCTTCACTCTTATAACTATGCAGTGCTATGTTAATTAACATCAATTTTAAAGGCCCTCCAATAGAACCCTGTGGAACTGCACAACATACACTAACGCAGCCATTTATAATAGTTTTTTTATTAGTAGACAAGTAGATATGCCAAGGATATGCCATGTAGACTCCATAGTTCACTACCTGCCTCAAGATTTCCAAGATGTCGGAGGCATACTGCATTGACCACAAACAATAAACATTCTACCACAACAGCTCCACAAAATTGAACAGATGTAACGTATGATGTGTGGAGGCTACGTCTAGCCTACTGTGTATAATAAGTCTGTGTGTGATGGTTTAATATGATCATGGATGATACATGGTCTAAAGGTTTGAGAACCACTCTCTATACAATGTCTACTATATGTGTTTATATGTTACTTCTATCAGAGCAAAACATCAACTTGCATCGTAAAAAAATCACAAATTCTGGACAATTTCTGTTGGTCTTTAATTCTGAACTTTTGACATAATATTTATAATTCTGATACAATTAAATTATTTTTGAGCCCTGTTTAGGTAATAGCAAGTTCAGATGCATGGGGATTGACATAGGAGTTCAGTTACACATGCAAAGAGTTCCATATAAAAGCACACAAGCCTAAAATCTCCATGCCCCATGACAAAAAATGGTCTGTGGAACAGTGGAGCTGTGTTTTCTGGAGTAATGGTGCTCCACCCAGTTCATTTGGGATTAGCTGGATTGGCAGAACTAATTGACCAACATCAGATTATTTTTTTATTTTAAAATTACTGTGGCAAAGGGGTGAAAGTGTCATTTTAATATCCTTCATTTCAGAACAAATATTGGATGGAACTTTTGCTCACAAAGATGTGCAAACCCACACAAACAGCTTGTTTAGTCAATTCAATTCAATTAAATAAGCTTTATTGGCATGACCCCTGTAGAGAAATATTGCCAATAGAATAGGATTCCCTGGAGCAAATAATCATGAACTGTTTGGTACCAATGGCCTAATTCTGGGTGTGAGATAGAGTTCCCCAAAGTCTAGTAGAAAGGCTTCCCTGGACACTAGAGACAGTTACACCAACAAAAGCAGGATAAACTATTTTTTTTAATACCCCTAATTTTAAAGAAATAAATAACAAGTGTGTAATTTTCATGATCAAGTCTAAGTTTTTATTACATAAACCATAAACAGTTTCATAACCACTCCATTTGCTTTTGAATTGCTCTGATTGTTTTTGTGACTAGATGCCTTTAAGAATATCTCAATATATGTAAATATCCTCTGTTTTAATTGGTTACACCGTTCTCACTGCAGAGAAACTGAAGCACTACTAAATTCAGCATGAATAGGCGGAACTAAGCCGCTGTCAGCTGAACAGATATATCTAAGGCTGTTTTCAATGTGGCCTATTGCTAACAGTTCCAGTGGCTGAGAGCAGGACTCATCACTGAGAATGTGTTCGATTTTTATGGCTTGTGTTCTTAGTTTCTTTAAAGCTTTTTTTTTTCCTTTGACACTGAAGCCTCATCCTCCTGTGACCGGGGTCGGACATTTCTTTAGAAATAACAGAGACAGAGCCATCAATCCAAATATTTATGAGGTCTGTTACCTTGTGATCCCTCCACTGAAGACCTCCTTCACTGTTGGTGTCCATTTTCCCTTCTCCTCAGCACACATTTATGGAATGTCGAGTTAGAATGAGTGGCATGAATTACTATCTGGCTGTTCAGAATCAGATTGTATCAGGTTGCAATAGCACAAAAGTGACCCATATCGGAAATGAAAATGTTAGATTCAGTGTATTTTGTACTGTTCACACTGCCACACAGAAAGCACATCTGTATCACATATTATGAAAATTAAACCTATAACTGCTTGGTGAATATAGCCTGGGATGCTGGGCTTTGTGACGTCACACGGTGATTTGAAAAACATTTTGGCTTACTTTAAACATGCTGTGTATCCGTAAAGTATTCCCAGTGCTTCACTTTATTGCACATTTTATTATGTTACAGCCTTATTTCACAATGGATTCAATTCATTTTCCCCCTCAAAATACTACACACATTACCCCACAATGACAAAGTAAGAAACAGTGTTTGAAATAATAAAAAAATAAAACACAATTTTTGAATATTTTAGAATAAGGCTGTAACATGACAAAATGTGCAAAACATAAAGCACTGCTAATACTTTCTGGATGCACTGTATATGGACGAGATGGAGTTTTATGATTTGAAACCTAAGTTGTGTGTATACTGTATACACAACTCATTAATGATTTTAGGATGGGAGGATTCAGTTTTCCATTATGTCTGTTTTTGGAACTGAAAATTTGAGGCGTTTAAACTCTTCAGACGTCTGATTCAAGTGGTGGTGGTTTGCTACAGTTTTGAGGTTAGAAAAATGTTATTAAATGGGCTGACAGCCTGTGGCACAAATATGCTGTTGTGTTTCCTTCTTGATGCTTTTCAGCACCTCAGACAGCAGCGCTTCTTCACCCAGCCTGAGGGGAAAGGAAGCTAGAAGAACGCTAACCTTTCAACCTTCACGTTTGGTTATGCTGTGCATTATCATGGTAATAGCCTGCAAGCAGGCGTGAACAGTCCGTCTGCATGGCCCCAGCACTTTAAAAGGCAGGGCTGCAGCTGCATCTACCCATAAATTCCTCTGCTTTTTGAGTTGGGTTTGTGTAAGTGCAGCAAATTGGCAGAACACTGCGTTGATTTGTACAGCGGTCTCTAAAAGATACTTTATAAAATGCAAAGTACTTTTTTATGGTCAACATTAGACGTCCAACAGGGAAACATCTAAGCACTCGAGCAAATGAGTCATCCTCTAACTCTTTCCTGGTTGGAACTCATGGTTCCTTCTCATATGTCCGAGACAGCAAACGAGCAGAGATAATCAAAACTAATCTAATTTGGGCCAATTTAATCTTATTGAGGGGGCTTACGAGATGACATTTGCCAGCCGCAGAATGTAATTGGAGCTTTTTATGAGGCTACCTACTTCTCAAAGGGAACTCTCAAATCCAAATTGATTTATTGGCAGCCTGAGGACACCTGTCACACAAGAGGCTGCACTCCAAAGCCAGGGAGAATGATTTCTACCCCCAACCCATCGTGAAAGTAGCAATCAGATAGACACCAGCACAGAGAGAAGTGAGGGGGGTTGTCCAGCTATGCACCATTCGTCACAACTGGGCGAGTGTAGATAACAGGATCGCAGTATGTCCGTATGTAGGCTGTACAAACCTAAACATACACATAATCCGCTAGGTTGTTTTTAAGCACTGAGAGTGTTAGATACCTGCATATTTGGTCCAAATCTATTTACAGGATTTGTATTGGGATTAAATATTACATATTTGCCATATTTGTCATTTAAGACCTCAATCCAATCTTCCCAGTACCATGCAGTAACTTTAGTTTGTAAAAAAGAGGATGTTTATTACAGCTGTCTTTGTACAGTATTAAAATAATTGTACAGCCATTTCAAGAAATAAAGAAATCCTACATATTTTCACAGAAGTTATGACATCCCCTTTTGTCACATATTGAAATATGTGCAACATATAAGCCAATTTATTTTGAATTGGCCATTGCCACTTTCACCCTGTTCTCCAATGGTCAGGACCTCACATGGCCACCACAGAGCAGGTATTATTGGGATGATGGGTCATTCTTAGCCCTGCAATGACACTGACATGGTGGTGGTGTGTTAATGTGTGTTGCAGTGCTACAAGTGGGTCAGACACAGCAAAGCTGCTGGTGTCTTTAAACCTTTGATGCATAACATATGCTCATGACCTCTAATGCAAAACATGAGTCAAAAATGACCTGCATTCATTCCTCAGTTTTTTTTGGTTCTATCTTTCAAAATCTAGTAATTTATGATTGAATATTCAAAGTATTCTTTAAATATGTTGTGTTTATTTTATTACTAATCATCATTTCCATTTTTACTTTAATACTTTAACTTTTTTTTTTTTTTTGGAACAAAATGACAAAACCACATTGAATTTACACATAAATGATATAAAATAATGTAACTTAATACAATATTTTGTTTCAAGTAGTTATTATAGCAGTGAGTGGGGCAAAAAAAAACTTACTTGGTATTTGCAACATGTTTTTCATTTTGTCACACATGCATACTGTCAGGTTTTCAGGGTGGTGAAGTGCGTGGACCCAAATGCAGTCATCATAGGCAGAGGTTGAACAAAGCATATTTAATATAGCCAAAAAGAGTATAGGCAAGATCCAAAAACAGAAAATGGAAGAACAATTAAAATTGGGGATCTGGGAAAGGACAATAAGATCTTATGTTTATGACTAAGACCAGCCTTACTTTGGAAGACTAATGATACAACAAAGACTGAACAGAAAACAGAACTTCAATACAAATACAGACAAAGAACGTGAAGAGAAGGAGGAGAAGCTCAGGTGAGCAAACAGAACATGTATTGTGGGAGGCATGGATGAAGAAATAATACATAAAGTGTGTGAGCAATCAATGGTGTGAGCAATCAATAATGAGCAGGAAAAAGACAAAGACAGGAAGCAAATACAAAACAGAACACAAGTTGACAACAAGGTGCCACCCTTGTTGTCAACTTGTGTTCTGTTTTGTATTTGCTTCCTGTCTTTGTCTTTTTCCTGCTCATTATTGATTAGTAGTGCAGTGGATAGTGCTGTTGCCTCACAGCAAGAAGAACCTGGATTTGATCCCTGAGTGGGGTGACCTGGGGAGTTTCTCTGTGGAGTTTGCATGTTCTCCCCGTGTTCATGTGGGTTTCCTCTGGGTACTCCTGTTTCCCCCACAGTCCAAAGACGTGTGTAGGTGAATTGGTGACTCTAAAGTGGCCCTTAGAGTGTGACTGTGTGAGTGTGTGTCTGAGCCTGTCTAGGACTGTTTCCCGCCCTTGCGCTCAGAGTTGGCGGCTGGGCACCGGCTCGCCCGTGACCCTATTCAGGAATAAGCGGTACAGAAAATGGATGGATGGAAGTTGACAACGACTACAAAATTAAACAGGAAATAATAACAGAACCAAGAGAGGAAATAATGGAACCATGATAAAAGGTAGCAGCTACTGAACTGAATTGTAAACAAAATAAAGTATTAAACAGGCTAACTACAATAGATACTGTCTACATTAGATTTTACTAAAATAGAAAACATCAACAGCTAGGTGATAATAATTTCTTGTACTTTTCTGACTAATCAAATGTAATGTACAGTTATCTTTCACTACTGTCAACAAATATTTAAGTAATGATGGAACAATTGGAAGGGAGATGTGAAATGATAAATGCATGTGGGTCTTGTCTAACCCTTGTGCATTAACTTGATGTATAAATACTAAAGCTGTGCTTCTTTATAAAGTAAGAAAGGAAAACAAAAATGAAGATTTATTTGTATAGTGCTTATCACAATGAATGATGTCACAGAGCAGCTTTACAGAAATAAAAAGGCATAAAACCCCTGGTGAGCAAGGAAAAACGTCCTCAGTGCTGGAGGAAGAAACTTTGGGAGGAACCAGGCTCACAACTGGTCAAACTACTTAAACATAGTTATTTAGGGGACACTGAACCCTCATACGTCTGTTCTAATATTCGGGTATACTGAAGTAATGATAGTTTGCTGGTGGACATAATAGTAACAGTAGCAACTACTTAGAGTCTGAGTAAATTTCTACATAGCTGGTGATGGCGGGTTGGCAACGAGTCCAGGGCAGCGTGGGAAACTAGTCCAGGTCCAGTAGCCAGAAAGTGGGAAGGCAATATGAAGTTGTGGTAGGGGAACTCAGGGTCCTTCTCAGGTGGGTCAGAGGAGCTCAAGGTTAACATTTCATCAACTCAGGTCGGCGGATCCTCATTGACTCAGAAAAGGTACAGATATGTAATTAGGTAGGTTGATTTATAGAGAACAGAGAATGTAAACATTACCAGAGTGTGGTGAGTGACTCCGGCAGATCTACAACAGCCTAACTAAGGAGAGAACCAGAAGGTGACATAAACATGGGAGCATCCTGAAACATTTCCTGCATACTTGGAATAGAAAATGATTAATGATTCAATCATTTTTCAGAGATTCATCAATGAAAAACTAGTAAATGTAATATAGTGACATAGAAAAGAAATGCAGGTAATTTAATGGGGTAGTGATACAAAAAAAAAAGTAAGAAAGAAAAAAATAAAATAAGTATGCATGAAGATCAAAAACAAGTTGAATTTTGAATGATTAAATATATGATTATATTAAATAAAGATTTTTTGCAAAGATATAGAAAATGAAAAGTCAGCCGGGTCTCTTTTGACCGATGTTGTGCAACAAAGGGTTAAACACTGTGTCCACTCTATTAGACACTAGATATTTATGGTTGGTGGCTTATTCTTAGTTCAGCAGTGACACAGGCAACACAATGAGACTCCAAGAACCTCAGAGACTCTACAGAACCTGTAAGCCTCGACGCCCACTTGTATCTCATCCTGTAGGTGACCCAGCAGGCAGGTTTTCCCCAATACACATATCCTTTCACTCTAATAGACTTTACAATTACTCACATAATGTCTCTCGACTCCTTCTTGGAACTTCTTGTGTGTTATGTTATGTTTTAGTCAATAAAGTCAATATAGAACCATAAAGAACCCTTGAAAAAAAACCCCATTTATTTTGTTTATATCTGAATACCATTGTCTCGTCAATGTGTCTCGTCATCACAAGGCCAATTATTCAAATAAATCAAGAAACATCAATCATAGGATTAAAACTAAAAAAGTGTACAAACCATAAAAACCACACAGAATACGGCTACCAAGCAGAATATAGTGAACTTAAATTTCACATCTTTATTGTTTTCCAGCTAACATAAACAAGGTGAAATAGGACTGTAAGTGGATTAGGAACACTGGCTGATGCTGTGTCTGATATATAAGGAGGTAGCCTCCTCCCTCTATATTTAATTTGATGCAGCAATAGCAGAGTGATGCATCATAGCACTCAGAGAAATTAAACAGTGCAGAGAGCCAGCCCTATTAGAAAAATGGTTTCGACTTCCTGTACAATGCACAACATGTCCAGTATGTGGTGACCTTCAGATGTGTCATAATTGACTCTTTCTTACAGGGCTAAGAAGCAAGAAAGCACAGCTGAGCTTTGAAATGACCTTATGGATTATAGAAAAACACAGCCCTAAATGTCTTGAGAGTGCTGCTGATCCTGGAGAAGAAAAAAGAAAATCAACTTGAAATTGTTGAAAAGATAAAAAAAACCCATTCAGGATGTGGACTTGATTCATATCACACCACTTCACCCATCTTGTAAACATGGTGGAGGTAGCATCATGTCTTGGGCTTGTATGTCTGATCTAATTATGACCCCTCAACTGCGTGAGTTATCATGGCACTTTAATTTACAATTAATGACAGCTGCAAATAAACAGCTGTAGAGTTTCTCTCCAGTAGAACATCTTTGAACATTCAAGTCACTTATTTGCCTCAAATCCATCCTGTCATTTCATTTACTGAAACCCCACGAATGAGCAGGAGCTAAAATGGCTATAATGCATGCTCAGCAGAGCACAACCAGTGCAGACCTCTGTTGTCTTGTCATATGTATAGATCACACTTTAAAGCATTAAGGTGTTTTGAAATGATGTACTAAACTAGGCACATATATTTGAGACTATCTCAATGTGTCTAATCAGTATTTGGACACTTGTTCATTTATTGTTTCTTCCAAAATCATAGTTATTAAAAAGATTTATCCTGCTAATTAGAAGTAACTCACTCTACTGTCCAGAGTTAGATGTACTAGATTTTGGAGCATTGATGTGAGCATCTAATTGTATTCACAGATGAATGATTGCCACTCCACTTCATTCCACCTTCCCAACTAATCCCAAAAAAAAATAGATGGAGCACCATCAGTTCCACTGCTCTAGAGATCAAATGTTTGTTTATCTGTTCCATAGAATTATTTTTCTATTGACAGTACATCTCTACAGGTACTAGACAAGCTGTGATTGCATTTCCACATCTGTCAGTAATGGGCAACTTAATGAAGCTGAATAGATTCATTAAAAAGGGTGTCCACAAACATTTAGACATACAGTGTATACTTAAATAACTTAAATTATATGTTATAACCTCATACTTTAAATTGATTTTAACACCAGTACTGGCTGAAATGTTCTGTGAGATAGAGTTATGTTAAATTTAGGACACCCAATAAAAACAATGTATTTTAAACATATTAAAACATGGACATTTGATCTTCATTTGAGCAATTCTGAGATATAGAGCTAATATAACCAAACACATACATTTGAAACAATCTCTTTTAAACAACCTTGTAATCAAAATGTAATCAATAGAAATGAAATTCTCTAGTGAGGAAAAGGTTAGAACAGCCCAACATCAGCAAATCAGCTGTAGATGACTACGACATGGTTCAGGAGCACCGTCTAAGGTCTATAGGGCTTATGTTCTTAAATTTTGATCAAATGTCCATATGTTTCAACATGACTGTAGGTGGTGGAGGTATATTCTAGAATTTATATTCTGAAATTTCTAAAACTTCAATCAGCAGAACATTTTGGACTGTTCGCTACTCTAACAATAGCCACACTTTTGGATAATTAATTCATAATCTGACTGATAGCTCAGTTGGAATAGAATGCATCCATGTACATGTATCAGAATAGACTATCCCAATTGAAGCCATTGCAAATTCAATCTGTTCAATTTGTCGAATTGACCATGGTGGGTAATGCCTTAAATAATCAGTTTTATAAAATAAAAATATCCATATAAACATGGTTATCTGATTAGACTCTCAATAGAAAAGTTTAAGTATGTTCTGATGGGAAATATTGCTGTACTCAACATGCTTTACTACTGGAATATGAATGAACCTTACAGTAGGTTCTGCAGAGGAGTGAGATCATCTTTCATCTGTTGCATAAAATCATGACTGACTGCTGTCATATGGAAATTTTATGTCTACTGGCTGTGGTTACTCAAGAAACATGCTGCTGCTCCTCTTACTCTGACTCGAGTGATGCTTGTTGTCATGGTAATATGTGGTGCTGCACTTGATGTTTTGAATTATATTTACTTTATGCATATAGAAATGGGAGATTTCAATAATGTTAACACTTCAGTGTTAATCTATAATTTCAATGAACAGTAATTCCCTTCAAGATGTCCTTACCCTATGCTCAAGAGCTTGGTCCATGAATCCAGTGCAGGGAATGAACCAATGGCATCTTTCTTTATTTATAGCAAATAGTAGCAAACTCTAAAGTGTCAAAGTTCACCAGTTCAGCTTTAGCATGAATAGAATAATGCCTCCAGCTCTCCCACCCCCACACCTCTTTCTCTGCTCTCTCCAGGGCAGAGATGTCCTTCAAATGATACCTGAGGGGCTGCATAATGAGAATAAATGATGCCAGAAGTAAAAATGCAACCTGTTTTCTGCTGTCTGATTCCATATACCAGACCTTGGCACCCAATGAAATGTACCAGAGAAACACCAGACTGTACAGCATCAGCCTGGGGAGGGTTGCACTAATCAAATCTAGTGGGAAACAGGTTTAAATGATATTGTAGCTTTGCATTTTATACTTTAAGAATCACGATGTAATAATAGAACTTCCTCATTATAAAATAGAATTGGAGAGAACATTTCTCACTTTACATACAGTATAATGTGACCGTGTATCAATAGTATTATGTTAGAAAATATTTTCAAAAAATACACAGAGTACAAGATTGTAGTGTATTATTGACACTTTGACAAAATAAATGAAAAATATATTTGATGAAATTCACAAGATTTTACTGACTCAAAAATTACATCTTAACTATTTAGATGCAGAAATAGTGGTTAGCTTATCCTTTAATATGCTATATCCCACATTATTAATAGAAGCATTTCTAACCGTGTGTTTACCTCTGAATTTAATCCGCAGCTATGAAAAAAAGCTTTGAATCATCATGTTAATCTTAAGGTATCATGAAATTTCCAACTACAAGTACAAGGTTTTAAGGTTTCAGGCCTTGTTAATATATATATATATATATATATATATATATATATATATATATATATATATATATATATATATAATAATATATATATATATATATATATATAATGATAATCATATATAATGATTCAGACGGTAGAATAGTGGCAAATAAAAAAAATGCCTTAAATGCCATATATGTACTTTAAACCAGTTTTAGGCCAAAGCTTGGAATCATTCACATGTTGATCAGCCAGGTAACACATGAAAAGACACCCAACAACCTGGTTCTATTAATATCAGCTTATACATAAGGGCTAATTATTGTGTTGTGTGTCATCCAACAGTAGGCACCGTCTGAAGTGGGTTTTAAGGAGACTAATAGAATAACACCAGCCTGGAACAATCTCTCTCTCTCTCTCTCTCTCTCTCTCTCTCTCTCTCTCTCTCTCTCTCTCTGTCTCTCGTAGTAAAACATTGGTAGATTCGGATTCATCGGGCTGAAAGCATGTTGGTCCCCAGGGTGAAGTCGTCAAATCTCACATTGCCTGGAGAAGAAAAGAGGGGAAAACACACGAGCTCACACATACACAGGCTTGTAAAACTATCTTTGTGGGGTACCCCCATTGACTCACTCAACAGCTATATGGCTCCACGCTTTCTAGTGTTCATGTTATCTTATTATCACAGACATACTCTAATTCGAAAACATGGCAAATGTGCCACTCTGGATTTGTTTTTGTAAGAAATGAGAATTTCCATCTATAAATGATATCAAACTGGGCCAGACAGTCATTAAAATTCTGCATTAAACTTCTTCGCTGATCATTCACAGTCAGATACATTTATTAGCCTTACACTCACTCAAACCGAACATGTACATTTGAATGAATGTCCTTGTCCAGGTGTTTCACATCATCAGCTCCTCAGTTTGACATATTGCTTTATCTTCTGCCTCCATGCCATGCCATTTCTATCTAATACCAAGATCTCTGTGCGATAGCCTATTGACTGGGGAGCTCCTTTGATAGCCGTGTAATTCTAATATCGCGGCTTCATATGCTTGCCTTGCTGTAATCCCCCACCAGGCGGTCCAGGCATTAATGTTTTGTGAGGAGAACCAAGCAAATATCACAGAAAGTGCACATGTTGGCCTAAGGCCCACTGAAGGAGCTCATCACTGAGAGATCAGCAACCGAGTCAGGGCTGTAACTGGTGGCTGGTCGACAATTAATGTCAGCGGGTGGCGGAGGGAAATGGTTTTTCCACAGCCTTAGGAGAGGAAGATGTGTTGTCCCTGGAGAAATCATTCCATGCCAGTTAGAAGCCTACACAAAGTCATTGGCTGCTAATGACGGCCTTGTGAAAGCATGGAACTGGGCCGTGAAGGGAGAGTCTCTCTAACAGGTTGAAATGGAAATTAGGAATTTGGTGAAGAATTTTATGTAATGCTTCTTTCTTTACTTCATCTGTCTTCTGAGTCCAGCTAGTGGTTTTCTTCTAAAGTGATGTGTTAACATGTCTCTGGAGAATACAGAATGAGATGCTCTGGGTGCTGTTTGAGGAGTCTGTAGCGTCACTGTGAGAATTTAACATAACATAATTGCATTTCTCAATGGATGACTGCCACACAATGCTAGTGTGATCATGCAAATAATTGACTGTTCTTTCATGCCCTGGTACACAGCGAGGGAACCCACGTCACCCTAATGCATCTGACTGGAACACAGTGCTTCAAAAAGGTGAAATATCTACTATGATCTAATACACCAGTTCTCATTGTTGTGGGCATGTAGCCCTACTTCATAACAAAAAGTAATAATATTTCTCAATGGATGTAAACAGATGTCCTTATTGCTGCTCTTCAGAAATTCAATAAGGTCCCTTAGGCATGCTGTGCACGCACCAGCATGGTGCACTACATGGATCTAAAAATTATGTTTTTGCAATTTGGCCCCAAATCCCAGAGCTGGTTCAAGATACAGTGATGGAATCGCTCTCCCTTGAGGGAACAAAGATTGGATTTTGTCACATTTCAGTCAAATGCTTGCTTGACCTGTCAGATGCATGCTAGATGTTTAGTAAAAAACCAAACAGTGGGCTCTAGGGGAAATAAGCTGCCCCAGATGCAGAAGCAAACAATTTACAAAGGAGTATGGACAATCAATACAAGTAGTCCAGGGGGCAGATTTACAATTTAAGCCACCTTGCTAATTAAAAAGGCAAACGATGAAAATCAATATGAATGATCTCGGGTATACTTACCCTCCATGTTTTGGTACAGCAAAGTGATGTGTAATTGGGAGCCAAGGGTGTGCAGGAGGGCAGAGGGTGATGGGGGAGGGAGGTATAATGGTCATGGAAAAGTGAGATAGAGAGAAAAAATGGAATGGGGAAGCCATAGAAAGAGATAGAACGTCAGATTGCAAAAAGTATATACCAAGCGCACAGCTTGACTAGACCCTGTAGAAATAAAACTAACCAATAGAATAAAACTCTTGACACCATGCCTAATGCCAGGCATGAGTAAGATAGGTATAACATCTCCAAGCACTGAGCTGTGGAGCAGTAAATCTGTCCTCTGTATTTTCTGGAATTATGGAGCCTGTAATTTTGGGATAAGTTGGGATGGTGATCAACCAACATCCTGACCTCACTAATGCTCTTGTCACTGAATGTAATCAAATCCTCACAGCAATGTTCTAAAGTCTATTAGAAAGCCCTTTTCTGCACAGTAGAGACACTTACTTCAAAAAAGGCAGCATAAACTATTTTGAATGTGCATCATTTCTGATAACGAATGAGCAGGTGTCCCAATACTTTTGTCACATAGTGTATACGTTCTGAGTAGGATGGGTGTGGTTATTTGAACATTCACCAATAACAGCATTTAGCCTCTTTCTGCAGACCATGAATGGCCATAGTTTCTACCATTAAACCTAGTCTGATCATTTGATAATTGCTATTAAAACCTTTAAAGACTGAATTTGATATGTTTACCTAAAATGTAATGAAAGTGATTTAACAGAGTATTAGAGTAATATGTGACGTATCATATAATATATCACAGGAAATTACAAAAGAATGTATGTTGCCTTAAGGCCACATTGTACCATGATGCAATCACATCAGGGCAGACAAGGCTAACTAAGTTGGAGTACAAGCCTGGTGCAAAATTAGAATACAATTAGTATAAAAGTTCCCTCCTGGCTGGGAGTGACGATGGACCTGTGTTTTTCTGTTGAATTCCTCAACTTCCATAAGCAATGAGGTAAATTATTGAGAACGGACCTGTGTATATGCAGGTCTTTGTATGTTTATGTAATTGATTTTTAATTAATTTAATTAATTAATTATTTTTTTTTACATTCCAATGTATCCAATGTGAAAGTATGATGATTTGGTAATATGTATACAATTATATATACATTTTACATTATATACAGTATCTGTCCACACACAGGATGTGAACAACTGGTGACTGTTAGCCCAATGATAGCCTAGCTTAATGATAATGACAGATCTTTGGAACTTATCCTGTTACTGGACGTGAATCAATCATTAAAACTCCTGACAGGTGACAAGAAAAACACTGATAATCTGGTCCCACTGGCACATGTAAAGTGGTGGATATATTAGGCAGTAAGTGAACAATCAGGAAAATGGGCAAGTATAAGTATATGGGAGCATTTAGTTCTCAGCTCACCAAAATGTGTCACAATGATCCTTACTGGTCAGAAAAGTGCAGGTGTGCCCTGAGACAATTTGTAAAGAACCACACTGTCGACTGGGTCAAAACATCTCCAAAACATCAGGCTGGTCAGTTCTTTGTTCTTTGTGGGTTGTTCCAGAATGCAATGATTAGAACCTACCAAAAGTGCTCCAATGAAAGACATTCAGTGAACTACAAACAGGTCTATGGGCATTCAAAGCTCACTGATGCTCAATGATTCCTCCCAACTAACATGACTTAAAGGATCTGCTGTAACGTGTGTGTGACATCTTTTGGGGTCATTGCCTCAATGGGTAAAGACTGTTTTGGTGGCATGATTTTTGGCAACATGGGTGGTTGGGACACTACTGTTTAAATGTATATATTTAAATGACTCTCTTCTTCTGAGTACAGTGACAAGCCCTCATACTGACCCTGCCATCGTACCTCTCACTGTCGCCGCCGGGCCATTAAGACATCTCAGTTCCTTCACTGTGGAGTCATTTTCTGTGGGTGACAGGCAGCCATCAAACATGGCCTCTGGCTCTCACTGCCATATCTCCTTCCAGCACTGTGACATTTATGAAGAGACAAGTCAAACTGAAATGATTTTAATGGCTTTTTAAATGATGTGTCGGGGCTTATCACCGAGACAATACATCTGGAGGTTGAAAATATTTGTTGGCAATATGAATCAAGAGTAAGGTGATATCACAAGATTCTGCTGCAGTGTTTTCAGGGGTCTTGTGATGATCCTTTGACTCAATTGCCTGAATTGATCAAGAGCAGAAATGGCTGTAAAATTCGTCAGTGGTTCAGATCAATACTCTGACAAACTGCTGCATGACTCAGCGAGTGGTTCATCCTTATGGGAAATGCTCTTAATCAGACTCATGATCTCATAATGACACAGATTTTAGGCAGACAGACACTGTTGTCTGACACAGAGCACCTCCCCCTTCAACTTCTCACCCGCCTTTTCTTTTTCTCTACACACAGTCGACACAATGTCCCTCAGTGTAATGCTGCTCACACAGAACATTGGAAGAGTCTGCCATTTGAGCTCGACTTTCCCAGTCCATTGTGTGCCTCCCTCTGGAAAATATGATACAAGAATGAGGCACTTTTAGTGTGATTGGTCACCCTTGCACAACTCTGTCCAGCTACCAGTTAGACATACCGGTAGGTCAAACTTGTGTATAGTATGGTAGGTATGGCAGTTATCATATTTGCCTACAGAATATAATGCTGCATAAAAACACTCTTAAAAATAAAAAAAAAGAGATGCTATAAAGAATGTAAGTGTCAATTCAAATCAAGTTACATTTATTAGTATTGTGTTTACTAGTATACAACCATTAAAGAACCATTTCAAGCTCCTGTATTAGTATATATGTATGATGGACTGTCTAACCTATACAGACTAGAAAGTAACTGATGCACCTTAGTGGTCATTTAACTGGGTTCTGAAGAACAGCACAGGAAAATGAACGGAACTCATTCATTATGAATATAAAAGAGAGAACCATCACCCATGGCAATCTTTGCACCAAGAACACCAAGGTTGGTCCTTGGGTATGTGTTTTTTTTTTTCTCTCCTCCCCATCTAGGCTATTGCTGCAACTGCTTTGCAGCAGCCAGTGGTTGCTATGGTGACAGGAGCTACGTGGCACGCAGGAAGTTCATTAACTATCCAAGTGCATATCATTAGGCTTGGGAGAAGGAATAAGTGCTGCTTTGGTTCTCATCCTTTTATTTTTCATTCAGCCACTTGCCTTAAACAAATTCATAGGCTTTATTGGCTTTTCTCTCATGCTAGCCAATAAACAACCTCTGTCCTGATGGCCTGATGTCTCAAAGCAATTTTAAGATTTAGGCCTCCTTGTTTTAAATTAAATGTGGCCCATTGTGCATCTCAGCCGAGGGATAATCTCGATGGGCCACATGTGTTTGTTTCCTGTCTGGATGCAGAGGCTGAAAAAAAAAGAGAGGCGGGAAAAAAGACCCCCACAAAAAGGCGACTGATAAATCTGTCAGGGTTGGACAAAAGTGGCCTCGCTTGAAGACGTCCGCCCGTATGCACAAAGGCGGCCAGTGTTGCGTGAAATCTCTATGCGCCTTGTCGCAGTTACAGGAGTGCAGGAATGGGCTGTGAGTTTCTGCTAGTCGAGATATTATTCAGAGCAAAACAGTGTAAACAGGGAATCACACGCAGCACAGACACACAA
Organism: Acestrorhynchus altus; assembly: GCA_034509495.1. Taxonomy (NCBI): domain Eukaryota; kingdom Metazoa; phylum Chordata; class Actinopteri; order Characiformes; family Acestrorhynchidae; genus Acestrorhynchus; species Acestrorhynchus altus. The sequence goes on along the minus strand of CM067504.1, from coordinate 32,074,790 downwards.
GAGCTCTCATATTGTTGTCATTGGAAGTGGCACTCCCAGCAGAAACTCTTCAGGAGGCTGATGTTTGATATCAAATAAATGCTGAAAAAAGGGTGTTTTAATCTGCTGCACTTTTGCGGCACAGTCTGTAAAGCATATATTGAGAAACAAGGTAAGATGGAAATAATTATTGACTATTAATAATTATAGACAAATTATTATTGACTAATTATGAACTATTATTGAATTTAAATGTGTTAGGTTGTGTGGATGCTTTTGGGCAAAAGTTTTGGCGCACCACATTTTAGCCAGATGCTTGAGGACACAGCTGTAGTTTGTGGACTGCACAATTTAGGCAAAATTAATAGCATTAAACATAATAACACTTTAGCAACAACCTAACCTAACCACCTAGCAACCACTCAGCAACCCCATAAGAACCACCTGTGGTGCCATAGTAACCACCTAGCAACACCATAGTAACCATGTGGGATACCATAACAACCACTTAGCAACATCATAGCAACCACATAGGAAAACCTTAGAAACCATCCAGGAAACATCCAGTTCATCGTCTATTCAAACTATCAGCTCATAGCAATAAATAATGCAATTCATGCTTAACCCACAGTGTTCTCATCTGAATAAATCATTATTTTGGCAATTTAGAAAATATTTTGAGTTTCAAAATCAAAAATCAGCTGCAACTGTGCCAATGATTATATTATTGATGTTATTGAAGAAGCATGTTTAGTTACATTAAAACTTTCATGCTGGTAATTAATATGTGTGAGTGTGAAGAACCTTTAAATTTGTAAAGAACCTAAAATAAAAGGTTCACTATATTAGAATCAAGCGATCAAGTGTTCAGAGAACAGAAGCCTTGAAGGTTGCAAGTGATAAAGGAAGGTAGCTCGTCCCACCATGAACAACATCCATCAGATGGGAAGTAACTGTACTTTTTCCCTTTGCACTCATTAACTGTTAATCATTGTAAAACAAATGTTATTCTATTGTATTAACAGACTTGAAAAGTCACTAATGAAAAAATTATCTTACTTCAGAATTTAGTTTCTTTGCTGCATTTTCCTGAGGCACAGTCATCATAAGAGTAATCACAAGAGTCATCATAAGAGTCATCATAAGAGTCATCATAAGAGTCATCATAAGGAGGCTCCCTATATAGGGCACTAATTAGGTCACATTAGTGTGACTTCTACATACAATGAATGCATTGTATGCCTACAAGACACTGTGTAACCTATCGCTGAAACAAAAATTGCTCTGAAGCCCTAATTCCCTACACCCTTCAGCTCTTTAGAAAAGTATAATTATAAAAAATAAATAAATAAAATAAAATATGACATCATTCTGGAGGTGGCCCCCAGCTAACATTTCCTCCTAAATCAAGGATATTAATAGTTTGTCCCTCTATAAAGGCTTCAGACTAGATGTTAGAACATTGGTGTGTAGAGATTTTTGTTAACCACAATACCATCCGAGAAGTCAGGTTCTGATGTTGGGTGATTAGTTCTGCCACTTCAACATGTCCCAAAGGTATTGGATGGAGCTTCATCACTTCAGAGAACAGAGGGCATTATACTCTTCTATCCCACAATGAGCATTAAAAACAATGACTTTTGGCTTTCATTTGGTTACCTAAAAAAAGAAAGAAAGAAACATATCAAATTCAGTCTATAATGAGAACTGGCAATCCAATCTTTTGTAGTATTTAATGTGAGCATTTTTTTTCTTATCATAACTGTCTGTGTAGCTCAATGAAAATGTTTGAAATGCCATTCAATTATCATGCAAATAGTTCTCTTTTCCTATCTTTCACACAATGATACCATTGTATGATTATAATTGGCATTACACACTACATTCAATGAGTGGAATAAGGCCAAACAGGATACTACACACACACACACACACACACACACACACACACACACACACACACACACACACACACACACACACACACACACATAATATATATATACTCTTGGGTGTATGGGTAGCTCAACAACAAACCATAAAGTTTTGTCCCACATATGGATGCCCATCAGGGTCCCTGCTGGGAGCAGAAGGAGTTAATTATGAGCCTTAATTGGTTGCACACTGTTCTTGAGCTGTAGATGGGATGGTGAAGGTGGTCTCTACATGTGAGATTAAGGTGGGCTGTAAAGGTGGGGCCCAACTCCCTCAAAGCCCAAGCCCACCTGGAAGCCACCTAGCCCACATTTCACCCACGTCAGCCACACATGAGCATGCTGGTTGGACATGTTCCACTGGTAAAAATACTTATGAAATATTGTTAAAAATCACTGTTCCTCTAGGTTATGCTCAGGTGTATGTTATAATCTGATTTAATCACAGTAGCGAAGGTAATGAAGTAATGAAGTAATGAAAGTATCTAGGATGGATAATAATACTACTAATAATAATAATAACTGCATCAATTAGAAAATCAATAGTTAGATCAATGAGCCCTATTTGTTTAAATGTTGGCACACCTTACAGCTTGGATCCTATATGAATGTGTGGACTACTATGCCCATATTCATCTGTCTGTCTGATCCCTTCTAGGGTTAGGGTTAGAAAGAAACCATACAGTATTTGAGGCAATCACTAGAGTTAACACACTTCTGTCTAGCTTCTGGCGGCTGTAGAGACACAGGAGCCAAGCTACGCTTCTGACATCAGCATGACTCCCCTGGAGCTGGAGACTCTGTGTTTCCTCCTCATCAACACAAATAAAGCAGGGCTTTGATGATGTCATCTGGGAGACAAGACCCCCGCTCCCTGACACCGCCACTCACCAGGCAGAGTCACATTTCGAACTAATCAGACCTCTGTCTGCTTAGTGTGTGTGTGTGTGTGTGTCTGCATGTGTGTGAGTGACAAACAGGGGAGAGGGGCGTCTAGACTGTATAATGAATATCTTGAAGTGTGCTCCAGAGCATCGTTTCCATGTTTGTGGCATGCTGGCCTCATTAAACGGGCAGCTGTCTGTGTGGAATCAGGAGGGAAAGTTCAAGTGTTAATGACTGATAATTAATTTATGTCGTTATATGTAAAGCTATAAATAAATCTAGTTTAGGTGTGGAAATGTAGATACAGTCCACTGATTAGTGGCAAGAATGAGGCCAAATACCCGTAAAAGCACCTATGCAGTGTAAACTGAACTCAAACGAGCACCAGAGAAGGTGGAGCGCTTTGTGCTGTCCATCTTGTACCAAGCAGAATATAAATTTTGCTGGACTTTAAAAGTAAGGTTGCACTGCCCTCTGCTGCCTGTACATTAAACATAGCTATATGCATTTTACTGTTTTCATGTCAAGGATTTTGAAAGTATACACTAAATGATTTTTGGATACCCATTCTGATAAATGCCTTCAGTTACTTTCAGTTAGAGACACAATTGTGCAAATGCAAACACACACACACACACACACACACACACACACACACACACACACACACACACACACACACACATTACTGCCAACAGAGAAGGAGGTTCTGGAGCAGATAAACATGGACCTATTGGTACCATGCCTAATGCCAGGCATGGGCTAGAGGGGTATAAAGCCCCCTAGCATTGAGCTGTAGAGCTACAGAACTGTGTTCTCTGGAATGACGTGTTCCATCCAATACTTGGTATGAGGTGAGGTGGTGATTAACCAACATCCCAACCTCATGAACTCTATTTTTGTTGTTGAATGCAATCAAACCCTCACGTCAATGCTCAGCAAGGCAAAACAGAAAGTCTTCCCAACAAAAGCAAGGTAAAGTTTTCTTTTAAGTATCACTGATTTCATAAGAAACAACGAATAAGCAGGTCTTTCAGGACAGTAGAAACAATTATTTCAAGACAGTACAAACAGCTACTCCAAAAAAATAAAAAATAAGAAAATTCACCATCCATGCACCACCACCATCAATCCAAGTGGAAATGATTTATCTGGTGTGGGGTGCCCTCTGGTGGTGGAAAGATCCACTGGGGCTTAATGTTATGGCTGATTGTGTGTACAGTAAATCAGTCTCCTCAGAGGTAGTGTATACACACTGCCACCCAAGAGGATGTACCTGTCAGCATGTTGAAAAGCCACTTGAGTGTGGAGCTATATAGAGTTAACCTTTAAGTGCATGTCAGCCAGGTATTGTGTTGGTAAACATCAGCTGTAGTTCTTGGATGACTATGAGAATTTGCCACATCGCTGAAGAAGGTCAAATTAAATTCATTCATATAAATAAAATAAAATGGTTATCCTGAATGTATGGAGGTTACTATTACTGATTTTATTTTATTTGCTTTTTGATTATGTAAACAGTGAAATACGCCACTTGCAATTTTGTAAAATATACAATAAATTTGCAAAAGCAACGACATATGCAGAACACCTATAAAATAATGATTTTATTAATATTATACCTTCAATTATGACTCATGGTGTTGTGTTGGTAGCATCTTTTGCAAGAAAATCATGCCTCAGAAGAGTTTGAAAGCAAGTTGAGCACGTGGAAGAGTCAAGAGGGGTCACATCATAGGGCTCTGGGAAGTGGGATGGTCTCATCCATGTATTGCACACCATACTGGTTGTGGGGAAATTTCCATAGCGTGCTGTTGGTGGTGGTAGATAGAAGAAAGCACATACCAGCATGACAGATCGGAGAGCCCTACACAAATCACAGTTTGAGGGAACCAGCAGATATTCTGACATGTGCAGATTGACCCAACAGCAATGATTGCTCACACTCAAGTGGTGTCTTTCATGTGTAATCCTGTTAGTGCCAGCACCTTGTGAGATGGCCGCCCAACACAGATGTATATGCATGCAGATCGTTTCAGTGACTAACTGTTCAATTGACATCATGCATGTGTTGTCAAAGGCTGCAATGCCAGACTGTCATGGAGTCATTCAGAATGGCTGTGGGTCATCTTCAGTGACGGGTCCCGCTTTAGTCTGGGTGGAGATGACTAACAAATCCATATGTGTCCCATTACAACAGCCACATCACCAGACCTATCCTGACTGAAAATGTATCAGATGCTATTGAACACACTTGCCACAAAACCTGCAGGAATTTCATGAGAAAATTAAAGCTACATGGAATGATTGCCACAGGACACAATTTGGAATATCCATGTTGAGATGTCTGACTATGTAGATGACAAAGAATTTATTTATTTTTTAAGGGTCTTCTTTAGTATTCATCCAAAGAACCCTGGCTAAAGCTACAGTACAGCTTGTATTAAAAGCAGTTATGTGAATAAAGTTATTAGTACTGGTTCCATTAATAAACCACTGATGTTAACTGTGAACTGATTAGGTCCTAACCTCAAGCTCTTCTGCCCCATCTGAGAAGGACCCAAAGCTCCCCTGATACATCTTTACATTGGGTTTCCATCTTCCGGCTACTGGACCTGGACTCGTTTCCCACCCTGCCATGGACTAGCTGCTTACCCAACATCACCAACTGTGTAGTAATCTACTGTTACTATTATTTTTCACCAGCGAACTAACATTACTTCAGTACCCGAGTATTAGAACAGAGGTGTGGGGGTCCAGTGTCCCCTATCTGTGTATAAGTAGTTTGACCAGAGGAGGATGGGTCCTCCCCCTTGTGAGCCTGGTTCCTCCCAAGGTTTCTTCCTCCAGCTCTGAGGGAGTTTTTCTTGCCACTCTCGCCATTTGGCTTGCTCACTAGGGGATCTGTCTCTTATCCTTTGTTCCTGTGTTGTCAACCTTTTTATTTCTTGATTTCTGAGAAGCTGCTCTGTGACAACTTCAGTTGTGAAGAGCGCTATACAAATAAGTGTTGATTTGATTTGAACTATAAACATAATTATAATGGTTAGACTGCAGTAGTAGAATGGCTTAAGTTGGGCAATCCAATACTCAAATTCAGAGAGAGGTCAGACAGGCAGACATAACAGACAGATCTAGAGTCCAGATTACAAACCAGTGTCAAACCACATGACTGTGAAGTAATTAGAAAGAGTCTCAGAACTTAGGAACACAACAAAAAGACACAACAGTATGCACAACCATCCATGACATTAAAAACACTGAGAGTGGTTTAACACTGCTTATCTGTTTCCAGTATCATCTGTCAATGAGTGGATGTGTTAGGCAGCAAGTAAACCGTCAGTTTTTGAAGTTCATGTGTTAAGTAGGAAAAGTGAGTAAGCGTAAGAACCAAACTGTGATGTTCTAGAGTCAGAACATTTCCAAAACATCAGGCAGGTCTTATGGGGTATTCCTGGTATGCAGTGGTCGGTACCTACCTAAAGCACTCCAAAAAAGCACAACTGGTGAATGAGCTACAGTTTCATGAGCGCCCAAGGCACACTGTGAAACTCAGATGTTTTCCCGTGTAATGTTAATTCATTAATGAGAAGATTATATTTTTAAGCAACATAATAAAGGATTATTCCATGAACAGCACAGAGCTTTAATAACTTTAATTCAGAATTAAGTTTGTGTTTCTTTTCAGAGCTTAAATCACAACTCGTTGCTGATGCGGAAGTGTCCGAATTCATCTGTGTTTCTACACTACTTACTAAACAAAACAGTCTATCCCTATATAACACTACTGATGGAATAAGAACCCTTTTTGCTCATAGCCTATGTCTCAGCTGGTCAGAGCTGTTTTTTGGCATGAGAGGGATACTGTACTGGGCTGTTGGTTTAATTGTTGTGTAAGTTTATAATATTATGGATCATTGCTGAATGTGAAGAAGCAAGAGAAACTGCCAGGATGCTTGGAAGAGGCCAACCAAAAACATCGAGCATCTGGCCTTGACAGTGAGCAGTACCCAATGTTCCCTAGAGGGGGAGACATTGTGACAGTAATAAACACCTGAATTTATTTAATATTCATTTAAATAGTTACTAATTTATGAACATTTTCAAATACACAGTTTCTAGTTAGACTCTCTAAGACTATAAAACTAATTCAGGAAGAGAGAGTAAAGTGAACTATCCATATTTTGTGATGACATCTTAAGTGATATTGCAAGTGATCATTCAGCATTAAAGTCATTTTCAGTGTTAGCTATTTTAAACTTTAATTCTTCAAGAATCAAATGTTATATTTCTATTTCAAATAAAAAAGACAAAAAAAAAACAAAACACAAAAACAACAACAACAGCAACAGAAAGGTGTTTAAATCAAAAGCTATTTGGAACAGATTATTATAAAACATGTAGTTTGTTAATGTTAGCAATATAAGGTATTCCATATTTCTCAAATAATCAGGTAATATATATATATATATCAACACAGGTCATGATTTATTAAGTCTTACAGAAGTGAACTGTTTCATGTCATTTTTACAAGCTTTACATCACAATTATAGAATATAATATATAATGTTGTGTCTTAATACAAACATAAAGTATTTTGGATTATTTAAAAAAAAACTGCACCACTGAGTCAATCAAAAAGACAAACTAGCCCACAATTATAATACAGACAAATTAAATAATAAACAGACATTTCTCATAATTACTAGATCCAGGCCATGTGCCATTTTTTATGAATTAATATCTTGTAATAATTAATTACTTCCTCATCATTATGAGTTGCTCTATGAGATACGTATACCCTAAAAATGTATAACATAATATTTTATAATAACAAGATGTTTTCTAATAATATGTGTGTTCTATGTTAATGTATGTTGTGTTTTTAAACATAGTATATCATAATAACAAGAGAAAGTTTCCTGAGAATAATAATGTTTTAAATCAAAAATCTGACACATATATTTTTTTTTTGTTTTAACAATTGTCAAAATCATTACTGTCATAATTATGAAATGTTATTTTTACAACAGAGATTACTTTTCTCATAATTACATGTTCAATGTCATCCACTTTATTGTGTCAGGATGTTGAGTGCATGTTCTGTTCCTTTAACAGGGACTCTAACAGGGTATTAATATTAACAGTGGTATAAGGGTCTGCACTACTGATACAGAATATTGCTAAAACCAAAGGCATTTTCATTCTCTACATGCAAGTAAAGCTATTACAGTAACCTCTTTTAAAGACAGCAAATTAGGTCCCTCTTGACTTTCAAGTCTCCTTGTCTGTGGGGTTCCTTGCCATACAGTCAACACAAATTTTTGTCCTACCATTGTGATTAAGGACCATTTCTGACTGTGTCAGCATGGGGTAGGGTGAAGAAACATCAGCCCACTGCTTTAATTGTCAAGCATTTGGCCCCAAGAGGGAATGTTTTTGTGCCCTTGAGCAAGGATCCCATCCTTAATTATGTTGGTTAGAGCTCTGTTGGACAAATGTGAGACAGTGTGTAGTGTCTGGCTTATAAGACATTAGCTGGAATGCAAAACTCTTTGAAATCCTGAAACAAGTTTAAGGTGTGTAGACGTTTTATCAATTTACACCCAAAACACCCTGGACAGGACTCCAGCCCATCACAGGGATAATTTATCATGTAGTATTAATTATTAGCTATCTACAAAGTAAATAGAACACTATATCATCACTGTCACACACAAAAACAGCATGCTTTATATAGATACCAACATTTGGGAATCCCTGCAGTGCTTAACAAGTCTTGATTCAAGCCTAGCTACTGAGCTTTAGATTAATAATACAACCAATCAAGAATTACCCCAGTTCACTTCCATATATCCTTTAAATGGTTATATTGTCATTAAACCTTCAAACTGGCAAGGTTACAGATGACCCACCTCCATTTTAAGTGAAAGTCAATGTCATTTCTTTTTCCCTCCAAGTAATTTTGCAGCATTTCTATTTGTCCTTTCATAATGTTATTGGACACAATGTAATGAACAACGAAAAATAGTAAAAACAAGGTTTTGGCATGATAGTACTTATATTGCTTACCTCATTTCCCCCATGAAGGAAATTAGTATCCTTAGTAACTATGAACTAGAAATCCATTATTTTATCCATTCACATGCGATCATGAATGAAAAAAAAAGGTCATGTTTGACCATTAGGCACACTGACCAGGCTGCAGACTCATTGCAGAAAGCAATCAGCCCAGATTGAGCATTTTAACTAATCTCCACCAATAAGCCATTATAACCTGATGTGTCGGAACAATCCTGGCCACCCCAGCTCTAGATAGACATCAGGTGATACTACTTACACAAATGTGTCACAACTGCTGCTGGTTTTGCATAAAGAGGAGGTGGCTAGCAGTGTTTGATCCCATGGTGACTCACACAAGTGCAAAACGATGCCACACGCCAGTGCCAGCTCCATCTCATGCCCGCCACCATCTGCTAACAATGCGCACACTTTGGCTGCAGCTCCACACAAAGGAGATGATCCCAGTGTGCACTTCTACTAGGCTACGTTAGCAACTCTAGCTGGCACTCTGCCATCCATCCTCCGATTTCACTCCCTCCCCCTGTATTATTGATATGTGTAAACCAAATCCCAAGATGAGACATTCAATTTATTCATGAGTCTCGAGAAGCTCAAAAGAGGTTCAGTAATGAAATATGTGTCTTTGGCCTAAGAGGTGAGAAGTGTTTACAAACTAAAGAAAACAGGAAATCCATCACTTGTGTAATATCCATAGAGTCGGGACATGATGCAATTATAACGATATGATTACTTTTTCTGAAAGCACATCAGGCATAAGTGGCCAAGGAAGTCATGCGTTAAGCAATAATAATGATAAGAAAATGTGCTGGGATGCAGTTGGTGGTTGAAGCACACTGTAGTTTAAACACAATTCAAACAAACAAATCAAATAATTAAAGTTCAAATAATGCTGTAAAGTTGTGGGGAAAACTGCTTTGATCTATGTAGATACTAAACTGTTGCTTTCAATTCAGATTTCAGCTAGAGGTTGTTTTAGACTTTTGGGCTAATGCTGAAGATTACACTAACCTAATGATTATTCTTCTAATCATTGCTGTGTTACCTTGGGAGGTGGAGTAATTTAACTTTACTACAGGACATCAGTGATATTTATGACTGATTTACACAGGATAAGAAATCTTGGCGTAAATGCCTGAAATGGGAGTGGCTGCTCGATTTACTCACTCCCACCTCCTTCAAAAACATGTAATACTTACCTTGACAACAGATAAAGTATTAGAGGATAATAACTGAACGTACAATCCAGTTAAATGTTCATTTAGTTTAGCCACAAAATGTCTTAATGTGGGTTGTTCAACGGTTCAAAGGTACTTTGTGTAAACTGTGCCACATCCATGTTCCCACTATATACGAAGCAGCCTGTATATACACCTGCACACAGCTCTCAAAAGCAGCCTTCACACCTTGCTGTGTTGTTCTCAATTTTGGCCACAACCACAGTAGTTATGACTGTTTGCCACAGAGTTCAACAAAATTGTTGACAGAATAATGACACTTGTTAATTCACATGGTATTAATATAACCTGAGAATATTTCTATGGTGCATTTTACAGAAGGTAAAGAGCTCTTTGGGATCTTTACTGATACAGGACCATGCAATTTGTAAAAAAAATCTGACGTGGGGGGCATTAGGGCAGGAACAAACTCACTGAGCACCCACGTTCTTGCAGATTAATGAAACAGGTTACACACACTCCCAGCTTAAAGTCAGTCCTGCTCTGGAGGAGACCCCCTCCCCCAAATCATACTTCCTGCAGCTGTTCTAAGGTGGATTTAGTATATTTATGCTTTGATTATGGGCTTTTAAGGTCTTATATTAGAAACCAAAGCACAGTGACCTGTTAAATGTCTGAAGAATCTTCACTTCATATCATTGTTCTTTACAAACACATGTATTACAAATGTGATTCTATGACATTTCTCACATTTGTAGCACCTTTATTTTTTACAAGTGTAGCATTTAAAACAAAATAATGGCTTTAGAAGTCCATTTTTTAGTCACTTGCAATCGTTCCTGCACTAGACACCATTTTAACATGATGCCTTTTTGACATCGGCCTCTTTCTATTCCCAGTGGTCTGTGTTTTCCAGCAAGACCTTCACAACCCATGAACAAAACATGAAACCGCTGCATCCACCCAGCTTCTAACACAACATCTGAACTGCACCACCCCCTGCTTCACACCCACCCCCTTCCCAGCTACAATATCCCTCACAAGAACAGTAGAACCCTCCAATTACAGACAGCATGATTTGGGGAGCCCGTCTGGGACAGAGCTTGTTTTAAGCTGAGTGAATGTACGAGTAGCAGAAGGGCCTGTTTGATAAATCTGCGCGGTCAGTCAGTGTGAAAGACCTAGGCAGGCCCTTGGGGAAGCTGGGAGGGACTGTGGGGAGGGCAGGAAAGAGAGAATGGGGGGGGGAGAGAGAGAGAGAGAGAGAGAGAGAGAGAGAGAGAGAGAGAGAGAGAGAAGGCAAGCAGGGCTCAGCCGCAGAGCAAGGGAGGTGGCCATTGACAGTCCCTCTCCTCATTAGAGGGCAGTGGTAGGGGCTTGCTGGTGCATTCTGCTGGAATGTGTCTTTCCTGCAGCACTTGAAGCCCTCTGAAGCCTCCTGGCGCTCAGCAGCTATGTCACAGCCACAGTCCTGCCGTTCTGCTGCACTGTTTTGACATTAATTATCTGCACAGTCCAGTGCTGCCAAAACTTCCCACTGCAACTTTGTTATGCTTGTTTTTTTGTTTTTTTTTTGTTTTTTTTTTTACATCCCCTTCCTTCCCTACCTTGAGTTTTTTTTTGTTTATCAGCTGCAGACAAGCAGAATAGATAGGAAGCCAACACTTCTTATGCTGGCACACATACCCATGACATCTACATCTATGAAATGGTTGCCATTTGTACCCTAATGTTTCATGAGATGCATTAAACACAAAAAAAAATGTGCTTTCAAAGTTTCAATGTGTTTTCAACGCTTCACACAAAAATGATGACATAGCGTTGCGGTTTGAGGTTGATATATGATGTCAAGAAATGGAATCAACTGAGCATTTGGAGTAGTTAGGAATAAAGAAGTTCTGAGGTAATATTATATTGTTTATTTGTTGCTTTTTCATATTAGATAGGGTCTGTCCTGATCAATCCAGGATTTATGAAAAAGGATTTTATGCCTTATGTGGGATTTCATTTTCAAATAATAAACAAATCTTTCATGCTATGGCTTTTTAAAGAAGTGAAAATTTAAAAGATTACAAGGGCGGAAAAGTCATGTGCTTCATAGAATGACTCAAACCCAATTCCATCCAGCGTGTCCTGATCTATTAGTGAGTAAAGACTCATTAACCTGTAGTGATTTGATAGTGGGCAGAGGAGAATGACTGTTTAATGAACAATGTGGCACTGGCTGTGAGGAAAGATACATAAGGCACAGACGTGAAAAGAAAGAGGAGAGAGAAAGTGAGAGAGATGTGTTTGATCTGAATATGTATGTATGGAGGGTTGAGAGGGGAGGGAAGTGTGGGAGTGAGTGTTTGAGAGGGCAGAGAAAGAGAGCGTGAGAGAGAGGGAGAGAGAGAGAGGAGCAGATGGATGGAGGTTGGCTGGGTGATCAGCAGCACTGAGGTGCCCGAGCAGATGCTGCTGGCTGCCCGCGTCAGTCTCTCTACCCACACTGGCACCAGAGGCGGGGAGGAGTGCGCCACATTTGCCGTCCCATAGCCCAGGTAATCAAAGAGCAAATTGTCACAACAATAACATTTTAGCACAGGTGCTCAGACAGGGGAGGAACGAGGCACATCCTGCAGAACAGATGGGAGAGGAAGAAGAAGCCAGTGCCCCCAATCTTTCAGCAAAGATTTTAGCTACTGTCAGAGGGGGAAGTGGGTCACATTTACCTGATCAGAGGATGAAGTGGTTCTTAACTTTTGATTCTGACATGTTTGGATGATGATTTGGTGCAAAGAGGTAGAGTGGTTTTGCTAATATCTCCAGATTTGAAGGAGCATTACAGATACTGGGCCATATGTCTGCACCCCCGTCACAGTGTTATAACAGAATTCACAATTTTGTACAATCCATTATTTTTCTCACTGAAATCAACAAAATGCATTATGCAAATATCTGATACAGCCACTGGGAACCCTGACTCTAAGAAAGGCCTAAGCCCATATTAATTGGCTGTGCATAAAGGTGTGCTGCTAACAAGCAGTGGTCTTAGATCCTTAAGATGTGAATAAGACCTTTATAATTAAGGCATTGTCTTTTTAAACTGGCACAAAATTATCCTGGATGCCATGGTAGCACCACAGGTAATGTTTCCCATACAGATTCAGGGATTGATCCTTGCTCTAGTCTCTGTCTCTGAGGTGTGTCTTTCTCCTGTTTGCATTCTACATATGTTTTCTCCAACCTGCCAAAGTCACAGTTCACAGTAAGTGAATTGGCTAAGCTACATTGCTCCTAGATGTGAGTGAATGGGTGTGTGTGATAACATTTAATAGACTGGTGCCCTGACCTGGAGTAATTCTGCCTTGTGCCAAATGATTCCAGATCGGCTCTGGACCCACCACAATCCTGACAAGGACGAAACAGAAAAGAAGACAGCTGGCACAAAATTGTAGATGTTATTGCAGTATATCCCCAATCCTAATCTAACATACTCTTTATTCTATAAAATCACGCAACGAACCCAGGTTTTAAAAAAGTACAAAGCAACTGTACTTGACTGTACTCTTTTTTTTGGTCTCTGGTATCTGGTTTTTCCACTAGAGCTCTCTCCAAAATGTGGCTGGTGATATTGCAAAGCACTAAAGCAGTGGGTTGTATAGGTTTACAGATTCTAAATGACATTATACATGTTTAAACCCCCTCTATTAAGGCAGTAAAGAATTTATGGCTAATAAATTGTTTTTGGTAGCTAGATATGTTGATCCAAAATGCAGCTGCTAGAATTCTCACCAGAGCTAGGAAATTTGATCACATTAATCCTTCTCTCATCCCTTTTCTTTAATCCCGTTGGCTTCCTATTAAATGCCGCATTGACTATAAAATACTGCTTCTGACATACAAGTTGCTCAATGGTTTAGCTCCACAATATTTTACACAACTTCTTCAACCATACAACCAGTCACCTACACTTCGCTCCCGAGATATGGGCCGACTCACTTTCTCTTGAATTAGACAAAAACACTTCAGGGGGATGAGCTTTCTCATATAAAGTGCCACAACTTTGGAATAATCCTTCCTGTTACTGTTTGGGATTCAGACACACTTGCTGTCTTCAAATCTTAACTAAAACTGAAACTCTCTCTCTCTCTCTCTCTCTCTCTCTCTCCCCTATGCTCTCCCCTATGTCCCGAGCTGCCCCTGCTGCCTGGCTGATGCTGTTTTTGTACTCTGCTTGTACCCAGTTCTAGGTATTACATACCAAATGAAAAAGTAAAACTGCTGAATAGAGTACTCTAGATAATTCTGTCACCTCCAATAAGGACAACTGCAGGATTAAGTTCCTGCCAAGTCTTGGACAAGGCTCTCTGAAAGGCCATGTAAAAATTTAATTTATCTAAAAGAGAGATTTTAAAGCTGGATTCCTGGTATATATGTTATAGCAGATCAATAAAAAATGTCAGTTCCACTTTTATTCAACACAACACAGATACCAGAGGTCTCTCTAATGGAAGAAAGCGATATATACGTCTTGATAGCTATGTACAGAACACATACGGTTTCCTGGCATTGGCTACATGGCCCAACAAAATCACCTAGCAGCTAATTCCCCAGAAATCAGTCTAAAGCAGGTGTACTCCTTCAAAAATGTCTTCTAGCTGGTTGGTGTAACGGTGCCTAACAACACCACCTCTCCCACTGATGGTCATTGCTCCAATTTTCTTTTTTCCTGATAAAAGTAAATTTTGCATTTCATTTGGAAATCAAGAGGAAATTTTAGAGTGGAGGGACACAGAAGCCAAGGAGTCTGAAGTCCAGTGTGACGTTTCTGTATTCGGTGATGGTTTAAGGAATCACATCATCTGCTGATTTTAGTCCACTGAATCAAGTCCAGAGTTATGCACCTTATGGTTCCATCTATTGACAAGCTTTATGGAGATAATTTTCGTTTCCAGCATTCTCTCAAGGCTGTGATCATCCCTGTTACTTGTGCACCTTTTCCCATCTTTTCACATTTTCCTTCAGACTCTTGGAGCTTGAGTTAAGACTGCAAGTCTGAATGCTGCATTTGTAGTCCCTTTCCTGGAGACGTCTGTGCATGGTGGCTTTTGATGCACTGACAGTAGCCTGAGTCCACTCCTTGTGAGGTTCTTTCAAGTTCTCGAATCAACTTTTCCTGACAGTCCTCCCAAAGCTGTGGTCATCCCTGTGCACATTTTCTCACCAAATTTTAGTATGCTTTGATACAACAGTCTGAGAACATACAGCAATGACCTTCTGTCACTTACTCTCTATGTGGAGGGAGTCAATGATCATGTCTTCTGGACATGTCAGGTCAGCAGTTTCCTCTATGATTGTGGTTCTGTGGGCTGAATTATACTGTTTAAACTGTTTAAATTTAATTGCAATTTACTCATAAAACTCATGGCATTTAAACTTTTTGAATTAAATTATGAACAAAAAGGCTTTGAAGTACACTAGTAGTATTTTCCCCCAAGCTTATTGGTTCATTAAATTGTTTGTTGGATTTGTTATTTGAACATTCAAATTTGCCAGTTAGACATAGACTATGAGTAGTGTTAGGAACCACTGTTCTTCAGACTACTCCATCATCACTGTTAGCAGTGAGTACACATTTTCAACAGATGGACTGATTTACAAAGTGTCCCTTAAGGCACAGTATGTTAAATGTAACCCTCAGCAAATGCACCACATTTGTATTGTTTCAAGAAATCTCATTCTGGCTCAATAAACACCTGCATGAAGACACAACCCCTTGTGAGTTAAGCAATGCTTCTATGCATTTTCTCTTTTTCAAGGGTGCAAGGCAGAGCCCTTCTGTACTCTGTTTGCTGGCTCTGAGCTGATCTTCTGTCCACCTGGAAAAGCAGCCTATTTTAAGCTCTCTTTCACATTCATTGAAGCACCTAGAAAAGAAGAAGAAGAAGAAGGAGAAGAAGATAGAGAAGAAGAAGAAGAAGAAGAAGAAGAAGAAGAAGAAGAAGAAGATCTTATAAAAGATCAAAACAGATCCATGTTAGTGTTTCTTTTCTTGTAACTTGTAACTTCCCCAGGAAGGTGATTCTGACATATTTCAATATGACACATCTATACATTAAAGCCTGCATGAGAATAGCCTTCACTGTCACCACACAGTCTTATGAAAACCCTTTTGCTGCCACTGAGCTAACACCATGTGCTAACACATAACTGAAAAATAGGCAGTCTAATTAACAGACCTGTATAGATGTTCTCTAGGTGCTGAAATGGCTGAAGTCTGGGTTAACGGTAGTCTCCTTTGAATGGTATAATATGATTTATTCATTGCACCGCTTTGATGAATGATCCTCAGCTCATCATTGTATTGCTTGATGTCGATTCACCAGTGAATCAAGGCCATTAGCTTTCAAGAGGAGAATAGTTTCAAAGCCGGCCTTACGTTTAAATGTGTTAGGTCTGCACTAGCAAGCGACTAGTGTGGGCGTTCTTTTTTTGTGTGTGGTCTGTGTACAATAGATCACACTTGGTTTTGTTTTTCTCCTAATAGAACTTATGTAAGCAGTTCAAAATTGCAGCAGTGATGTTTACTGGTAATTTTTTGTACCAATCTTACTTAGTATGGTTAATGTGGCAATTAATTGAATGGAGCATATTTACATTATATGCAACAAAAGGATATTGCAATAAATATTATAGTAGTCTCTTCAGATACCATTCTCATTATTGCTTATTTCACTTTTTATTTATTTATTTATTTACTTATTTAAAAAAAAACAAAAAAAAAAAACATCTCCAAAGCTATAAATCTGTGCTTAATGATGGTAAATCAGGTGAGCTTAAACACTTTTGCTTGCTGGGAGCATCCAGGAGAAATCTGGAACCAAGCTTTATTCTTCAATATAGCTCACAAGATCTTACCTACTGTCTTCAAAAATGAGAAATTTGTGTTCCTTTGCTGCATTTATGTTAATCTGCATCTGTGTTTATATGAGCTAGATTTTCTACAGTGTAAACGGTTCTGCTGAGAGAAATGATTGTAAGTAATGTGGTTTGGTGCTTAAAACATCTGTATGTGTATGTGCTGTATTTTCTAAGGAAAATGTTCAGAATTCTAAGACTGAACTTGTGTGGAAAAATGTGTCTCCTTTTCAATTTATGATTTCTACTTTCTTCCTGGTTTCACAGAAAATTAAAGTAAAGAGTAGCTAGTGTGCTAGTGATGTTTTGGACAAGGTGTCTGTCTGAGGTGTACTGTAGATATAAAATGTAATAAAACCCAAAAGTTTGAAAGGGTTATATTTGCTGTTGTACTCTGTCCTGCAAACTATATGGACAGTGTTTGACACTGCAGCCTCATTTCAGTGAACACTTTTATTTTCAAACTTTTGATGCTGAAAACAAGTTTCTGGTTAGTACATGTTGCTTGTGTATATTTAATATTAAATAATAATTAGTTCAGTTTATTGTATAATTTGTTCTCAATCTTTCATTTTTATCTCAATTAAATTAATTAAAATTTTTCTCAATTAAATTTTTTTTTAATGTTCAAATTGTCAATTTTCCTCTATGTTTCTTTGTTTATTGTAAATACTTGGCTACATTGAAAAACGAGGGTCTCCCTCAATGTACCTCTGAGTGAAAATAAAGATTTATTGATTCATACAGTAATAATTTTGCATTAAACGGCTTGTTCAATATTGGGATTGCATCAGAAAGCTGCTTTAAATACAGTAGTAAAAACATATCTAATGGTCTTCATTAACAATTTATGTGCAAAACCAACAGATAAATACACAAAAAAACTTCAAAACACCTTCCTACAACATGCTCAATGAGAAACTTTATGTAGATTGGTGCATTGATCAGCTTTAATGTGTTTAATTACAATGTATTTTCTTTCATTTATTACTGAACATCAAACAACCAAGGGTGACAGTGGGTCAGGTAACTTTCCTATACAATTCCCTAAACAAATTTGATTGATTTCATGAAGCTAAACATGAGGTCAAGCAACTTTCTTGGACATCCTGTTACATTCAAGCACTTTTGCACCTTTATAGAACTTAAGGTATTACTTTTTATGCATGACCCTGTGTGTCATGAAACACTATTCAGAATTCAGAGTTTGACCAGAGTTTTCTATAACCAAAGCAATTGTAAAAGTTAAATATGAGTAAAATAATTAGAGATGGAAGTATTCCAGAAACTCCATACTTAAAAGGGAGTTTTCTACAAAAATCAATTATCAAACAATGTGATTTGCAGAGTGATTCATTGGATGTGTGGCAAATTGCAGTGACTACAACACATGAAATCACCATTTCATTTACTCTCCAAACCCACCAGTGAACCTACACATGTCGTCTGAGTTCTTTTTGAAATGTCAGTGATGGTTGAATAGTGCTGATGTCTTTAAGAACTACTGATGATGTTATGCTACACAACATTAATAATGTTCTGTGATGGAGCTTTTAGAGATATCTGTCTGATTACCTTCATCACCACTGTGAACATTTCTGAGTTTCATATTAAATTCAAAGTCAATTTTTGGGGATTTAAATAGAAGTGTAAAAAATGTAAAGATGTAAAATATACTATCATATTCTATTATAATTCGTATAATTTGTGAACATTTCTGAAACTCTGACAAATTATGAAAGTCAGAAATCTTAGCATGACAATTCATTTGCATTTTAGCTGCCATTTGAACACAGTAATGAAAGCAGCTTTTACCATTTGAAGAATAGATATTTTTTGTCACATTGTTATCTTGAAAAAATATGTTTTTTTTCAGCTGGACTACTGCAATGGTCTTTTTACTGACCAGACAATTACAGTTTATTCAAATACAACTGCACAAATGCTTATAAGAAGTAAACACATTTTCTCAAAGCATATTACTCCAATCCAAAGGTCATTGCACTAATTATCCATTGGGTACAGAATTCATTTTAAAGCATTTTAAACTTTAAATTGGATATAAATCAGTAAATGGTTCTACACCAAACTGTTCTGTTAGAAGTAGAAGGCCTCCCCTGTTTTCCTGTGCCTTTTGTAGCACTATATTCCATCATTGTCTTTTATTATACAGTATATCTCTAATTAATCTTATTTATTTAATCCTTTTTGAATCAAAATTTACCACTGCATGTTATTTTTCTATATTACTATTTTTTTTGTTTGTTTTATTCTATTTATTGTATGTGAGGCACTTGTATATGTAAATGTAACCTTTTAAAATGGAGAATTCTTCTCTTATTATAGATAACTCTGATGTTTAGCAAAGAAGAAATATTAAAACAGGTTGTTGAACATAAACGAGAACTTTTTTACAGTGTAATCTTTCTATTATTATGTTTTTCTCCTCTATGTTCTTCATGCATCCTTTGGGGGTGTCACATTATTAGAATCCTTTTTTTCCTCAGGGCATGCCTTTGGTAAAATTAGTCTTGAGTCAGACGGTACTTAGGTGGCCACATTTTATACTGGAAGTTTTTGTTGTTGCCAACCTCACAGGGCACAACTAGCCATAAAGTACTGCCCATATTCCCTGCTCACCTGGTGCTTTGCCCAAGGGTATAGTTACAGTAGGTGGAAATAGGCTCCACAGGGTAACTTGGATCAGCCCAAAGCTCATTCACAGAATCCATCAACACAGAGCACTGGTGCTTTGGGGACCCATGTACACAAGGCACATGGACAGGAACTGAAACAGTGGACAAGGCCACAGTTGGTCTCATTAAGCCTCACTACAGTGTAGACTGCCATGTTTCTAAATTCCTACTACTTTATACATAAAGTTAGTTAACTTCACCAGTCTAATCACCACGCCAACTAGACATGAAGAGAACATAGAAAACAGCAACACGACCTAACAAGGTTTAGCAATAATTACCAAAACTACTTAAAGTATTTTTTACAGTGGTAAAACACAAAGCTCTGTTATGCTATCCTATGTTATGCTCTTGTGGACTATTGTATTGATAATATAGTGAAACCAGCCTAACATCATAAACCAGTAAAACATCATAGTAGAGCTCACCATCAACAAATGTGTTTCATTCAGACATACAATAACAGGGTG
Source organism: Acestrorhynchus altus (assembly GCA_034509495.1). Lineage (NCBI taxonomy): Eukaryota > Metazoa > Chordata > Actinopteri > Characiformes > Acestrorhynchidae > Acestrorhynchus > Acestrorhynchus altus. The sequence goes on along the minus strand of CM067504.1, from coordinate 32,054,664 downwards.
GTTAAAAAGGCTTGCAAATTTCCATTTGAGTCACATATTTATTTAAACATCAATCAACTGTGACGTCGATATTAAGTTTACATCCACAAAAATACCCGATCTGATTTTCTCTAAAAATCTGGTCTTTTTTTAGGCTGATCTATTTTTTTTATACGATCAATATCCAACAGTGGTCTGATCAATTCATGGTCCTAAACTGATGCATATGTGCTAAAGCTTTTGGAGGTTTTGTTTCATCTTCTTCGGCATTACATTAGCTATAAAGGAATTATAGTGGCTGACAATCGGGCTTATCATTGAGAATGTGTTCAAGCTTGCTGTATAAGAGGCACATTATTCTGCAACGCCAACATCTTTTTTTGTGTCCTTGGTTTCTTTCAGCTTTGATTTAAAGATTTTTATTTTCCATTAATTCTGCTGCCTTGTCCTCCTTCAACCACTGTTATAGTTATGGTAGTTATGCCTAGCCTAATTTTGTGGGATGTTTTCATACTTTGATGTACTTTTATATGCCAAAAAATATTTAGATGTAAACATCAACAGAATGTAAATATTTATATAAATGTGACTATGTTAAATCAACCAGTGTTTATTTATATAGCGCTTTTTGCAACAAGGAGTTGTCACAAAGCAGCTTTACAGAAATCCGAGCCCAAGCCTCAATTGAGGAAGCCAGCAGGCAACAGTGGCAAGGAAAAACTCCCTGAAGCTAGGAGGACGAAACCTTGAGAGGATCCAAGGCTCAGGAGAGGAAGCCATCCTCCTCTGGTTGACACTGGAGAGCACAGACTAAGGCACACACATGGGTATAAATGATGAAGTAAATGTGATGAATGTGAATGAATGTGATGAAAATGTGAATGGGTAATGAGTTATGGCAAGTTAGTGTTAGTATTAATGTCCATACAGGTTAAGTACACTAATCTAGCAGTGTAGTCTCAGATGTGAATGAGTAGACATCTGGGTAGAATCATTTGAATAAAGCATCATGGGACCAATATCAGCCAGGCAGCAGGGGCAGCTCGGGACATGGGGGGAAGAGGGGAAAAAAAACCCATGGAAGTGTTAATAAAAAGCCTGTGTAAAGAGAAAAGTTTTTAGTCGTGATTTGAACATAGAGAGTGTGTCCGAGTCCTGAACAGTAGCAGGAAGGCTATTCCAGAGTTGGGGGGCTTTATAAGTGAAAGCTTGTCCTCCTACAGTGTTCTTTTTAATTCTAGGGACTGCCAGTAAGTCTGCAACTTGAGAAGGCAGTGTCATATTTTGACTATGATATTTTTTTTTTACCAGAACCTAGGACTAATAACACTTTACACCTCAGAAATTGAGCTCAGAAAATTGAAGAATGGTGAGAGGTCATTTGTAATGATTAGATTGACAAAGGTATTCGTATTAATATGTTCTACTTGACAGTAATTCAAATAAAATTTAAAAACCCCTGAATGTTCTTTATTATTATTGTGTTATTTATGTATGTGTCAGTAGTATCCCTTCTGAAGACTTTTATTCTGAAGTGTGAGAGCAAAATACAGAGCAACAGTCCATTACTTCTAGTTTTCCTGTATAACCCAATATCTGCATTGGTGACATCATCATTCCTGCCCGCTTTCGCTTATCAGTAGGAATCTGTATGCAGGTAGAGCATGGGGTCAGAGCAGTAAACATGTACTGAAAGGGTCCTTTGGCAAATAAAATGGGATTCATTTAATTAAAGTGAATTTTAGCTGGATTGCTCACTGATAGTTCAACACACAACAATTTCACCACCATAGTTAGTAATGTCTTGTAGTTTATTTATGTCTGTAGGTTACTCTGATCTTGAGATACGAAGCTTAGAATACCAGATGTAAATGCCCACAAATGCCACATTTCGGCAAACTCTCATCTCAAGCAAATAAAATGTATTAGAGAACAAAGCTTTTTGTTGCAGAATTTTACCTAGTCTTAATTAGCCAGCACTTTCTAATCTAAATGAACTTTAAATTTGAATTGAAATTTGGATTTCAATCACCAATCAAATATCTATTCGATTTTTTTTCTGAAATTTATTCTTGACAAAAGTCCTACAAAATGTCCATGTTAGATTATTGTTTTTAAGTGCAGAATTGTACACAGCTCTGCTCTTATAATGATGGATCCCTTTGACCATGTAAACTGAACAATTCTCAAATAAGAAAACGTTGATGAATGTAAGAATCTTTGAATAACTGTAAGTGGGGTTTAAGAGTAAATTTGTTCTTGAGAATTGCGGGTGAATAAGGCCCTTTGTTTGCTGACAAAAAGAGTTTAGTCATGTTTTAGAACATCTAGGAACGCTCTGGTGGGAAAAAAATACTCCAGAGTCTGTTTTTCTATCAAGAAAGTTCCATTTTAAGGTCATTCCCAGCTGTCCTGACAGAGGTGAGTGGAAACATGTTTCCCTTCATCTGTCCCGTCTGTGCTATAACTGTTAGGATCCACTGAGAATGATACCACTCCTGGGTCCACTAGCTTTATCTGTCTAGCGCAGGGGGTTTTCAGGTGCAGCCCTGGGGACCCTCCACACCGCATCACATAGCTTCATAATTTCCCCCTGTGATAGCACACCTGATGTAAGATGTTGCTCAGAAGCTAATTATCACAGACATTCACGGCCTCAGTTAGGTGTACTGGAGCAATAGAAGATAAGAAACAGTCCAGGGCAAGTGAGGCCCTTGGCCTTGACATTGAGACCCATGCATAAAATGTAATATAACAACAATCTTACAACTTCAACAAAAACATCTCTTCTAAATCTCTAACAACAACCAAATAATCATGTCATCTTATTGTGTTATTATGGTCATATTTCACAGGCATGGCCTGTTATTGTGCTCTGAGAGAGCTCTTTCCCCATCTATCTATTTCACCTTCCTCCATTCATAGCGAAATGATCTGGAAGCAGTTTAGCCTTTCCCCACCTGAGTGGAGAATAATAATAGCTCACTTCCAGACACTGAAGAATTATTACACCTAAACAAGCTGAGCTGTGTTTGAGGGGCGAGACGTTCCTCATGATTTAAAGAGATGGGCTGGAGTCGCCAAGTAAGATGGATCACGAGCTGACAAATTTTCTCATCACTTTCGAAACCAAAGCAAGGTAGGGACTGCAGAGTCACTTTAATATGAGTGCCTGCAAATGTAAAATGACTGTGTCTTTAATTGCAAATATTGCAGTTACCTTGAAATTACCTGAATTTCTTATGCTAGATTTAGAAATACCTGTATGCATTAATATAAATATATAGTGAAGGAAATTATTATTTGATCCCTTATAGATTTTGTAAGTTTGCCCACTGACAAAGACATACACAGTCTATAATTTTAAGGGTAGGTTATTTTTGACAGTGAGAGAATTTAAATAATAAAATCTAGATAATAACATTATATACATTTATTTGCATTTTGCAGAGAGAAGTAAGTATTTGATCCCTCTGGCAAACAAGACATTACTTAGGGCAAAACCCTTGTTGGCAAGCACAGTATTCAGAGGTTTTTTGTAGTTGATGATGAGGTTTGTGCACATCAGCAGGATTTTTGTTCCACTCCTTTTTGCAGATCATCTCTTAATCTTTAAGATTTTGAGGCTGTCGCTTGGCAACATGGAGCTTCAGCTCCCTCCATAGGTTTTCTATGGGATTATGGTCTGGCAACTGGCTAGGCCACTCCTTGACCTTAATGCGCCTTGGCTGTATGTTTTGGGTCATTGTTGTGCTGGAAGACCCAGCCACAACCCATTTTTAATGTCCTTGCAGGAGGTTGTCACTCAGGATTTTACGGTACTTGGCTCCATCCATTATCCCACTGATGTGATGAAGTAGTCCTGTGCCCTTAGCAGAGAAACACCTCCAAAATGTAATGCTTCCACCTCCATGCTTGATAGTGGGGATGGTGTTCTTTGGGTCATAGTCAGCATTTCTCTTCCTCCAAACACGGCAAGTTGAGTTAATGTCAATTTTTGTCTCATATGACCACAGCACCTTCTCCCAGTCAACCTCAGAATCCTCCAGGTGTTCACTGGCAAACTTCAGATGGGCCTGCACATGTGCCTTCTTGAGCAGGGGGACCTTGCGGGCATTGCAGGATTTTAATCCATTATGGTGTAACGTGTTACCAATGGTTTTCTTGGTGACTGTGGTCCCAGCTGCCTTGAGATCATAAGGCAACAAGGATAACAAGTTCCCCCATGTAGTTTTAGGCTGATTTCTCACCTTTCTCATGATCAAGGATACCCCGTGAGGTGAGATTTTGCATAGAGCCCTAGATCAATGTGGATTGACAGTCATTTTGTATTTCTTCCATTTTCTTACTATTGTACCAACTATACTTTTACTACAATTACACTTTTACTATACACTTACTATTGTCTCCTTCTCACCCAGCATCTTACTTATGGTTTTGTAGCCCATTCTAGCCTTTTGCAGGTCTATGGTCTTGTCTCTGACATCCTTAGAAAGCTCTTTGGTCTTGCCCATGTTGGACAGGTTAGAGTCTGACTGATTAATCGAGCCTGGACAGGAGTCTTTTATACAGGTGGCAATTTAAGACAGCTGTCTTTAATGCAGGCAATAAGTTGATTAGGAGCATCTAACTGTTCTGTAGGAGCCAGGTGCATGTGTGTGTGTGTGTGTGTGTGTTTCTGTTGTTATCCGACTTCCACCACTATTTCTTTTCACAGCAGTCTGATACTCTTTTTTTGGTGACTTAAGAGTAGTGTTAAGAGTCTTACCCAAGGCTGAGGAGGGAAGGTGGTGTCATCACCTACAACAGTACCAAAACCACATAGAAAACAGCTATATGATAATACTAATTTATGTTAGACCTCCCATTTCATTCTAGTAGTATATTAGTGCTAAATATCAATGCTTTGAAATTTGTTTTAGTCACTTTTGATTCCTGTCAAAATCCATGTTACATGTGAGTATATGTGTATACAAGTATAACAGTGGTATAAATGTGGGCTTGTATGTGGCAGTTTAACAGTGAATCCTGTCCCCAATTCTAATGAACCCATGATGTATCTTGAAGTTCCAGCAGGTCTAGAGAAAGGTTTGCACTCTTTAAAATCCTCTCACCTTGAAAACCATAACATGACTTTCCAGCTCCTGTCTTAACCAGTGGGAAAGAACACTTTGCATCTACAGGCATACCACAGGGAAAGCAATCATGACTACACAGTTTATACCCCTTTATTTCCAACCAAAGCTTAAAATAAAACAAGATCATTGCTCAGAACCAAGACAACCAAAAAGTACAAACAAATATTTTTTAGTTTTTAGAAATCAGTAGACCTTCTCTGGAGGTCTGGAAGATCTTGTCAGATCCCCATTGCATGTATGAGCATCTCTGCATAAGTATTGTATAAAACAGCCTGAAGAGAGACCACTCTGTTTCCAAGGGAAATATGTTGTGGTATAACTGTATGTATGTACTGAACATACATTTTAAATGCATCTTCTCCTTACGTTGTGATCTGAGTGTGACTGAACATGTCACTTCAAGTGTTCCCAGAGAGGAAGGGCTAAATAATGCATCTCCACCTTCACTTCTGAAAAGCCCACCCTTGGTCTGTGAGAAATAACCAGCAACATGGCACCACACTCAAACACACACACACACACACACACACACACACACACACACACACACACACACACACACACACACACACACACACATTTGTGCCCAGCTGGCGTTCTCCATGATGAATTGGAGGGATATTTTCGGCCTCGGCTCCCAGCAGAAGCACCTGGCTTGGGGCCAGCAGCAGGTCAAATTGGCACCTTCAGATAAGGCCGGGGATCGTGAGGCCTGGACAAAGCCGGATTGCCTTGACAAGGCTGAAATGCCTGGATACTACTCAGGAAGGTTCCTCCCACGCGCTACGGTACTGTAACCAGCTCAAAACAGGACTAATCTTGCAGACCTGCAAATTGCTCACTTTTGACTGACCGTTGACTCAGATGCTTTGAACTTTCATATTTCACTTTGCATATTTGAATATTTATATATCTCATATATGTTATATCCTACAGATGTGTATTGTTGGAAATATTTTTGTTTTAAAGTTGATACTGGAATTTGTAATTTATTCAAATTTGAATTGAATTTTATCTAATATTTAGAGATTCTGATATCTGGTTTCATGAGTATAAGCTGTACTGATAAAAAGTACAACAAAATAAAGGCTTTAAATGTCACTTTATGTGCAATGAATATGAAATGTGACACTTTACCTTTTTGAATGAAATTTTGATTGCTTTTTGAATGAAATTTAAATTTATGGGTTCATATATATATAACTTCTGGTTCTCTCCTTTTAGTTGGGCTGTTGTGTCTGTCTTCACATTCTGATAATGTTTACATTCTTTGTGCTCCGTAAAGCTAAACAACAAACTAATTACATATTTTTACCTTTTTCTGAGTGAATGATGAACCCACCAGTCTGGGCAGATAAAATACTAAGCTTGAGCTCCTCTGCCCCATCTGAGAAGGCCCACAAGCCCCCAGCCACCATTCACATTGGCTGCCCACCTACTGGACCTGGACTATTTACCCACCTGCCATCATCAACTTATACAATTGTATAAGTAGTTGACCAGAGGGTCTCCCAGTGCAAATTCAGGGATTTCAGGGTATGGAAATTGTTTAGAGCACAGTTGTATGATTTGGCCTTCCGATCCAGACAGCAAAGGCAAGAAGAAGAGATCTCTATGTGGTGTTTTTGGATGTGACTACTGGTTCTGTGCCACATGCTTTATTGTGGAAAACATTGATTATTTTCAGGTCCCAGACAGGGTGACAAGGTTGGTTAAAACTTATTTTGAGGATATTTAATTAATCTTTAACACAGTGGATAGTGGAAAAATGAAAATCTTGAAAATCATAGGATGACAAGGAAGAAGTTTAAACCTAGTAAGTCTCAAAGTATGTCAATTGAGAAAGGGAAACTGGTGCAAGAAAGGTTTGTGTTGGAAGGGGAAGCAATACCTTCTATGAGAAACCAGTTAGGAGTTTAGGTAGGTAATATAATGCAGCACTGAATGATAAAGAGCAGGTTGTGGGGCTGAGGAAGGAAGTGGTGGAGGGTATCAACTCCACTTATAAGTCTGGCTTACTAGGACATCGCTAGGAGTGCCTCATTATCTTAGTAGTACAGCATGGTTTGGTAGAGGGGTGCTGGAAATACCACTGACAAGCTTATTTGAGGAATTTAAGTGTGCAAAGGCAGATCAAGAAATTATATTATTAGGGTCAAAAGATGAACTGATTAAAGCAGCACCACCAGTGACAAAAGCAGGAAAAAAGTGAAATCCCAGAGAAGCAGTGCAGTCAGTGATGAAGGCATTGGAGCACAGGGATGTGGTGGGGCAGTTGCAAAATGGGAGGGTGAGAGTTCGGTCAGTTGATCCATGGAAAGCATTCAGAAAGGCCACATCGCTAGAGAGAACATGTATAGTTCCAAGCTTTCTTGGAGAACAGGTTGTTAGAAAGCTTTGGAAATTTATTTAAAATAAAACAAAAATATGACATGAACATAAGCCATGGCCTGGTGGTTAGGGAACCAGCCATGTGACTGGAAGGTCATCAGTTCAAATCCTGGAAACTGGTAGGATATGACTGAAGTTCCCTTGAGCAAAGCACAGAACTCCCCAGCTGCTATCAGGGCATGTGTGCTCACTGCCCCCTGGTGTGTGAATTCACTAGTGTGTATGTGTGTATCTATGTGTGGAGGGGTAAAATGTGGAGGTCTAATCCCCATGTGTGCATAACACAGTGGGTCAAATGAGTACAATAATAGTAATAATAATAATAATAATAATAATAATAATAATAATAATAATAATAATAATAATAAAATTAAATTAATAAAAATAATGAAAAAAGAATTTAGGTGCAAGAGCTGAGATGCATCTTCATTCCACTGATCATCCTTTAAACGTTTCTACAGCTTGATTGGAGTACACCTGTGGTAAATTCAGCTGATTAGACATGATTTGGAAAGGCACACACCTGCTTATATCAGGTCCCATAGTAGACAGTGCATGTCAGAGCACAAACCAAGTCTTGAAGTCTTAGGAATTGTCTGTAGACCTCCAAGACAGGATTGTTTTGAGACACAGATCTTGGAAAGGGTACAGAAAAAAAGTCTACTGCATTTAAGGTCCAAGTGAGCACAAAGGCCTCCATCATCCTTAAATAGAAGAAGTTTGGAACCACCAGGACTCTTCCTAGAGCTTGCTGTCTGGCCAAACTGAGTGATCATGGTAGGAGGGCCTTAGTTAGGGAGGTGACCAAGAACCCAATGTTCACAGAATCAAAACGATATGGTCTGATGGCCTCAATGCCATGTGCAATGTCTGGAGGAAACCAGGTACTGTTCATCACCTAGCCAATACCATTCCTACAGTGTAGCATGGTGGTGGCAGCATCATGCTGTGGGGATGTTTTTCTGTAGCAGGATCTTTCCCTCGACCCCTTACAGAGACATCCATGGTGATAACCTGCTCCAGAGCACTCTGGACCTCAGACAGGGAGGAAGGTTTATCTTCCAAAAGGACAATGACCCTAAGCACAGCCAAGATAACAAAGAAGTGGCTTCAGGACAACCCTGTGGATGACCTTGAGTGGCCTAGCCAGAGCCCAGAATCTAATCTCTGAAGATCTTTAAAAATGGCTGTGCACTGATAGTCCCCATCCAATAGATAGAGCTTGAGAGGTTCTGCAAAGAAGAAGCTTGTAGCATCTTACTCAAAAAGACTTGAGGCTGTAATTGCTTCTTATGCACATGTTCATTTTTTTTGGGCTTTTTTTTTTACAATAATATAATATTTCAAACTCACTTTGTCATCATGAGAAATTGTATGTAGAATTTACTCCATTTTGGAATAAGGCTGTAAAATAACAAAATGTGTAAAAATGAAGTTCTTTCCCAGTGCACTGTAAGTACTAAACTACAGGTTCCACATTGTATTGCAGTGACTTCACAGAGGCCCGATATTGTATTATACTCAAAGAGCAAACAAATAGTTTATTTTATCAAGCTGACTGTTCCATTTGAAGATGAGGTTGAGGTATATTATGAAAGGAAAAGGCTGATATATGCAAATTTGGTGTTTGATGCGAGAGAGAGTGGGTGGCAGCCGGATGTTAGACCAGTAGAGATAGGGGATAAAGGTTTTGTAGGGAAGTTTACTACAGTGCTGTGAATTTGGATTCAGAGATTATGTATTGAGGGCAGTTTTGAAGGAATTGTCAGAATTAGCTAAAAGGGCAGTGTGTGATTAAATTTGTGGCATGGAGAGAGTTATATTTTGTGTATATGCTGAAGGTATTAATGTGAATTCGCATGAAGTGAGCTTGGAGGGGAGTGGGTCCGGGACACTAGACTTCACTGATGAGCCTTCTGGAGGTGTTTTGGGCTGAATTTAGTGAAACGCTGATGAAGACATTTGTGAAGGTAGTGATTGGAATATAGGTAAATTGAATGGGCTGGGTCAACTGTTAGATGTAGCATCTCATCAACAATTTCACAAACAGGAAATGTTTAAGGAAAGGTTACTGACTGAATCATAAATGCCTATAGGAACCTTAGTTAGAACCTTAGATAGTCTCATTTTCCTGTATATGTTTTCCTTTATACATATTTTGAATAAATTACTCTTCAAAATACCATGTCTAGTTCAGCGACACAACGGCAATCATGGGGTAGACTGATGACCTGACAGTTCTCCAGAATCCAAACCTTGTACAAAGAGGATGAGTCACACAAGGTCATTGTTGGCTGTTGTCAAAGTGCTGTACCAAAGCATGTTAATGAAGATTTCCCTGGAAGGGGAAATTGTGCACAAGCAACAGGGATGGCCACAGCCTTGAGAGAATTGCCAAGAAAAGTAAATTTGAAAACTTAGAAGAGATTCACAAGGAATGAACTGAGGCTGGTGTTAGTGCACCACGCACAGACGTCTCAAAGAAAGGGGCTACGACTGCAGCATTCTTAATGTCTAGCCAGTTCTGAAGCAGAGACAATGTCAGAAGGAGAAAAAGAACTGGACTGTTGCTCAGTGTTCCAAAGTTCTCTTTTCAGATTAAAGTACAATTTGCATTTCAGTTTCATTTATTTGCTAATTTGACAGATTCATGTAAATGAATTAGTTAATCCTAAATGCTAAATGTCATCTGTAGTCCTTGGCCAGTTCTTAAAATAGAAAATTGGAAAGAGTCTCATCTCAACTCAGGACATAGCACCAGCACACAGTGACAAAACTATGACCAAATGGTTTGCTGACCACAATGTTACCTGAACCCCATAGAGAATGTCTGATGTATTATCAAGAGGAAGATGAGAAAGATTTCAGTAGGGCTACAAGCTGATTGTCTCCCTGTCACAACACACTGATACAGTAAAAGAAAAAGAAAGAAGCCCCAACCAAATGTTGAGTGTCAAAGTGAACAGACTTGTCAGAAGTTGTTCATCCTTTTCTGTTTGATCCCATGAAATATAATTTCATGATAATAATTTGAGAAACTGGATTTTTTATAAACCATACTCAAGTCATACTGAAAAAATAATACAAAAAATATAACAGTTTACATTTGAATTAAATTATAATAAGGTTAAACAGTTATTTGCCCAATTAAATTGTTCTTCTGCATAACTGAAACTGAGTTCTTCTGCATACCCTGTAAATACATTTCTTTATTTAAAAAAACAAAAAAAAAACAAAAAACTGCACATAGAAAGAATACAAATTCCCAAGTTTAGCTCAGACCAATATTTTGAAAGAACTAAAGTCTTTACCACATGAAGTATTTAGGTGACCATTTTTACAATATGGTTACAGTACATTCTTTTTTTATTCTCATTTTATTTACTGGTCACAGCAATTTATGTTAAAGAAACATTTATTGGGTACGACACTACTTGGCTCTCCCTATGTAAACTCTGCAAGCCTACAAACTCCAACTCTCTGGTTCTAATCTTTTCCATCTATTTGCAAGCATGCCTCATGTATTTTAACCTGCTCTGTTCTCATGATGTTAAGTGTTGCTGTTCTTTACAATATCATACAGAGGGTTATTTTTGTCTTTTCTTTCACAGGTTTTGACCTTTTACTGTTCTTGATGTAAGCTCTGGATTTCCTTAGTATCGGTTCTTTCTGGTTTTGACCCTGGACTGCTTTCTTATTCTGAGAGTAGGTGCCCTTGTATCCTGTTTCTGTTTATGAGTTGCTGACCATGGCCTGTCTAACGACCTGTTTCTTGGATTGCCCTTTTTTGTAATAAACAACATTTGTTGCTCTATTTCTGTTAGCACATGTTTTGTTCACTGAGCGTGACATTGAACTTAACAGTGTTTTATTACGTTCAGTAAAGCCCAAATTGTACAGTTGTATTTTTGTACAATTGTTCATTTTTTTATTATATATGTGTTATGACCTGAAAATTGCTGGCAACTATATTAATAGTTGTTAAGATGAAAGACACAAGACCTTGTAATTCAAAATATTGAGCATGAAATTCACACAGTATAACCTAAATTTACATCTTCTCAGACTATAATTAAATTAGCCCTCCTATATAAGCCAAAAAAATAAAAATAAAAGTGCCCATTATGTAATCTAATCTAAACAACATACACATTATGCATTTTTTAACCTGAGTATTAAATGGTTATTGTAATTAATTATTAAATAACATATAGAAAACAACAATAATATATAACATAAAATAAGAAATGGAATTTGTTTATCACCTTGGAGGATAATCTTTGCACTGCATGAAACAGAAAAATACACAGAGAGGATTTACTTGAGTTCAACACAGAGTATAAGGGGTTAAACAATTTTAATGTTATGTTATTTAAAAATAGCTAATTTCACCTCTAATACAAAATAAAAATCATAGTGTTACAAAGTTATTTTATGTTTTGGTCAGAGGCTCTAATTTGATGATGTATAGGGGAACAAAGTTTACTCTGCTCCAAACAACGTACCGCACAGGACAACATGTGGTCTGAGAACATCTGAAGAGCTCACACAGAGGTGAATTATTTGCTGACAAACACACAAATGCAGAGATACACACCGTTCTCCTAGCCAGCTGCATGTCTGTCACCACCAAATCATATACAATGTGTGATGGCAGACTTCTGAAAAAGAACTATTTATGTGATGTGGTGGTGTGTACAGTATATGTGTGTATGCAATTGCCATGTTCCTGACAGCAGGCCCAGTTTTAACGAGGCACACCTGGCCCTCATTCATAATGGAAGGCATATTTCATATTAATTTGGTGGCACTTCTCTGTGTCCTGGGTGATGTTGAACAGCTGCAGGACTCCTCTCACCACTGCATTATGCATGGCCCTTCACTTTCATTTCAACCCTCAGATAAGGTCTTTATTGTTAATACTCCCAGCCTATTAAAGGCCCCCCATCCACCACCACCATCACCACTGCTTTGGTCAGGCAGTAGGACATAAACATTACCTGACAACCTTCTGGGGAAAAATATACCGTATTAATAATAATTAATCCATTCCATCTATACAAACCATTCATTAGGGGCCCTCTGTTTTCCCCAACCAGGCAGGGCCTTAGGTATGAAGGTTCACAGTCCCCACCCTCTGATACCCCTGGTAATAGTAGTAGTAAAAGTGACAGTAGGAGTAGAAAAGTCATAACAGTAGTAGTAGTAGAATACCTACAGTGACAGTAAAAATAGCAGTAGTAGTACTAGTAGTAGTAGTAGTTATAGTATTAGTAGTCATATTAGTAGGAATAGTAGTAGTAGTAGTAGTAGTAGAATAGCTACAGTGACAGTAATAGTAGCAGTAGTAGTAGTAGTTATAGTATTAGTAGTAGTAGTAGTAGTAGTAGTTATAGTATTAGTAGCAATAGTAGTAGCAGTAGTAGTAGTACTAGTAATAGCAGTAGTCCAAACAGTAGTAGTTGTAGAAGTAGCAGTAGTCACAGTAATAGTAATAATAGTAGTAGTTATATTCTTAGTCATAGTAGTAGTAGTAGTCATATTAGTAGTATTCATATTAGTAGTAGTAGTAGTAGCAGTAGTAGTAACAGAAATAATCTTAGTTATAGTACTAGTAATAGTAAAAGTAAATAGTAATAGTCACAGTAATAGTAGTAGTATTAGTAATAGTAGTCATAGAAGTAGTAGCAGAAGTTATGTTTATAGTAAAACTAGCAGTAGTGATAGTAGTAGTAGTAGTAGTGATAGGCTTAGTTATAGTTGTAGGTACAGTAATAGTAGCAGTAGTGTTAGTAGTTGTAGTAGTACACGAAACACAAAACTGTGTAGTGCTGAGATATTGAGGAATGAGCTACACTGCTACAGCAGAACCCTTACTATTCATTTCTTTGTCAGGTTTCTGGAAGGCAAGCTCTCTGCCAACATCATCCCTTAAATGTGTGAAGACATTCGATTTTTACTGTCCATCAAACTACATTAACAGTAATGCTTTTTGTAATTACATAATGTTATGCACAAGTCTGTCATATAGAGATTCCCTCCAGCACCACCTTATCACCATGCTGTTAGTGTTTAGAAAATGTTTTCCCTAAATCTGTAACTTCATTCTAAATCTATGAATAAATGTGTTAATTTTTCTGACAAAAATGAGAAAACATTCTAGACTTCAGGTTTCCATGATATGTTTCCATGATACGTTCATGTTATGAACTGTTATTGAAAAAAAAAAAAAAATAAATTCCACATACAAATAATATCTTAATCACATCCAACCTTTTACACTGACATGCCAAATGTTATGGGATAGAAGTATGTGAATTGATTATGAAGGGGTGTTACCTCAGGGGATGGTTTGCAAACTCCCACACCTATGTTATGAATGAGACTGAACAATGGCTAGTCTGCTCATGACATGACAATGTAAATTATTGAAGTTTGAATGAATTAAATGGTTGTTTTAATTAATTATTAAATAATATATAGAAAACAACAATAATATATAACATAAAATAAGAAATGGAATTTGTTTATCACCTTGGAGGATAATCTTTGCACTGCATGAAACAGAAAAATACACAGGGAGGATTTACTTGAGTTCAACGCAGAGTACAAGGGGTTAAACAATTTGAATGTTATGTTATTTAAAAATAGCTCATTTCACCTCTAATACAAAATAAAAATCATAGTGTTACAAAGTTATTTTATGTTTTGGTCAGAGGCTCCAATAAACAATTTTCTGACAATTATTCAATGACGTATAGGGGAAAAAAGTTTACTCTGCTGAGGTATGAAAGTGGATGCCAATGAGTGTGTTTGACATTCCTCAACCCACAGTGTCACATCATATTAGGTATTACCACCCACAGTTTACAGTGCAGTGGCCACCCACATAAGGATGTGCTTAATGATCAAGTACAACAGTGTCTGGACAGAATTCTGGAAGAAATCACATCCACATTCAATGCAGGAGTCACACACACACACATATCCACAACTCAGTGTAGTGTTCTTTGTCTTCCATGGGATATGGGAGCAGAAGACCCACCAGAGTGCCTCTGTTAACACAGTCACCGGGCCTGCAGCACCTCACCTGGACTTGAACGCTAACTGGACCAAGATTATATAAATGTTGGCATTCTAAGTCATCTCTGAATGCCCACTTAAATGTCGGTTTATAGACTTTTGGCATGTCACTGTAAGCATTAAAGCAATTTTTACAATTTTCTCTGCCGTAGGTGGAAATGTACTGTAGCTACTATTTGTTCATATCAAAATATTTAGAAGCCATCTAACAGAGAAGACTTTCAGCAAGTCAAAGCCAATCAAATATCTAATGAGACTGCAGCTGTTGGTTCAGCCTGTGGTCATCTGTCCATCCTCATGAATAAAATGCCAGATAACTGCACAAATAAGCAAATGTTCAAAAAAAAGAAAGAGGGAAGACAGGACATTGCAGGGGTAGTTGCTAGAGATGGCAGAATGTCATAGGCCTTATTTACGTAATCTGTGATAATGGTGATATTATTAACAACCCCCCTCCCCCCCCCCCACACACACACACACACACACACACACACATGCTGATATCCAGTGTTCTTAACTGACTTAATAACTTGTAATCCTCCTATTCACACATATAAGCTCTTCTCTCCAGCTCAACACCTCACTTCCCTTCATCTCACATTCAGTGCAATTACCCCATTAACCCTGCGCTATTCTGAGCACTTCAACATAAAACCCTAGGCCATTATTCAATAGTACTCACATCTCCCATATGCACAATACTCTTCAACACCTGTGTAAATTTGATAATAATGGAACATTTCTAATGTAACTGGAAAGTGCTATAGTGCATACACAAATAATACATAGTGTAGTCAGGTAAGTTTAGTGTAAAGAGGTTTAGTATATATATATATATATATATATATATATATATATATATATATATATATATACATATAAAAATCTTTAATACATTATATTACAATTTAAATCATTATTTCTCATTGAGCTATGCGAAGGTCCAGCAACAGCCTGGCATATCAGAGCTCTGCTGATTAGAATGGAAAACGTCTGACCCAGCACTTTCATGGAGTCGATCGATGAGCTCTTAACTATTAATCAATCAAAAGCCCTAGTCATCTTCTCGCACAAAGCCAGGAACAATACCCATGATGCAAACACTTAGCCTGCTGATCAGGCAGGCTAATCTCCTATTGCTTCAAACAGCATTTAAATTCTGATTACAAAAAAGCTCCACCACAAGCTCATTTAATTGCTATATAAAAGCTGTACTCATACTTTGTGCTTCCAAACACCGGTTACTTTATTAGAAACCACTATTTTGTGCTTCTACTCACCGACCACTGTATTAGAAACGTCCCTACCTTATCCTTATTACAAACCTCTACCTTATCATTCCACGCACTGGCCTCTTTATTAGACACCTCTACTTGCTTCTGCTCATGAGCCACTATATAAGAAAACCCCTTCTGCTCTCTCTCATTGGTTGCTTTACGGTGCTGGTCCCAGTGTATCAGACACAGCAGTGTTGCTGGGGTTTTCACACACCAGTATCACAGTTATATTGGTAGTGTGCCCACAATCAAATATATATCCAAGCAAATGTGTCTCTATGGCCAAAAGATGACCACTGATGAAGAGAAAGAGGGCAGTCAACACAAACTGCTGAAGGCACCAGTTGAGCAGTGAACCCAAGGTGTTTCTAATAAAGCAGCCACTTTCACTGCAGTTTTTCAGACCCATAACTGTCATAGCAAATCCACCTCCCACTATTATCCTGCCGAGAATGTTTTCTTTTTTTTTTAAACCAAAAGGAATCATAAATATGTTATAACAGTTTTCAAAAACAGTGTAATGTACACATCAAATGTGAAATGGACCTTTAAATGCATCCAATGAATCTATGCCAAATTGCCGTGGCTTTGTGATTATGTAAGAGAAGCAGGTGTTCATTTTTTCCCATGCTGAGTTCAGCTCTAGCAAGGGACTTGGCGGCTGCCAGCAGCAGCAGTGGAACAAACAAGTTAAGGAAGCAATTCAAGATCTTATCAAAAGCCCGGTTGCCAGGTTGAAAGAAAAAGAGTGCTATTCTGTCAGCATTGGGTAATTATATATGTGCTGGTCACCCCACAGATAGCATAATGAGAGCTACTGAGTGTCCTGCTTTCACATTAATAAGGACCACGTGATATTGATTCTAAAAAAAGACCACTGAAATTGAGTATGATTTTATTTCATTTTTTTCCAACCATGGGTCTGTGATAATTGACACCGAAAACACAGCTGTGGTTCATTCAGACAGTTCTGTTTTATCTAGCAAGACTTTCTTCAGCAGAGTTTCTGCAAAAATGCTATGGATTTTTCACAGTTTAAAGCAACATTATATACCAATTGTACCTTCAAACTGCAGCTTCAGAATCACGATGATGTTGCACTGACTGTAATAGGGAGAATGGTGCTCAATTCATGATTTATATTTACAGCAGTGGCCGAAAAGTGCATTACACTCCCCACCTGTAGGGCAGGACCAGGAGCAAAATAGTACTTCTTGAATGATAATGCTTCAAAACAAGTGTTGTTGAAATTTTAATCTCGATTTTCCTCGCAAAGCTGAATTTCCAGTCCAACCTTAAAAAGGAAGGTGATTCAAAGAGCTGTTTGAGTAATACCTTAGAATAACTACTTTTCCATTGCTTTCATATTTGTAACAGAGATGGGAGAGTTTGAATAACCATTTTGATATCTAAAAAAACTGTCACTTGATGTTAATGTTCTTTACGCATTTAAAAGTTCTTCACTCATAAGTAGCTCTTACCTTTCAATAGAAGTCAATGTAAAAATATATTTGGAGCATTTCTATTGGTCCATTCATTATGAAATATAATGTAAAAAACAACAGCCGGATTCAAGGTTTTTACCTGACATCAGCAATATACTACACCTTTATTTAAAGATATGGGTTTGAAGAAAAGCTTTAAACAATTCAGGTTTGATCCAACTTAGATTCTGGTTGATTCATATTTTTAAAATGTATGTGTAAAAAAGGTTTAACTCTTCAGATATCTAATTACTAGACATCTAAACATGACTCTTCTTTGTTCTTCGCAGGTTCAGTCACTCTGCTGCTGTCTGTCACAGGCTTTGTATTGCTGCCTGCTTCAGATTCAGAACTCTGAAGCTGGGCTACAAAGCAAAAACCAAACCTCTATGTTCCTACGTGATGGCAATAATCAAAGGCTGATGCATAACCCCGAGCTTCAAGTACAGCCTGATTTACCTGCCAGTCTTCAAAAGCAATCTTCACGACAAGCTTGAAGACTCTTTTCATTCTTGGTACCTCAGTGTCTGAAGACATATCTCTTTTCACTTAATAAAAAATCTCCTATTTCATGCCATTACTTTATACCATGTCTGTTCTATGTATTTTATTCAGCCAGCATTTTACCCTTTATTCACCACTGAAAAGTCTTCCTCTCTCTCTCTCTCTCTCTCTCTCTCTCTCTCTCTTTCTCTCTCTCTCTCTCTCTCTCTTTAGCTCTCTCTATCTCTCTCTCTAGCTCTCTCTAGCTGAAAGAAGGTGGAGAACAGGACTCAAACTTCTGTGCTTACCAGGCTCAACTCTCTTGAATTTCAGTGGAAGTAAAGCAAAAGGAGAGACTGGAAGCATCATTGTCTGAACCATGCAAGCTCTTACCTGGCTTCTCTTCTCTCCTAAACCCCCCTACGTCCTCTCCACCCACAACCGTAACCCCAGAAAAAGATTTCGTCACCTTCTTTGAAGAGAAGGTTGACAAGATCCACCAACCCTTTCTACCTACTTCTACTCCTCCCACCAGACACCCTTCTCCTCCTCCTACATCTTGGTTTTGTTTCTCTCCACTTTCCACAGATGACATCCTTCTCACATTTAAAAATCCAAACACCTGTTCACTAGACCCTATTCCTTCACCACTATTTCAGAAAATTGTTCCAGACCATCCTTTCATTGTTTTCATCAGCTCACTGTCATCAAGTCATGTTGCATCTACCTTCTATCAAGACTGCCAGAGAGGTCCTGATCTTGAAGAAGCCAACCCAAGACAGCATGGACATCAGCAAATACAGGCTAGTATGTCTTGTTTCTCTCAACAGTTGTTGAATGCTCTGTCTTTAATCAGCTATCTTGCTTTCTCACCCAGAAAAACATACAGGACTCAAATCAATCTGGCTTCAAGTCAGCACTCTCAAAGAGAGTGCTTTCATTGCTGTCAGTAAAGAACTCACACTGCAAGAGCAGATAAATTATCTGCTCTAATTCTCCTTGATCTTTCTGCAGCTTTTGACATGGTAGACCAAAGGATCCTCATGTCAGTCCTCACTAGACTTGGGATCACTTGTATGGTGATGGTTTGCATTGTGCCTGGGGGAGTGTTTTTACCAGGTTACATGGCAGGGTACCACATTTGCTCCATGCAGACTCTCCATTTGTGTTCGACAAGGCTCTCTTCTCTCTATATACTCATTCTCTTGGCACGTACTATCTTCTCATGGGTTTTCTTACCACAGCTATGCTGATGATGCTCAATTCCTGCTCTCTTTCCTACATTCTGACACACAGGTTTCATCTCACATCTCACCGTGCCTCACTGAAATCTCATCATGAATTGCAGCCAATCACCTTAAATTCAAACCCAGCAAGACTGAAGAATACATCCCACTGGTCCTCACCATGATCTTGCCATTTCCTAAAAGGAATCACTGGTCACTCTGTCAGCAGAAGCTCAGAGCCTTGGTGTAGTTGTAGATGGCCAGGTTTAATTCTTAGCTCATGTTGCAGAATTCAATCTTTTCTGTGTAGAGGTCACCAGGTGCTTGTTCAGTCTCATTTCAAGACTTGACTACTGCTACTCCCTTCTAGATGGCCTTCCTATGCAAACCAGTAGGCCCTAGTAATTGATCCAGAATGTGGCAGCATGGCTCATCTGCAATGTTCCTAAATATTCAGTTATGTAACTCCTCTCATGTGTTCTCTTCACTGGTTCCCCGTAACTGCTTCAAAACTTTGATGTTGGCCTACAAAGTGCAAAAATAGACCAGCCCCTCCATATGTGAAGACAATGATCACAAAATAAAAAAAAAAAAAAAAAAAAAAAAATATATATATATATATATTCAATTTGATTTATTTGATTTATTCAGAAATATCCATAGGTAGTTAGTAGAGGCGTAGGGGCTACATATATACGTACATATGTACATATATATAAATACACACATTATACATACATATATACACATCACGATTTTTGAATGTGAACTGTGCTAATGGCCCTCATTTATCTATCACATATATTTGTTTTTCATCCCTCCATCCTTTAAATGAATTTTAAATTCATTTTTAAATTGATGTCATTTATTGTCAGTTAATGTAGTTTTCATGACCTGTGAACTGAACTCTTCACCAATCTTAATGCACAACCAAATAGAGACTGGCAGTTTGAGTGTGTTCTGAAGACCAAACTCTACAAATATTACTATAAAAACTTGAGAAAAATCCAAATGATTTGCCGTTGTAACTTTTGTATTTTGAGAAATAAAAAAAGAAACTAAAAATAGAAGTGTTTTTGGATGTTCTTTCAACTTAAAGAGGTTTAAAATATGATAAATACTTAATACAGATTAAGAAGATAAAACCCATCTGTTGGAAAACTTTGTAGGCATTTGAAGTTGGTTCTTCTACTGCACTTCTCTCTTTCTAGCACCTTTATTTTTAAGAGTGTATGAACCTGCCATTACGAAGGCCCAATCAGGGATATTTCACAGTGGTGTTATTTAGCCAGCGAAGCGGAGTAATCCCCAGCCCCCGCTTGCACAGGCCCCATAATGACAGTGAAAGCCCCTCGTTCCAAGTGCTCGGTGAAATCCCTAGGTTTTGTCCTGAAATTGTACTTACAAGAAGCTTATAGCAAGCCAGGCATCAGTGAAGCGCTGAAGACAGCCCCTTTGTCTCTATACAGGATTACACAAGCCAGTGATCTCAGCCCAGAATGTTCCTCCAAACACTTGGAAAGAGCCTTGTTCTGCCGGAACCAATGTCTGCCATTTCCTGAGCCTTTTAAATGAAGCAGCTATTTTTCGCACAACATACATCCTCATCCACACACATGGGTTTTATTCCTTGCTGTACCGAAATCGTGATCTAAAGGTTGAATTCTATCCACAGGTTCCTGGATGTTTGATTGACTTCAACAGGATTGACATACACTATTTGGTGTCACACTGTGGGTGGCCCTGTGCATGACTCACTTTTAAACACTGCTAATTTTATGGAAACTCCAAACCATCCCTGCAGGCTTCCATAAAAGTATCCCACAGTTTATGACATGTTAAGCAAAGTCTTTCCAACTTCTTTATTATGCCAGAGCTCTTGTTCAAGTGAAACCTTTGGAAATAAAAGTGTTGAGCGTTGAGCGAGTGTTACTCCATCTTTGTCATCAGAGGGATTTAGTGTCTGCTGTATCTGGGGACAAAACTAGCCCGACCTTTATTAAAGAATCTCTCCCTCTCCACCCGAGCTAAGGCGAATTAGAGTGTGAGATGACTAGACTAATTGCAACGGAGGGATGAAGGTCCCCTTCCTCATTATTTACACTGATGGCATGGGAGTTTACTCTGATGTCCAGGGTAAAGAAAGGAAGATGAGCCAGGGACTTAATTTCCATTCACTCAAGAACAAGAACTTTCTACTTATATATTGACTTGGCATGCTGAGTTTTCCACAAAATATAATGAACAGAAACATCTAACACAATTATGGCCATTGTATATATAATAATATCCATTTGAATTTGAACAAATATAAAATATGTGTTCTGTTACTTATGCAAATACACTAACTATGAGGCACAATTCAAATTACCATGCAAATTTACCATGAAGTTATATCACATTTATTGACATTTTTTTTTTCTGTGTCAACTTTTCTGTTATGTAGGGATGCGTAAAGAACATCTGGCTATTCATTTCTATGCTTTATCTCCAAATCAAAAATAGGTAGTTTTCAGGATATACCAATATATGTGCTCTAAAATAATTTTAAATCACTATTATTTAAACTAATTAACATTCAACCAAGGTTAAAGAGCAAAAACATCAGACAAACAACATACAATGAACAAGGTTAGTTACTGGGGCATTATACCACTTTCTACAGTCCATGTTCAAAATTACTAGTGGTGTTAGCATGCTGGGCCTCGTCCTACATCGCTAACACAGGGTTAGAGTGCCCACTATGGCCTTTGTCTGAAAACACTAGTGTGGCAAAGTCATGCTGGTATTAGCGTGCCTTGTCACAGTTACATTAAGGACGAACACAACAACATTTCCAAAAAATTAAGCATTCCCAAAATGCTGTATTTCGTGAAAATACAACAGCAATTACATAGCAAAACAGAATCAAGAGTACAATTACATTAGCACAAATTACAACAGCATTAACTTCTTGTGGAAGCAGACTGGAAGACTGCCTTACATTCTGAACTGTGTGTGGCAGGAATATCTGTTTTTTAAAAGGTGGAGGAATTAAAGTCCTGATGTCCTGATGTCCTAAATGCTAGCAGATGAAGCTGTCACTGAGTTTAGGAATTCATGTAGAGCAGAAACTAAAAATGATTTAGGTTCAGTATAAAATGACCTTTTAATTCCAGTTAAACTTGAATTAGATTGTGTTTTTTGTTTGCGCTGTGGTAAACAGGAAACTCAGATGACTCAACTATGGATTCATATACGGTATGAAGTTCAGAGTGTTAAGAGGGAAGCAAAGAAAATCATTCTTTATAAGAAAATAAAAATATCTGAATCAAAGTCCCAGGTAAAGTCAGATAAGGTAACCACATTTAACTGTTCAGTTATTGCCCAGATGTTTGTATTAATACTTAAACCCCACATGGTTAACATTTGTTACATTTCTATATATTTTACTTCAGATCAATTATGGAATTATGCAACAAACAGATGACATCATTTAACCTGTAACAGGGAAGTCACTACCTTTTCATGTTCAGCCCACTTGGTCTTCTGGAAAACATTTGGCAGCCTCTACCAAGAAACACCACAATTTTAACCAGGACTAGGAAGATGGCACCCACACATTATGCTATATCCTGATGGCACTATAAAAAATATACTCTTTTTTTTTCTTTAAATCTCATAAGTTTACTTTGCCTTACAATAACTGTATTTCCTCAGATATCTATTGTAACATTACTTTGTTATTGGTTTTAGACTGAACCGCCTTCATTGAAGCCCACTTTCTATGACTTCACATTTTACACCAATGTGTATGCACCAATAGTGATAAACACTGATTCAGAAAAAGAGAGAGTCAATGAGCAGAAGCAGAAGATGAAAGGTTTATAAAAACATGGGATTGCCTTGTGTTAACAGAATTAATGGTAACCCATTGGGCAGTATTTTTAATCTGAAGAATTTCATTAGCAAGAGCACATAGGCCATAACACATAATCACTGTGGGAAAGTGACTGATTATTTGAAAATTGCTCACAACAGCTAATTTTGTGATATCCTCTCTTTTACAGTACAGATGGACTGACTACTGCAGATGTTGTCTTTTAAGCATAATTCATATATAACCTAACACACAAAATGTTGATCAAATTCACTGATGATTGTACACTACAGAGTGTAGATGCAGTGCACACAGGTGGTCCCAAGTGAGAATTTCTATCCATTTCTAATGGAATGCTTAAAATCCAGAGAATGGAAAATTTCTTACATTTGATAAGGTAATATGTAATTTTTGTCACATCATATGTTCTGCTTTACCCGTATTTTGTACATATTTAACACACAGCTGCCAGAGAAGAGGAATACTTTCTTGCTAGGAGGCCTTGATTCAAGGTCCTAATGTCACTTGATTGATGGCAAATTTTTTTGGACAAATTGGGGTAAAGTTTGGCTCATTTCTTTTTCTGAAGATGAGTATTTGTATGCTTTTTGACGGAGACATTTTTAAGAATAAAACCATGTACAAGGATCTTCTTCTAGCACTTTTGTTATTAACCTGTGCTTTTTTTGACCATCTTAGACATCAAATCACAAATGTTGGATGAACTACATAACTCTGTTGACACTCCAGTTTGTTGTAGACTGCTGGATGTTTACAATATCCCAAAAATCTAGAGAAAAAAAAGGGAGCATAAGATTCCACACAGTGGTACAAAATTACCATTTTGCCATTTCTCAATCCAATGATAGTGTGCACATATATGTGGTAATCTAATACATCTGCAGATGCAAGATTCAAGTACATTTCATTGCCATGGTCTTGTGGTTAGGGAACCAGCTTTGTGACTGGAAGGTTTCCGGTTTGAATCTCTGAACTGTCAGGCATGATTGAAGTGCCCTTGAGCAAGGCACTTAACACCCAGCTGCTACCCGGGCACCATGAATAGGGCTGCTCACCGCTTCAGGCATGTGTGCTCACTACCCCCTACTGTGTAAATTCACTAGTGTGTATGTGTGTGTCTCACTGTGTGTAGACGGGCTAAATGCGGAGGAGAAATTCCCCTATGTGTATGCATTTTTTTTATATTTACCTTTGACTGTTTTCCAGGTTTAAGTAAGGACTCTCAACAATGGAGTTTATTTACAACATGCAATGTTCTAATCTCAATGTGCAGTAGATTGTCATCATTGTTCCATATTCCGTACCCCAGTCTGTGCCCAGATGCATCAGAACCACTTGGAACTTTGAGGCACAGTGAATGTAATTCTGAGCTATTACCCCAGGGTCATTGTTGCTTGCACAACACATCAACCACATTACTTCATGGGAGTAGCCATCAATACAGCCACTAATGACTAGACCATATGGCTTGAGTTTATCATAACTATTCACATGCCAGACATGGTTTGGGCCTAGAGATTGGTAGACCCTTCTTACAAATCTTTTATGTAACTGAAGTCCTAATGGGTTGAGCTCTGACATCATAAACAAACATTTTTCCTTTTAACTGTTAAAGAATGCTTTTGCATTAATGTTGGCCACATTACACTGTATCCATAGCAGTGTTCCTTTTAGCTCTTATATTGCCGAGCATACAGTAATGAGTAGTTCTAATGCCTGTACAACGACAGTCTCTTTCATTTGCAGGTCATATTGAGGCCATGAATCTGTGATGACATCATTGGCATGACCTTCCTCAATAATGACCTTCCTGATGCTCATCAGAAACATCGGCTACTGACCCTAGAAAAAATGGGAAAAAACCACCATCCCCACCAACAACAATAACAACAGTAAATACCAGTTAAATCTTCATTTAATTAGCTAATTTATTTCATTATTATAGCTTCTGTAACCCCCTATGAAATTAATTCTATGAATTTGCTATCAAATGTTCACCTTGTGTAGACAGTCCAATTGTATTATTTGTGGCCCACAAAGGGAGTCTACTCCAAACTGTAATGTCTGTCTCTTGTCAAGAAGGTGGAGTCAACCACCCCTGTTTTTGTTGAGAAGGTGGAGTCAACTGCTCCCATTTCTGTTGAGAAGGCAGAGTCAGTCACACCTGTTCCTGCCTTTGGAAGTATGCCCAGTCTGGCCTCACCTTTTCCCTGTCTCCAGTTCCTTCTGTCCAGTCTCCAGCCCAGTCTTCATTTCTGTCCGAGTCCTGAATAGTTCCTGTCAGTATCTCATCCTGTCTGTCTTTTCTGTTTGGTTTTCAGGTCCCTCTCCTTCATCAGCTCTGGGGAGTCTGGGGATGTTTTATTTGAGTAGCCTTGGAGCTCCTGAAAAACAATCTGCCATATGTGACTGGATTCTATAAATACTTTTTAATATTTTGGTGAATTAAAGTATGTCAACCTATGACAAAAACCTGCAAATGTAGCCAAGGATTCTAAAGATTTGCTAGTAAAGGCAGTAGTTCAATACAGAACCATGATGACATTTGAATGTATATAAAATTGTTCTTAACCCAATTAAATGTTCATTTAAATACAAAGTAACCTCTAGAACATAGTTATTGTTAACAATGGTTATTTCAGTGGTTTTATTATTATAGTATTTCCACTGAAACACACCCAGGTTTGTTTAATTATCTCATTTAGAGGTTGTATAAGCTCAGAAAGTACCAGCTTGCCTTACTGCTTAGCTGTTGATGACTGAAGACCATCTGCTGAAATGAAAGTTTTGTGCTAACCATCAATTACTGATCAGTTGGCACACATACATGCCAATGTAATGCATAATTCTGCCTCCATCATGATTGACAGATGATTTGTTTTAGTTCATGGCCTCTTCCTGTCCTCCTCCATATTCTTCTCTTTTCATCATTCAGATTTCAGTTATTCATTTTTACTTTTCTTGCTACATTTATTGATGTAACTGCTCTAAATTAACAAAACAATCTGCTCAAAAACATAATTTATTTACATTAACCTGTATTAAAGGTTAAAAATGCTTTTATCCTCAACTAAAAAGTTTCTACTGCTGGTGCAGTTGTCTTAACCAAGTTTTGACAGAGCTCTCTCTGAATTCTAAAGTCTCAGTGATCCAGTGACTGACTGAATGTAAAGCTGCAATCATCATCTGCTTTGAAGGCGCGCAACAATGCACATTTTAAACATTATCTTCCATGTGATATGTGCAAAGACACATTCTCACCAGAGAGGTCTCTAAATTGACAAATAATATGGCTTTTCAAAAGTTGTTTTGTTATTTTTTCTTTTTTTTTTTTTCTTTTAAAAGGTACAAAATCTTCATTTGGTCAGTCCTGAAGTGTTGGCTTAATGGTGTCTTCCTTATCACGCATCAAAACGTCTTTGGTACACAAACTGATAATTGAGCAAATGCAAACTGAGCACTTAAGAGTCATCGTCAAAGCATTTATCTTTTTATTTTCTCAAGGGAACAGGCCACACCAGGACATTAGTTCAGTTGTCAATTGAGCAATTAGTTTTAAGCCTGTGAAATAAAAGAATTGTGCAGAAATGACTGTAATTCCCAAATTACATTAATGTACAATTGTTGTCGTCTCGACTACAATCACACTTTGATCACTTCATTCCAAATCCTCTGAGGTGGTGTACATACACAAAATCACAAATATTTTGTCACAAAACTCATCACAAAAGGCTTTCCACCAATGTGAAGACACTTGAACCACTTAAGCATTTAAATGGTTCAATGGATTTAAATAGAGTCATAGAGACAATATTATCCTTGAAGACCACTTTTTAGACTATAATAGGGGTAAATGGCCCACCCAAAAAAATGGGCTCAGAAGTGACAGTCAGGTGAAAAATTGACCAGTAATGAATGTGGTAGAGGGTGGCAGATGAACAAAAAGACTATAATGTTTAACTGTTCTATCCTTTATAGAACATACTGGACTGAACTGGCCACTGAGCAGAAATGAGGCAAAGCTTTGGAGAGTGTATGGAGAATGTAGCTACACAGCAATACATTGAACAAAGCAGTGCATTACTGCACTGAGAATTTTTCATTCATAAAACATACAATACGACAACATTTCAATGTTGAACACATTACTCAGATTTCAATTATGCATTTATCAGCAACTATTCACACATAGGCTTTCTTTTCTTGTGCTTTTAAAATTTGCTGCATGTCCCACGGGTGATCAATATTGTATGGCTGCTTTGGGAAATGCTTCTGTGTGTTTAAAAGCGTGGAGTCACTGAAGTTTGAATGGCGAATGACTTTGCCTTCCTAAATTGCTTCGGTTGCAGGTTTTTCCCAAGCTAAAGCCACGCTCTGTGAGCATGGTTCCTTTTTATGTGTTTAGAAGTTGCATTAAGTGTTTTAGGAGAAAACTTTCAACCCTTTGAATACCATGCAAATGCTTTTATGATTAGTGAGAAACTTCCGCAAGTCATCAAAGTCCAGTTCACCATTTTTCTCTCACTGATAAAAAATAAATGGGCTGTGAGTTTTACGTGACTCTAATGTGAAACTGGTTTCACACATCCACAAAGCCATTGCATTTAACAAAAATAATAAAAGCAACAAATAATGAAATGTGTTTATATTTGTTGAGATATCTGGATATGCTCTTTAATTCACATTTGAATATTTTAAACAGCTTGTTTTAGATGTGTAATAGAGTAGCTGACCTTGAATTAAAGCAGTGGGCTTCATAAGGACTGAAATTTAAAGTGCAGTGGGTTATGGCAGGATCACTGTTGAAGAATCCCTACTTTTATGTCTTTAGTGTAATTATTATTATTATTATTATTATTATTATTATTATTATTATTATTATTATTATTATTATTATTATTACTTGAACCTACACCTAAACCTAACCTAAAACATAACCTAAATATATCCTAAACTTGACCCTAACCCAACCCTTAACCATAACCTAAATCTATCCGAAACCTAACCTAAGCTAACATAACCTAAACTAATATAATCGAACCATTATTCTAAACTTAACCTTAACTGTAACCTAAATTGAACATAAAATGAATCTATTTATTACCCTATACCAAAGGTTAACTGTAACCTAAACTTAACTTTAACTTAGCCTGTTACCCCAAATCTAACCTTATCCATAACCTAACCTTAACCTAAATGTAACCAAGCTGTTACCCTAGAGTGGAAAGCTACTCTACCCTAACTCTAACCCTAATGTAACCTCAATCTAACCCTCAACATATGCATAACAGAATGTGAAATTCCTATAGTTTTTGAATGAATTACCATCAATTCTTCTTTTTAGAAGATCAATAAAGAAGAAAATGTCTTTTGTGAGTACATTGCAGACTGGCTTGTGTGTATTTGGCACAGCAGCACAGACAGTAAGTGGGAGCTTTGTGTGAATTGTAATATATGTACAAACTATCTTAATGCAAATATTTCAAATTTCACTTGAATTGACTCAAATTGTATTTTATTCACTTATTTAAGATTTATATCAGATATTACTGTTTAAAATGTTCATGTCACTAATCACAAGATGACTTGATTACAAAACAGTTTGAAAACTGTTACACAGCAACATGAACAGAACTTCATATACCATCACTGCATTGTCAGTAATGTAGCTCACAGTGCAGTGGTTTATAGCAAGAAGATTTAAGACTACCTTATTGTGATTTTTATAACTTGCCCTGAAGGGTCCATGAAAACATTTATACAACTTAAAGTGAAGGAAATAATTATTTGATCCTTTGCTGATTTTGTAAGTTTGGCCACTGACAAAGACATGAACATTCAATAATTCTAAGGGTAGGTTAGTTTGAAAAAGAGAGCTCAAAGAGCTTTCTAATGATACCAGAGACAAGATCATAGACCTGCACAAGGCTGGACTGGGCTACAAAACCATAAGTAAGATGCTGGGTGAGAAGAAGACAACTGTTGTTTCTTACAATTGTCAGAAAATAGAAGACATACAAAATGACTGATAATCTCACCTCATGGGGTATCCTTGATCACAAGGAAGGTGAGAAATCAGCCTAAAACTACATGGGGGGAACTTGTTAATGATATAATAAAGGCAGCTGGGACCACAGTCACCAAGAAAATCATTGATTACACATTATACCATAATGGATTAAAATCCTGCAGTGCATGCAAGGTCCCCCTGCTCAAGAAGGCACATGTGCAGGCCCATCTGAAGTTTGCCAGTGAACACCTGGATGATTCTGAGAGTGATTGGGAGAAGGTGCTGTGGTCAGATGAGACAAAAATTGAGTTCTTTGGCATTAACTCAACTTGTTGTGTTTGGAAGAAGAGAAATGATGACTATTACCCAAAGAACAGAGTCCCCACTCTCAAGCATGGAGGTGCAAACAATATGTTTTGGGGTGTTTCTCTGCTAAGGGCACAGGAGTACTTCACCGCATAAATGGGAAAATGGATGGAGCCATATATCGTAAAATCTTGAGTGATAACCTCCTTCCTTCCACCAGGACATTAAAAATGGGTCATCTAGGACATTAAAAATGTCTTCTAGCACAACAATGACCCAAAACATACAGCCAAGGCAACAAAGGAGTGGCTCAAAAAGAAGCACATTAAGGTTATGGAGTGGCCTAGCTGAAGCTCTGAGTTGCCAAGCAACAGCCTCAAAATCTTAAAGATTTAGAGATGACCTGCAAAGAAGAGTGAACCAAAATTCCTGCTCACATATTTGCAAACCTCATCAACTACTAAACACCTGTGACTGCTGTGCTTGTCAACAAGGGTTTTGCCACCAAGTATTAAGTTTTGTTTGCCAGAAGGATCAAATACTTATTTCTCTCTGCAAAATGCAAATAAACTTGTACAATGTTTTTTTTCTGAATTTAGTTTTTTAACCTTCCTTTAAAAGTATAGACTGTTCATGTCTTTGTCAGTGGGTTAACTTACAAAATCAGCAAGGGATCAAATAATTATTTCCTTCACTGTATGTCTTTAATCAAAAGACTCAAAACTGACATTATGCATGTTGTAAATAGGTACATGTTTTTGTTCTACACAAGGGAGTCCAAAAGTGTTGGGACACCTGCTCATTCAGTGTTTGTTGTTGTTTCTGAAATCAAGGTTTGACATCAGGTTTGTCCTTTCTGTCCATATTTTAAAGGATTTGATTGCACTCAGAAACAAGAGCATTAGTGAGCTAAAGATGTAAGATGATCAGCCTACCTTATCCCCAACTCCCAAAAACTATTGCATAAGGAATTATGACAGAGAAAGCAGTTCCAAAGCTGGGGGCTTTAATGTTTATGGCACTTAGCAGATGCTCATATGTACATTGACTAACAAGGTTATTCATATTACAGAGGTGGGCCACAGACGTGTAAGGAGTCTTGCTCAAGGACTTTTATTGGTGTAGCACAGCATAGATGCCCAGACTGGGAATCAAACCCCAATCTCCACATGGTGTGGTGGCTTGCTGGTGGTGTTCTGTTGGCATAAGTGCATGTTTCTATTGGCAGTACTTCTCTTCATGGACTAGACAAGATTGTTTGGGTGCATTTGCACACTTGTGTCAGCAATGGGTATGGCTTAAAGTAGCTGAATGAAGTCACCGCTGAATGAAGGGGTGTCCACAAACCAAAATACTTATTTTCCACCATAATTTACAAAAAATGATAATGATAATTTACACAAAGTGATTTCCTGGATTTTTTTCTCATTTTGTCTCTCATGGTTGAAGTGTTCCTATGAATGAAATTACAAACCTCTCTCATCTTCATAAGTAGGAGAACTTGCACAATCAATGGCTGACTAAATACATTTTGTCCCACTTTATGGTGTATATCTTTTTTTAATAAAAATATTTCTTCTACAGCACCACTCAGTGAACCATTAGCATTAGCTTTATTTATAAGAAGAGTACACTCCAGGCTTTATAGAGACCAGACCAAGCAGACTGTTGTGTACAAGGTGCACCAGTACAGATCAATTTACACCTCGTCTCTCAAATTGCTCACGTTTCACAAAACATGCCTTTTGCATTTAAAGCTAATTAGCAGCATAAGTTTTTTTTTTTTTTTTTCAAGTCCATCTGGAGAGATGGTGCTGAGTGTAGGTGGATATCATTTAAAAGCATAAGTGTACAGATGAGAAAAACATACTATTGCATTGCACCCTTGGGCAACATTCAGCTCTCATGGAACAGTAGATACATCTTCCCACACTGAGAAGAGGTGAAGAGTCTGAAACATCATGTTATCTGTCTATAAGCGATTTCTGCCTGCAGGTGAAAAGATCATAAATTTAAATTTTTCACACATTGAGTAAACCTTGTAGTGTAATGTGACTAGTCGACCCTGACTGCATGTCGTAGCCTAACATGGCGTGGTATTTCAGTTTCTGAAGCAGTTGGTTATTTTATAGGCTTGTTTCTGTTGCGTGATTGCATTTGCTTGTCTGCTGTTTTTAAATCCTTAGAGGAATGGCTTTAATTTTTCCAATTTAACATCCACATGTTTTTGCAGTCACCCCCGTGTTCTTGTCACCACAGAGAAAGAGAGAAAAGAGGCTTGAAATGGAGTGTGATAGTAGGGCTGTAGGAGTGAGAAACAGTGAGAGAGTATAAGAGGTTGTATGTGTTTGTGTGTGTGTGTGTGTGTGTGTGTGTGTGTGTGAGAGAGAGAGAGAGAGAGAGAGAGAGAGAGAGAGAGAGAGTTACACTCAAGAGGCCGAAAGTGAGGCAGAGATAAAACCAAAGTAAATGGCTAAACAAGTTCACAGTGTTGATCCAGACATTTCTGGTCAGGATAATAATTAGGTCCCCCTGCTCTGGCTGTTCTGCTGTTTGGGCTGATTGGAGCTCAGGTCTGTCTCAGCTTTCCCCTCCAAATCTGCAGCTCTATCATGCTTACAGAGCAGGTGAGGGACTCTAGCTCATGCTTCTTCACAGATTGGCTTTGCGTGGGGTGAGCAGAATACAAAAGCAGGCCTGCGTGATTCTACACAAGCAATCAGATTTGGAAAGTCTGCAGTTTGAAGGTGTGTGTGTGTGTGTGTGTGTGTGTGTATGCTATACAATCTAATTGTGGAAACAAACAATTTCACTGTCTGTCTCAGATTACTGAAATTCAGTATAACTGTATAATTTAAGAACAGTGGGAAATGATGGTGCGGTGTGCTGAAGAGTTCATCACTTTTAAAAATGTATGTACTTGTGTATTTTTTGGAGTCTCTAGCAGACATCTGCTGCCCTGAGGGCAGCATGTGATCTGCATGTGCATGGGATACATGCACTGGCAGGTCTACTGGGAAGTGATGAAGGACATTATAAACAGTAAATGTTAAACGGAAATAAAATGAACTGTTTATTCCAAATAGACCCAAATTCCAAATACAAAAGTATTCAGACCTGCTAATTCATTGTTTCTTCTAAAATCAAGTTTATCTGTAACTGTCTCTACTTTAGTAAGACTATTGCATGAAGCACCTCATTCCAGAGATCACAGTTCCACTGTTCCACAGCTCAAT
Organism: Acestrorhynchus altus; assembly: GCA_034509495.1. Lineage (NCBI taxonomy): Eukaryota > Metazoa > Chordata > Actinopteri > Characiformes > Acestrorhynchidae > Acestrorhynchus > Acestrorhynchus altus. Next base: position 32,022,171 of record CM067504.1, on the reverse strand, counting down.
GCAACTTAATGCATTCATTTGAAGGAGTGTCCACAAACATTTGTACATGTAGAGTTCCTTGTAAAAACTTGATGCAGGAAAAAAATACAGTATAAAGGAACAAGAATTTCCCATTTTGAAGACACTATTGGAGATCTTGTGAGCTGGTCTAAAGAACAAAGGATGGTTGCAGATTTCTCCTGATCACCCCCCAGCACATGGATGTGTTCAATTCCATCTGAAGCTCACCTGATTTAAGAACAGTAAACACTGATTTACCAAATTTTTGCACATTCCTTTACTATTTTAGACTTAAATTTTTTGCACTACATTTTCTAAGACTCAAAGTGAATGAATGTAAAATGATGAAATCTTAATTTTTACAGCTCAAAGAAATTACACTGACATGCCAAATGCTGTGGGAAAAGAGTATGTAAATTAATTATGAAGCATTATTACTTCAGAGGACGGCTTGGGAACATCCACACCTGTATAGGTTTTGAGGCGTTATCTTGAATGAGGCTGAACAATGGCCATCGTGTTCATGGTATGTTCATGGAAAGACAACATAAACTATTAATGAGGAGTTTAAGTGAGGCATGATGGCGGGTGCCAGATAGAAGAGACATTCCATGTCTGAAGTTTGAAGGAGCCCCACATACATATTCGCATTTTGTGCAGCATTCGGCTTCACCTGGGCTTTTGAGGTTGATAACTGGTGCCTTGTAACATGACGTGATCTAAAGAATCATGGTACCAATTGTTTTGGGTTGATGGTAGGCTTTGTGTGTGATGTGTTAACATAGCATTTTGCAGGCTGATGGTAATTCCATACTGGTGTAGGGTGCATTCTCATGGCATTAATTGGATCCACTCGTTCACCCATAATCATCATTTAAAAGTGCCCACTACATTTCATTGCTTGATGACCATTTGCAGCACTTCATGGAATTCATGTATCCCCACAATGATGGAATATTCCCGCATTTCCTGGTAAGAGAATGTTAAATGGTTGCACAATCACCATCTTATACCCACTATCCTGTCTCATTCAAACTCTTATAATTAACATTGCCTTCCCATGAGCATGCTGGCCAGTGTTCAACCTCACTCACAAGATAACACTTTACAGCTTATACGGGTAATGACATTTCCAAGCCAACCCCTGAGGTAACACCATTTCATCATATAATAACAATTTACATACATAATGATATCCCATGACTTTTGGCATGTCAGTGAATGTACTAACAGACATTTGTGAAGATGGACATTAAGTGGTTCAAGTAATAAATGCATTAATTCTATTCCTGCTCCTAATGAAGTCAATCTGACCTTGCATCAGTATTTCAACAGTGAGACATTTTGTATAGTGAAAATTCAGTGTAATTTGAACCTGTGCAATTTGTTACATGTTGCATCAGATTCTCAGTACCATTCAAGATTGTAATACACTGTATTTCATAATGAATCAATACACTTGACAGTTATCCTCAATTTAAGCTCAATTTGTGTGTGGAAAACAAGGTTACAACATTACATACTCTACTTTTTCCTCTTGCTAGTTGTGACAGAGTCATCTCTGTTCTCCACGTATCTATGTGAATCCTTGCCACAGCAGTTGGCGAACATGAGCTGGGGTGAAGCTCATCTTCAGCCCGGTCATGTGAGAGATGCCAGCCGCTTGCCACAAGCGTGCCAGAGGCTACGTAGCTCTCTGTGCGTCCTCTCATGCGTGAACACTGTGGCAAGGGGCAACCTTCACACACTATTGACTAGCACAGAGGGACCAAGTCTGTAAGTGAGCTTAATTAAGTCCAAAGTGACAGGCATGATCATGGTTGGGTCTCTAGTTGCTTTTTATCAGATGCTGTATTTTTCACAAAGTGAATTCTTGGGGAAGGCAAAAGTACAGCTTTCTGAATGGATAGCTGTGTTCAGGTGTCAAATTAGATCATCACATTGATGTTTTCTTTGAGTCTTTAATTTAAAGACTTCATACCACACTATGATCTATTAATGATGATCCAAATTAATTATTCATGCTTGTCATTCATATTCCAGGGTCTCTTAATAATAAAAGTATTACAAGTTATTTGAGACATGCCATAGAATAACCTTTTTAGGTTTCATAAAGAACCATTTTTTGTTAAGAGTGTGAAGTATTTAAATGTTAAAAAATAAGAATAAAGTAAATAAAAAATATATATTTATTTGTTTTTACCTTTATAACCTTTAAAAGGTTAATCACACAAATATCTAGTTTACAAAATAGTTCTAGAAGTTATAGAACCAATGGTTTATATTAGGGATGGCACAATTACACTCCTTATCTATTTATATATATATTTTTTTATTTTTATTTTTATTTTTTATTTTTTATTTTTTTTTACAATTAAAGGACAGATATTTATGTTCAAACTCTTTAAGAAAATATGTATGGTTTATGTAAAAATGTGAAATAATTAACAATGCTGGAGTTTTATTTTAAATTGTTGTGTACTCCATTATTACAACCCCTTCTGAAATGAGTTTGACTGTTGTTATAGTCCCACACCTATCTGAAATAGACCTTCCCTGGTTGTGCCTACAGGTCAATGTCAGTGTGTTATAAGGAGAGTTTGTTTATTTTAAAAGTGGCTAAACTCAATTAAAATATTTGCTGTTGAGAATATGGATTCTTACTTACAGAACCCTTATCTTAGATGGACCTCAGAGGCTGTAAATAATCTGCTATGTCAAATAAGATGTAATGTCAACACAAGAAAAAAATGTCAACATTCTGCAACCAGCTTTTAATGTAAACAGAACATTTTAGTTTAAAAAATGCATACATTGCATAAATAAAAATCAGTTGCATCAAACATATTTATGTTGCAGCAGCAAATCATGATTGTTTTGATGTTTGATGTTAGTATATATATATAAACTTGAGACATCCTTGATTCCTCAGACCTTGATAGCATATAAATTTACATTATATTTAACAAAAACTGCTTGTGTCCTGTCCCTCATATTCAATACCTCAATGAGGTGATAGTGGAGGAGGCAGAGTGGAGCTAGGGAGCCATGCTGAAGCTAAGCCTGATAGGACCAAGACCTGATTGATTGTGTTGTTATTGCTGGGGTATCTTGCTCTTTGTGCCTGAGGGACGCCCCTCCTCCCCTCCATTCATCCATCTACTCGTCTACACGTTCCATCTCTCATAAACTTAGCAGGCAAGACCCAGGCTCTGCTGGGAGCTTAACTGTTTTATTGATGTATGCTCATGTGTAAGGGAAGAGAGCGCCATTCGTGACCATCAAGGAGCTTCCAGCCTGCTTTAGATGCATGGATTACTCATTGCCTTTTGCTCTCTCTGTCAAATTTGAAAATTAAAGTTCTTGTGCAAGCTGGAAATGTGATTGCTATTGATGTAAGTTTTGAAGCCATGTCTTGATGTCCAGAGTATGAGAGGTATCTAACGATGACTTGAGAATGTGGAGATTCGTACACTACAGAGAATGGATGGATAGGTTGTTATGTTGTTATAAAGCCACATGGCTGCATCAGTGTTTGAAAGAGTACACATTAGGTTTGTCAAACATAGGTTACCAAAAGTCCAGGTTGGTCAGTTGGCTTAACACTTTAAATAATATTCTGCTTCATAGTAAGTAGAATACTGGGTTAAATGTGGCCCATAAATTGGTTGTTATCATCTTAGCTCTTCCTCTAAATAGTACATTTAGAAGCATTTTGTATCAAATTTACAGTTTCATAATCACTGTAACATCCCACTGACCTCTAATAGGAGAACAGCACCTTTGTCTTTGCTGCTTTGTGCATGGCATGGTAGAAACTGCAGCATGTAACATTGTGAAGTTGTAATTGTCAGGTTTTTTTTAGTTTGCTGGAAGATTTACTGTGTTTGAATTTGTGATCTTTGGCCACTAGCCAGATCTAGAGGTGGTGTTAGTACATTTACTAGCATCAAACTTTAACACTGGTTCTGGTAATAAAGGCTATTGAGTTAGTTGATGTGTGGTTGTGTTGATTATCTTGCCACTTGTGCTGAAGGAACCCAAGTTTTGTTGAACACTGTATATGATTCTGAGTTGAGCAGCAAAACAGAATAAACATGGATGTTTATTTTATGACTTACTATGTTTTCAAGATAAAGCATTCTTATGCCATCATCAAGCTTTTCTGTGGTTTGCATGTATTATGTAACTATGCTACCCTCAGTTTCTGTTTATTTTGCCTTTAAATAAATCTATTTTTAATCAAGTATTAAATATTAATCAAGTCATTAATTCATTATAAGTATTGTATTATAATTATTTTTACATGAACTACGTTGTAGTTCTTTTTGTGAAATAGTAAAAGGATTAGTTAGTCTTTGTCATGTCTATTGAAAACATGTGAACATGTGTGTGTGTGTGTTTGTGTGTGTGTGTGTGTGTGTGTGTGTGTGTGTGTGTGTGTGTGGTTTCAATAGAAAACCAATCCAACCTGTACAGAATTGTCTGTGACATGACCTTACATTCTATGGATGAAATACATTTTAAAGTGTGTCTTTGTTTAAACATTAATACATTCCTTGAGATTTCATATAGTTTAACATGTCCTCCTTGTGATTTAGTGATTTATTCAGATTTAAGAACAAAATACATATTCAATATTTTTAGAAGTGAAATATATGTTTCTAGTAGAATGCCCTACTTGTTTCTGAATAAATGGCAATGATTTTTGAATCAGATTAATATCTGAATATCTTTCTTTGCAGACTAAGTCTTGTCCTAAACAACACAACATTTATTTAAAGAAAAATAAAGCCTAGATGTAACCCATGAGTGTTAAACCATATTTATCTTGCCATAGTTAAACAAAGAGTTCACTATATATATATATATATATATATATATATATATATATATATATATATATACACGTATATATATAATCTCAATGCATTGTTTGTCCCTTCTTCAAAAGAACATCCAGCAGAACCAAACAGAGTTGTAAAACAGGCCTATTCTATAAACCCAAAACTGTAATGCTCTTGACTAAAATATACATAAAACTTTCCCACTAGAGAAAAGGCTTATAATACCTAAAGGTACAAAACTATCAAATGCAATTTCCAATTTGGGATGATATGGTATTTTCTGAGACAGTCTATCCTCAGGATGCACGTCACCACCAGACCAGTTGTCAGAAACACAGGTTGCTGAAAACTAGGCTCAGTCAGTGTCATTGTCACTGGGGAACAGCCATGGATATGGACTAAAAGCATCATCTTTCAGCACACAAAGACACAGAGAGGACAACACTAGTGTTTTGGAGGCGGAAATGGCATGGTTTAGGGCTGCTTGCTGTGGCTGAAGAACTCCATTGTTAATATGACTGTATGAGTGAGGGCTTGAGGAAAGCAGTATACAATACTAATGCTGAAACACTCATTGTGGAATGAATTGCACATAGAGCAGTAAAAATCTGATAGAGTGCTGATAGACAGACATATGGTGTGTCCTATTTCAGGTGTTTAGTTATATCCAGCTCCACCAGGTTTATGTTTTGTGCTTTATTGATTGAATATTGTGAAATTCTATATCTAAATCTGAGTGTTTTGAAATATCCTTGAGACATACAATATTGTGAAATTATAAATCCCAATCTGAGATTTTTCCACCTCAACTTAGTCATGTACTTCACTTACCAAAATACAAAATTAATTCATTTTATGAAAATTTAATATAAATGCTTATAATATTAAGGCATCAATTATATTATTTAAGATATATGTCATTTAAATATAAAAAAAAATGTCTTCTGAGCATATAAAGAGAATGAGAGTTTGAGGAGGTTGAATGTTTGTGAGAAATCTTCTATATTTTATTCCTATAACACAGGGTAATTATAAGAAACAGTATGCAAATCCATAACCAGTGTGAGAAAAGAATCGAGATGTCAAGGACGAGGGTGCGGAGGCAAACGTTGGGGTTGATGATTTAATTAAATAAAGAGAAACAAAGAGAGTTTGGGAACAAGGTACAAAAAAAACACCAACTATGCTAACAAACCAGGGTGCTAACAAACAGGGTAGGTAACAAAAGGACTGACAAAGACAGATTGAAACAAAGGGTCTTAAATACAACATGACATTGATCACACCTGGGACGTGATAACGAGGGGGCAGGGTTACAAAGCAGATACAGATGGGAATGGGTGGAGCAAGGGAGGAGACAAGGACAAAAACAACAACACCACCAAGACAGGAAGACAGAGGTTCCTGTCTAAACTGGACTGACAAAGGGCAGGCATGACACGAGAACCCAAAAACATGCCAGAATAGGTCACCAGCAAAACTCTTCTCACACTGGAGAAAACAAGGATACACTGCACAAAGGCTATGAATAAAATACTAACACCACCCAATACTCAAACCAAAGACTAAACAGAGTCAATTTGTAGGGTAACCATGGGGCTCCAATGAGGCAGAGTGAAGGTGCTCCCCTTCATGGGCTTACATGTTTTGTTTTCCAAAATACCCTCGAGTATTCTGTAGTAGTATGAAAAAATAGACAGACAGGCAGTTAGATAGACAAATAGATTCACTTGGAAGAAGAGCATCAGATAAATGTGAGGAGGTGAGAGCAAATAAAGGGTTTTAAGCTTGTCACAAATGCTGGACTGTGGTAGTGTGAGGGAGTTGGGCTGCAGAATTAATATACTGTCAATTTGTTTTGATGGGGTGCCAACTGTGCTGGTTACAGAGTGCCAGGAAGTGCAGTGGGTTTCCAGACTCAGCAATGTTTAGTTTATGTGCAGAGGGTCTTTAAAAGGTTCACACTCACACTTTTACTTCCAACCAAAAACTGTTTTTTTTTATATGATTCAAATCTTTCTTATTTCAAAAAAATAATATTTGTGTGTTGGATGTTTTACATCAGAGTATTTGAAAAATATTGAGAAATACAGCTGTATTTATGTAGTTAATGTAAATAATTTAAATGTAATATTCTTCTGAGAAAAGGTTTGACCTCACCCACATTAATTATTACTTAAAGTGTGTAAAATTGGCATCAGGTGCAACATCAGCTGCTGATTAGAACACTTTTTAAAGATTTGGGGAAGCCTGTTTTATTTTATAACCTCAGACATTTAGTTTAATTTGATGAAGTGAGTGGAATCACCCAACATTTACAAGTGAAACAACTTCTTACACGGCCAGATGAGGCAGTTTTAGCAAGTTCAGCAGGCCACAAGATGATGTCATCATGTAACCTACAGGTGGCTTTTGTTGCATGGACAGTATGTATATATATATATATATATATATATATATATATATATATATATATACTAAACCTCTTTACACTAAACTTACCTGACTACACTATGTATTATTTGTGTATGCACTATAGCACTTTCCAGTTACATTAGAAATGTTCCATTATTATCAAATTTACACAGGTGTTGAAGAGTATTGTGCATATGGGAGATGTGAGTACTATTGAATAATGGCCTAGGGTTTTATGTTGAAGTGCTCAGAATAGCGCAGGGTTAATGGGGTAATTGCACTGAATGTGAGATGAGGGGAAGTGAGGTGTTGAGCTGGAGAGAAGAGCTTATATGTGTGAATAGGAGGATTACAAGTTATTAAGTCAGTTAAGAACACTGGATATCAGCATGTGTGTGTGTGTGTGTGTGGGGGGGGGGGGTTGTTAATAATATCACCATTATCACAGATTACGTAAATAAGGCCTATGACATTCTGCCATCTCTAGCAACTACCCCTGCAATGTCCTGTCTTCCCTCTTTCTTTTTTTTGAAAACTGAATAAATACTGCAAGCAAACATGTTTAATTCTTGCACAGATCAGCTCGAAGGCACACTGCGAGCCGGTGGGGATGCTGGCGCAATGGAGCACTTGAAATATTTATCAGAGCCTTGCATATTCAGCCGAGGGTCCCTTTGTGAGTGCTTGTGTGATCTCCAGCAACACGTTCGCAAATAAAATATTGATGTTGTTTAAATAAATAGGCGAGTGACTGCACCCCTGCTCCAGAAGGGGAAAAAAAAAGGAAAAAAAAGCTCCTGTGCAGGAGAAGAGCCATAACACTGCTGACTGGCTCCGGAGATGCGATGGTGCCACCGTTGACAGCACCATGCGGGAAGGAGGGATGCTCCTGTATTCCCTTTGTGTGGCATTTGGCAGGCTGGTTGAGGGAGGATCCCTGGTAAGATACAGCTCCAGGAGAAGCTGAGATGGTCCACATGTCATGATGCTCATACTCTAGACCTGTGGTTCTCATTCCTGCTCCAGGGGTAACCTTTCCCCTGTTCCACAACTCAGGAAGGGTTGGTTAATTCACTGATTAGTTGGCTCAGGTAAACACAGTTCCTCCACCATGTTTAACAGCTGATTATTTTCCTTTCCTTTCTAGGTCTAGGTTTCTGGGTTTCTAGGTTAAGAATCGTGTTACTTTTTTGACTAGTTTCTTCTTTGACTTCAACAATTTTATGCCCACCTTCCTGAGAGTGGTCATACTTTGTGATGTCACGAAGGCTTTTCTTTACCAGTACAGGAACGTCTACTTTAGTTGCTTATATTATTTGCTGAATTAAAAGAAAGTCTGTAATTTCTAAACAGTTAATGCAATAGTTTTTGATAACAATTAAATGTTAAAGTCTGCACTTCCATATTGATTGCTTCATTTTTGTTCCACTGAGATTGTGTATAGAGAACAACGTACAAAAATGGTCACTATCCAATTACTAATGTATAGTATAATAGTAATATGTAAATATTAACAATAATACTCATGTGTAGTTGTGTTGGCTTTGATAGTCCCACCAGGGGGAAGTGATTGGAAGAGGTAATGTCTAGGGTGCAAGGGGAAGCTTGCCAGCATGCCACCATGCTGTTATATATGTTCTGAAGCATTGGCAGAAAACACCAAATGATCTTCCCTGCTGTCCTGATCATACAGTAGTGCTTGGCACATTCTTGTGAGGTACACAATCCAAACCAGACAGTTATGGACAGTGAAAGGAGGTAAAACCCAAGGTGAAAATAAAGTACTCCCCATGGGATTCAAAGCAGGGGTGCTGTGTTAATAAACTGATTTTCTGCCACTGCAGCAGCTATGTGTGCAGTGGAACAAAGATGCTTAAATGAGGTGGGAACTGAAAACAGGCGAAACTCCATGCTGAGCGTGAGAAAAGTGGCAAGAAAAGAGAACAAAGGAATGCCAGGTGAAGAGCGGCTGTCCCAAACAATCAGAAAACCCTTCCCAAAAATAAAACTGGCTCAAGGGAAAGGAGTGCTTGGTGCCTTTAAAGGTTCCTTTCTCCTGGAGTAGGAAAAGGGGAGAAGAGAGAGAAACTCACGATGGGCTCAAGAGAAATGAGGGCGAAGGGGAACTACCCACAATTTCAAACTTTAACAGGAAAGGAAAATAGAAGGGGAGCACGAAAGCTCTCAGCCTTTTGACCTGAGATACCAGCATAATCTCGGGACTTATATAGCCCTCTCCCCAGCTGTTGGTGGTAGGGCTCAATTAGCTGCTGGTATGGTGTGATGCCTCCAGGCCGTCAGAGGAGTGCTTGCGCTGGAGACAACCCTCACAGATGGGAGATTGGACAGAATGTTTTGCTGTGTAGAACTGGATCATCAGGGCTACGGCATTTTTCAGTTGCCTCAGGAATAACATACTTTACTTTGCTCACTTGACTTAAGAGACTGTTCTTCTCAATTGTAGTCCTTGGTAATAGTTTTGGCCAGGAAGTGACTACACAGTAGAAACCACAGAGCAATGGATGTTACAGGGATGGTAGAAAAAAGGTGCTACTACCAGTCCACAGCCATCTGTATAGTCGTTTCTGGTGGTTGCTGCCAGCTGGTCACTGATAAGGCCATCCTTTGTGGGGTCTTCCACAATGAGTTGTTGTTGTAAAGAATGAAGAGCAGGGTTGAGAGCTTTGCGGTACTTCACTGTACAGAGAATTTGAGTGATGTATTTTAAGAGTAATAGCTTTCAGGTGAGATAACACCAGGTGTTCATTATTACAGAGGTTAGTGCAAACATCTTGTAGTCTATGCTTTTTAGGGGTCTGGGATTATAGTTGAGAACTTGTGGGAACAGAACAAAGTACCAGTTGTACCACCAGTGTTTTGTAGTGGGATGAATTCTGGGCCCGGAGCTTTTCACATGCTTCAGACTCAGTTATAGACTCATATCCTTTTACATATGTCCATTTCAAACTACTGGCTACACTGATGCCCTGTTTTGTCTATATTTGTCTGACCATTTGTTGCTGAGCTGGTGTTCATTTAGAAGATTAGAAGAAGGTTGTAGTGGGTAATCTCCAGAATGAGTTGGGTCACAAGCAGTGAAGCACTTAGTATTTTCCCTTTGTTGCTGTCTTTTTCTCCAGTCTGTATTTGGCCTCTGCCAGATGCAAAGTGTTGCAGGCTGTATTTCACCCATGCTTTAGTTAAAATTGAGCTGTCCTTGCAAAAGCTGATGTATGATGTCCTTTTATTGGTGTACTTATTTAATCTGTCTGTTGCCACTTAAAAATAGTAGAGTCTGTTGATTTACAGCAGCCTTGTAGGTTTTTAATGTCTCCATTCCCCACCTCTTCACTGTTGTGAAGCTGCTGCTGACATGATGGCAAAACATGCATCTTCAACAGTGGTCCAGAATATTTCCTTTTCATGTGGTACAAGTGAGATCTGGTTGTATTTTGACATTTCCTTCATTAGTTTAAGTTTCATAAAATGATGAGCAAAGTCCAGAGTCTGCTCTTTTATTTGATCTGACAGTCTGTTTCAGTGTCTCGTGCTTTAGAAAGTTTGAAACAAACCCAAATTAAAATTGCTTCTCATTGTGTCTTGGACATAAGATTTTGGTAAAGACTTTTAAAGATAGAGGAGGATGTCTTGGAGGAAGTTTAAAGGCTTATTTCACAGAATCACCCATTGAAATGTTCTTCAGGGAACAAGTTCTCAACACATTCTTCAGGTTTCCTTGGACAGTTAATTTTTTTTTGCACATCTCAATGTGTTGGAAATTGGGGTCAAGTAGGACAGGTAACCCTGAGGAAACCAGAATGGCAGTGATTCTCAGTCTCTCCCTGCACTTAAAACACACTTTTTTATTTCTTTTATGTTCCCGAAATTGTGTAGCAAAGGAACCCTAGAACTGATCTTTAATACCTGTGATCTTTAATGTATTAAAAATCCTGGACACACACACACACACACACACACACACACACACACACACACACACACACACAAATATATATAAAAAAAAGAGCTACCTTTTGTGTTTAAAGTGGTAAACACAAAATTCAGGATCCTGCAGATGGCATTGCATGAGGATGATTGGCCTATAAATACCTGCAAGGTGTTCAGTGAGATTCAGAAATTGAAAAGAGGTGGTACAGGGCAGTGATTGTCTCATTACAGGTAAAAATGGTTTGCAAAGCAGATGTATTTGATTGTTCCATCTGAGTGTGCTAAAGCCTGTAGTGTGAAGGAAGAAGCTGAATCTGCTGATGTGTCAAATTGTACACTCATTCGGGTCTGGCAGCAGGGGCCAAAAATCCTAGCCAACAGGAAATTCTCATCAGATTTGTGCCTCTTAAAATGAAACTAATGAACAGGTACTGCTGGCATATTTCAAGGCTTGTAAATTAAATTTGCTTTGCTACCAGGCACAAATTTGTTCAACTCAGGTCTGAAAAAAACAATTTCTGAAGGAATAATCCACAGTGAACTGCATACCATGAACATATATAACAAAGAGAGATACAAGAGGCCTTTGGTCATTTTAAAGGTGAAATATTTGTTTTTATAATAACGTGATATTTGTTTGATTTGGTTCTCCTTTTCTCCTATTATGACCTTTTATTTCAGATTTATACTGAAATATAGATCATTACATTTTAATAGGGGTTGTCCAGGGCCAGGATTAAGAACTTTTAGTCAAGACCATCCAGGCTGGGTATTTCCAGTGAGGCAGACCAGTATAACCATGGATTAAGAATTTAAGTTGTTAGTACTGGTAGATACATCTATAGAGCTGAAAGGTAGTGTCAGGCTGTGTGAGCGATAGAGGTGAGTGGCATGGGGCAGGTTTCCCAGATG
>CM067504.1:31995049-32005049 GCA_034509495.1 Acestrorhynchus altus | reverse complement strand
ACCGGGATAAACACAAGAGCTCCATGAACTGAAATTATTTGAAAGCGATGCTGAGTTGGCTTTTTTCTTGCTGAACAGGTTGGATCTTGTTACATTGTTGGGGGTCCACTCAGGCCAGGTGATGCTCCTGTTTGGGATGTGGAAGAGTATCACTGATGGAACAATGTTGTATAATACCACACGTACGATTATAATATCACATGCCCTCTCTGGGGCACTCAGATCTGGCCTTGAGGATCCCTTGCCATTTAAACCCTTGTTCCAGTTCAGGGTTCTAGATCATGCAGGGATATTTTGTCTGCAAGGAGAAGGCCATCATATTGTTCTGTAATCACATCGTTACAATGGTTTAAAACAATGCAATGCTACACTGAATGTGAACCACATTCCTAACAAAAGTGCCACACGCCTACCCTGATCAAATTTGTTGTGTACTGTAAAATCCTTGTATGAAGAACAGAGCCTCCTTATTTGGCTTCAGTGTATGTGATGTGGGTAGCATCACATATAATATTGATGGAAAATGAGAACAGTAATCAGCACTACATTATTAAATGCACATTTCTACTGAAGGGTATAATGGTCACTGCTTGTACATTAATTCTATGGAAGGGTTTTCTGTTCACATTTTCTGAAGGTGACGTAATGAGTGGCAGTTCAATGACATTCCTGGAGGATTGAATGATGTATTTATCTATTGCTTCCAAACTGAGTTTTCTCCCTTTCCTTTTTATTCTTTTTAATTAAAACAATTTGATGTAATTTAGAGGATTGTGCCCAGGGAACACCAAAAAAATCTACACAAACCCATATTTTTGGATGGACATTTGAATATTTTTACTTAAACCTCCAGGAGCAAAAACTGAGAGTGATTCAACAAAATCTGCTTATAAAGTGAGAAACGATACATAATGTGTAATGTTAGAACTGGAGTGTTGTTTATGTAGAGTAAAGGAAAGATGTTGGAGATATACATCAGGGAATTACAGAATGCATAATTGGGATCTAAGCACACATTCTTGACGAAGAGCACTGTGAATATTTTGCCCTTCTGTGTCCATTGGATCCTCAATGAAAGGACACGCTAAGTTCACATTAGTAACGTGGGTGTTACCCTGGGGTAGGGTTAGGTGAACCTGTCAGAAATCACATTAACTTCAGAGGGTAAGTTGCTATAGTTACTGACACTCAGTGTCTTGGTCTTAGTTGCTGGAAAAAAAGAAAAGGATTCTCTGGTTTTCTCTGAGTGAACATCTGAGTTAACATACATGGATTAGTTGTCTAACCCACTATCTGGAATACACCCCCGAAGTCCTCCAAAGTTCCATAGTGCACATTTTGGCCTGTAGTTGGAATGACAGAGGTACATTTCTCTCTATTACAGTAAGTGGAACATCAACATGATCCAGAAGCTGCTATTTTTAAGGCAAAAATGCTACATAATATTGCTTTAATAATAATTCAATTTGTGGGCTGCAGCTCCCCAGTGGATCACAGATGTAGTGCTGAGGGTATGTATATAATAATAGCCACCACTGTTTCTAACCAAGAAAAAAAACTTGAAAACCAAACATGGACCAAAATGTTTCATTTAATTTTGCTCAAACTGTCTTAACATCTGTAAAATTACATTTCCTAATTTATTATAGAATAATCATTTGCTAATCATTAACATTTTCACACAGACCAAAAAAGCCAGAATCACTATAACAGGTGCTAAAGGTGTTAAGGGATCATTTATAAAGTGCAGATACTGATAAAACCAATCAAAAGAAAATGTAAAGTATTTTTTTCTAGCGAAAGTTGCTTCTGTGACACATCCATATAACATATTGATTTAAAATCACTAGTAGTGTACATCGGCATGTCTGACAACCATATCATAACTTTTTTTTTTTGGTAATATCCCCTCAGGTTCTGAGATAATGAGCCCTAAAATCTTTATAGTGACATTGATTTATATGGAGAAATGTTGTGTTTTCAAGATAAAAGTCTAAAGTGCAGACAACTTAAAAATAACTCACATAATGTTAAGACATTTTCACAGAATAATATATAAATAACTAATTTGTTTTTCATTAAACATCAGATAGAACATTATAGTTTCAAGGGAGCAATATAGGTCTTAGTTGAATTGTAATTAATTTAAGCAATTCATTTCAGCTAATATATCCATGTGTTTAGATAGTACTTGTGTGTTTAAAGTGTCTACAAATAACTATCTACAAAATGTTTTCTGTTGTACATTAAGAATATATCTAATCTGACAAAGAACTATTTGAGCATTCACACTGTTCAGCTGATATGGTACTACACACTTTTTTCAATGGTTCTTCAGTAAGGATACATGGTTCTGTAGAGCGGAATTACAAAACCATCAGAATGCCTAAGAGGTTCTTTCAATGTTTCTTCAAATACAAGAAAAAACATCTTTTAGATGGTTGTAAAATGGTGCTTTGTAGCATGAAAAGGGCCAATGAACCTTTCTCGGTCCTCTCTTAAAAATAAAGATGTTCTTTTAAGTGATGTCATAGAAGATCCATTTCTGTTTTCCTGAAGGACCATGTTGTAAAATAGATGAATAAGTGTGTGATTCTTTACTTTTATTGTGACGGCATTTCTGAAAATGGCTTTGTAACTTTTAAAGCATTTAGGTCCATTCATTTTTAAACATTCACTCATTGCTGTGATCCATTGCTGTGAAACAATAGTGTTAATACCGAATGAATAAATCAGAAAATTAAATCTAAAATAAAGACCTTTTGTGGACATAAATGAGATCGTATTTGTGATGCTGAACAGACATAATGAAAACACATTTTACTGAAGCTGTGAAAATGATGTAATTAGTTAGAAGACAGCACTCTTTGTGTATGTGTTTGTTCTGTCTCTTAATGTTTGTCTTTCTGCATACATTAATTAGAGACACTTAATTGCAACATTAAAAAACACAAACTGTTGAACTTGTGAGTTCACTCAGAGTTCACCACTATACACTGAGCTCACTTTCACTCGCATAAGGATATAATTTGGCCAAAGAAAAACAGGAAAACAGGCCTGTTTCAATCTGTCCTAAAATATATGTAATTACCATCATAAAGCACTTTTTGTGAAATCTGCTTTTATTGATTGTAGTAATGATGCACTGTAGCACAACCCATTTTCTGCAGATCTACTGCCCAGTTAAAGGTTTCCTAAGGAAAAAAACAAAAAAACACAACAAAACAAGAAATAAACAAAGAATCACACATTCATACATATTGATGAGAGTAATTCAACTTAAAATCGTAAACAGTTCTGAAATTTTCTCTTAAGAGTATATTTTCTGAAGTGTCAGATTTTCTTAATACACTTGTTTTCATATTTAGGTAATTTATAACGTCAAGTCTTGTATGCTGCATTTCACAGCGTCCATATACAGCATGAAATAACATTTTTAATTTTATCTGTGTAGTGGACAGTAACATGGAACAATAAACAATTTGACACTATGTGTTTAAACAAGCTAGAGGAGAATTTTCTTTATGTTGACAATGATAATACTCTCCACTTTTAATCTTGTTAGTAGATATTAATTCTGTAATTCAAGTATATAAACTTTTTGAGAGGCATTGGTACTGTTTTGCTACATACACACAAGCCAGTATCCAATGTGCATAAAAAAAACTGATCTGAAAAAAAAAAACAATTTTGTCACAATGTTGTCTCTCTTTTATGTACATGTATAACATGTAAATGTTATTCAGCTAAAAATAAATGAATGGATGGAAACTCATGCAGAAATGGTAAGAATTCACATTCTACTGGTCATGTAACATTTAGGTGGTTATGGTCAGGGTTAAGAATTAAATTTAGATTTTGGTTAAGACAGATATCTGGTCATTTCAAAACTTGACTTAATGCAACTCCCTTCTAACTGGCCTTTCTATGTGAACAATCAGGCCCTTGTGTGGTGGCCTGGCTCATCTGGCTCAAAGTTCCTAAGTTCAATAATGTAACTCTTCTTGTGTGTTCTCTTCACTGGCTTCCTGTAGATTTCAAAACTTTGAAATTTCAGTTTCAAAACTTTGAAGCAGGCTAACGAAGCCAAAAATGGACCAATGCATCCATAACTGATGGCAATGGTGAAAACCAGTTCTGTACCAAGAGATATTCAACCATCTAGTACAGCTCAATTTGACCCACCATCCCTCAAGATGCATGGACAACAAGGATCCAGACTCTTTTCTGTCCTGGCACCAAAGTGGTGAAACAAATTTCCCCTGGGGAAGTCACTCGCTGCCTTCAAACACTGGATTATGCTAAAGATTATGTTAAATCTTGCACTATCCAATATGACATTTGTTTTTGGCAGCATCTAAGCTTGAGATATTTCTGTATTCTAGCCTCTACTAACTAGTTACGTATATTTTCTGAGTGAACAGCAAAGAAATTTTGTGAATCACGAATAAGAATGTTTGCCAAATGCCAAAAAGGTACATGTAAATGTCTGTTGTCTTGTGAATGTGTACATTATGTGATACCTTACAGAAGTGTGTCATTTTGTGTCCGATTGCTTGTAGTGTGCATGTAAACAGTGTTTTTCAACATGTAAACTATTAGTCTTAACACAGAACACAGCCAATGAGCTTTGTTCCTACAAGGACTGGGGAGAAAATTCTGAAAGTTCTGAATTCTGACCATTGTTTTCATAGTACTATAATACCCAGCCTGGGCAGTGCTATAGTTTTCCTGTCAGGACTTACTGTTCAAAAAGCAAAGGATTTGGTAAACCATGCCTGTCACTCACTTCAGAGCTCTGTCTAATGCACCGTTATCAAACATCTCAATGTAGAAAACTGATCTAGGTTCAGATTTTGGTTACATATCAAAATAAATACAGTTATATGACCAGAGTAAGACTAATCCCAGATCAGACTGAAGAATATGGCCCAGACTCTGCACAAAGGAACTATTTTGGGCTCCAGCTAAACATGTATTGAAGTGCTTTAGACTAAACGTCACTCAAATCTAACCTACACAATGCACAAATGGAGACACTTTGACAAGATCGAGGGCGTTGGAATTACCACTTGTGTAACGAATGCATTGCGCTGCTGGAAAATGAACAGCTTTGAAACAGACAGCTGTATCACCATGAAGACATCATTCAGCCTCAAGAGAGGCTGATATTTCTCAGGATGTAAGCAGCAAAATGTGAGATGCATCTCAAGAGAATCAGAAAGACATAATGGACAGAAATGCCTCAAAACTGATTGCCACACTTAACCTTTTTGAGGAACAAAAGACAAAAGCCATAACTAACTGTATTTTGCTAACAACAAAAAGGCCAATCAGCCATAATAATAGAATAGAATAGAATAGAATAGAATAGAACTTTATTGATAAATCCAACTTTAATAAATCCAGCTGCCTAATTTTGAGTAGATCCCCCTTTGTGCCACCCAAACAGTTCTTACCTGTGGCATGAACTCCACAAGTCCACTTAATGTGCCCCGTGGTATCTGACACCAAGGCATTTGCAGCAGGTCTTTTAAGTCCTGTAAGTTGTGAGATGGGGTTTCCATGTATACAATTGGGTGCCCATTACCTTGTAGTTGGTACATTGGTTGTACTTTTGGGAGATACTGACTACTGCATGCCATTAACGCTCCATGAGACTGCACAAAGTTTTGGAGATGTTCCGACCCAGTTGTCTTGTCACTACACTTTGGTTCTTGTGAAAGTGCACTAGATTTTTATGCTTGGCCATTTGTCTATGTTCCAAAAATACCAGTTGACCTGAAAAAACTGGTGCTGTTCTAAAACGTTTGACCAGCAGTGTACCCTACACCTCCAAATGTTTGTGGACACCATTTCTAGCAAATGCATTTAGCTACTTTAAGTTGCACCCATTGCCAAGTCAGTTCCTTTTCTCATCCAAGTATTTTATCTGTCCATTAATGTTGTGTTAGTTCATAGTGTTAGAACTGTTTGTTGATAGTCTGGATGTCCTTTCTTGGAATACCTTTGCTATATACTGATCTCTGCATATTATGACCACCATACACGAAATACCTGGTGTTTTGGAGATGGTTTGACCACGTAATTCCCAGTTTTAACACATCAATTTCAAGAACAGACAGTTCACTTATTGCCTAACATATCCACATTTTGACGGGTGTCACTGGAATCAGATCCAAGAGAGGTGGTGCATGATTACTATCAACTGATCTGAATCTGGCTCAAGAGATTCAGTGTAAGCTTTATTCAAGTGAAGCAGCTGATTTTCCTCCAATAATGTGACCTGATATGAGGTGGAACATTAGCATTTGTAGAGAACAGAGCTTAAAAAGGTCAAAGCTCAACATAGTGACATGGCCTTGGTTTCTTTGAGGCCACCTAAAGATGCAGATGAACCAAAAGGCTCTTCTTCACCTGCCTCCCGTTTGAAGTTCAAAAACCAGCAGGATGCCCACAAAATAAGGATATCAAATTCTGTTTGATGCTATCTTTTTTCTCCCCACTGCACTGCAATGGCAGATTAAACAGTGTTCTGAGAACTTGCTAAGATAGGCTGCCTGGTGTGATATGGAGATATGAGGTCAATGAGAAAAGAGAGAATAGGAAATCAACAAAATGTACATTTTCTCTTCCAGTCCCGGCATTCATATTTAGTTTGAAAGGCTGAAAATAAGCTGTAATTACTGTTTTATCATATAGGCTATGCTCATTTCTGTTCATGCACCCATTTTCAAAACCTTCTCTGAAGCTTTTATACTGCTTCATTGTGTCCACCCTGTAATATTCTTGTTGCTTTGTGTGTGTTTTTAGGTCTAACTATTATAGCACTTGTATAAGGAGCAGAACAGTTAGCCTCCAGCTAAACAAAATGGTTGATAACCTTGACCATTGAAGTGGACCGTTTCAGTGCTCTCTGTGTTTTGCAGGGCGCCTGGACGTGCCATTGACCTGGAAAATGATTTCTTCCTCGGATTAAGGGAGATTACCTCAGGACACTGTGCTGCCAAATTTAAGAAATTATTCACCACACACTTCCCGGGCACCGTTTTCTTGCTCTTTTTCCAGTGTGTGCACCATCTCTTGCCCTGTTTCTCAGACCGAACACCATGTTTTGACAAGAGGTCAAAGAGAGGCCTGCACCCAGAGGCCTGAGAGCTCCTTGGTGGATTTTGCCTGTAAAGACATTTCTTGCTTACTGTTCACTCTTTTAATATGATGGTGGGTACCAATTTAGGCTAATAAGAGAACATATTGTATATACCACACATTTGAGTGGTTAGTAATTACACAGGCAGTGTAGAAGATAGAAGTATAGGTCAGGAGAGAAGAACAGAAGAAATAATTGGTCTTTATCCTCATTGCATCAGTTTCAACTGATGAAACTAGAGCAAAAATGTCTGAAATTACAGTGGAAATAAATGGAAACTTGAGATGCAATGAAGAAAGGAGACAATACTCTTAACGAGACGGTACTTTTACTATTAGTAGCCATCCCACATTATGAGTAACCTCAAATTTAAGTCTCCAATAGATGGGTTTCCTGTTTGTACACATTACTGGGAACATAGCTGAGATTACACTGGAAGCCTTGGTAGCTCAAATTGCACTGATTACCTCTTTAAATTAGTCTTCATTTCTCAGTCATGCTGCAAAATGACCAGATTCTGAAACCATTTCTGAACACAAATAGATTTCAGATGTCTGCACAGGATATTAAACATTTTTCACCCATCTTCTGTGCAGTTGGTGCAGTTTAATGGCATAAACACTTGTCATTGTGGCTCTCTAATATGACAAATGTGTCTTTCTGTTGCTTTCTAAGCCCTGGTTGTGCATGCATCTCTGTGATGATCTTTCACAGAAACCTATCTACCTACCTACAGTGCTGATGTACCTATTATTTCTGATTGTGAGGCTGCTGTTAGAATATTATTTAATATTATCATTTTACTAATTTCTAGATATTTTTCCACTTGCGTTTATCTATCCCAAGATTATTGCCCAAAGAGTGCATATATAATTATATATGTAGCATAGAAGACAGAAGGTTTTTTTCTATTACTGATGACTGATCCATTTTGCCCATCTTGCATGTCCGGAGATTGCATGTGCAATTGTGGTCTAGTCAGTCAGTCAGATATTGAGCAGAAAAAGTGGGTCTGGAACAACCAGTGTAATACAGAGATAATTTGAACATCTTTCTGATGTTGCATGTTTGCTGGGTATTTGGTTCTCATTGCATCAGTGTACAAACTGGTGAAACTGGAGCACAAATGGTTGCAATGTCTATGGAAATAAATGGAGACTCAGTGAAGAAACAGTACTTTTATTATGAGCAGCAGTCCCATGTTATAACTGCCTCCTTATGAAAATGACCCCAGTGTTGCTATATTAACAAATTTTCATTATGAGACTGCTGTTATCAGGGCTGATGCAGCTCCAGTGTCTGCAGATCCTGCCACAACTGCTGCAGAGTCTATGGAACCAGAAGTATCTCCAATGTCCATGGCTCCCACTGCATATGCTCAAGTGTCTGTAGAACCAAATGCAGCTCCAGTGTCCACAGATCATGCCACATCTGCTCCAGCATCTGCGGTGCCATATACAGCTCCAGTGTCCATGGCACCCACTTGCTATGCTCCAGCATCTGTGGAACCATACACAGCTCCAGTGTCTGCACCGCACCAGCTCCAGCATCAGCAGCGGCTGCTGCATCTGCTTCAGCACCTGCGGTATCCGTCGTGACTGTGTCAGGGTCAATTAAAAGACAATCTGTCCCTTTGTCAGCCCAGGCTGGCTCCATGAACTGTACCATTGACCTTAGTCAGTCCTGGGCCTATGTCCTATGTCTAAGCCTGTGTCTGCCTGTTTTTTTGTTCCATTTGTCTCAGTCCCTGTTCCTGGTTTTGTTCCCATCCCTGTCATTGTTTTTGTGTCAGTTTTTGTTCCTATTCCCAGTCCTGTTGGGTCTCTAATTTCACAGCCTCCTGTCTCATGTAGTGTTCCCAAAATCTACTCTTCTGTCATGTCTACCATCCTCCCGGTCCAGTCTCTGGTCTTGTCTCGTGTTTCTCGTGTCCGGTCCCCTGTCCTGTTTCATGTTCCTCATGTTTCCCAGGTCCTGTCTCGTTTTATGGTTCCTATGAGTCCCGGTTCCAGTTCAAGTCGTGGCTCCTGTTTCCCCAAGTTCTCCAGTCAGTGTTTCAAGTCTGTGCTGTGTGTTGATCTTGTTGTCTTGTATTTTGGATTCATTCTTTTGATAGATTACCCTGCAAGTACATCCGCCTCCTCGTGTTCTCTGCAGCCGCTGTGACAGCTGTAAGAATATTATCCAATAATTTGACCAATTTGACACTTTTCACTTCTTATATATATATATATATATATATATATATATATATATATATATATATGTGTGTGTGTGTGTGTATGTATGTATGTATGTAAGTATGTATGTATGTATGTATGTATGTATGTGTGTGTGTATGTATGTATGTATGTATATGTGTGTGTGTGTGTGTGTGTGTGTGTGTGTGTGTGTGTGTGTGTGTGAGATCTGGTCGAAAATCTATTCATCATCCTCTAGTTGTAGCATGTAATACCCACTAGCTTACCTAAAGACACACAATTGCCCATAGAGCACATATTGTCACTGTAAATTGGGCAGGTAACATCTATTCATGCGAGATATTCACCTCTAACGGCATGTTCAGACTTTGCTGATATGAGAGACAGACAGCTCCAACACATTTTTCAAAATTGTCAACAAGACGTAAAAGAAGAGTCTGAAGTGTTCCTACACAGGTCAACCTTAGATCGGCTTTGATTTCATGACACTTGCTTATTTATAGTGAGGATGATGTAGTCCAGGATGCTTCAGTCCTCAAGGGGATCCTTTAAATCTAGTTCATATCCCCAGAGAGTCCTGCTAGCCTGTGTCTGACAGCCAAAGGGTCACTATTTATACCCTCAATGATGAACAGCATGTGAACAACAA